>VZTG01009694.1:27350-124842 GCA_013397845.1 Melanocharis versteri | reverse complement strand
GGGGGTGGGCACTTAATAATCATTAATTAATCATAGTGACTGGGAGAAGTTCCTGAAGACTGGAGGAACAATAATGTTACCTCCTTATGGAAGAATGAAGACCCAGGGAACTACACATTAGCCTCATCGTGGTTCCTGGGAAAGTGATGGAGCAGCTAATCCTGGAAACAAGTCTTCAGGTACATGAGCAGCAACAAAATCATCAGGAGTAGTCAGCATTGCTCCACCAAGGAGAAGTCATACTCGACTAACTGGATAACCTTCTTAAAGGGAATGGTTGGCCTGGTATGTGAGAAGAGAGCAGTGGACATTGTCCACCATCACTTCAGGAAGGCCTTTCACACCCCCATAAGGTCCACAGAGCGAAGCTGTTGATGTACAGTCTGGATGAGCAAACAGCGACATAGATTGAAAACTGTCTGAAAGGCTGGGCTCAGTGGGTGGTGATCAGCAGCACAAAGTCTGGGTGGAGGCCAGTGACTAGCACTGTACCCCAGGGGTCAATACAGGATCCAGCCCTGCTTAATATCTTCGTTAGTGGCCTGGGCAGAGTGTGCCCTCAAAAAGTTGCCACCACAAAAGTAGGATTAGTAGCTGATATGCCAGAGGGCCATGCTGCCATCCAGAGGGACCTCAGCAGGCTGGAGAAATAAGTCACCAGGAAACTCATCTAGTTCAACAAGGAGCAGCGCAAAGTTCTGCCCCTGGGAAAGAACAACCACATGTAGCAGTACATGCTGGGAGCTACCCAGCTGGAAAGCAGCTTGGCAGAGTAGGATCTCAGGGTCCTGGTAGACACCAGGTTTAATGTGAGCCAGCAATGTGCCCTTGTGGCCAAAAAGGTATTCTGGGCTGCACTAGAAGAAGTGTTGTGAGCAAGTCAAGGGAGGTGATCCTTTCTTTCTACTCAGTGCTGTTGAGGCCACACCTGAAGTGCTGTGGCCTGTTCTGGGCTTAGTACGAGAGAGTCACAGGCATACTGGATAAAGTGCAATGAAGGACCACAGAAGACTGAAATATCTTACCCATGAGGAAAAGCTGAGAGAGCTGGGACAGTTCAGTCTGGAGACGAGAAGGCTCAGAGCAACCTTGTCGATGTATACAAATACCTGAAGGCAGGGTGCAAAAAGAATAGAGTCAGATTCTTTTCAGGGGTGCCCAGTGACAGGACCAGAAGCAGTGGGCACAGACGGAAATACAGGAGGTTCCATCTGAACATCAGAAAACACTTTTTTACTGGGTGACCCAGCACTGGTACAGGCTGCTCTTGGAGATTCCGGTTTCTACCCTTAGAGACTCTGGAACCTAAGGAGGGTTTCAGAGTCTTCTCCCTAGCTCTAAACAACCCTGCTTGAGCAGGTAGGTTAGACAAAATGAGCTTAAGTGGTCTCTTCCAGCCTCAACCATTCTGTGATTCTGTGAAAGCGTTCTGTACTAGGACAGATAAAGACATTCACAAGCGGTCAGTCATATAAAGCTTATAACATATAGTGAAATATTTGGAGTTCATCTAAAAGAGATAGGAAGTTCTTGTAGAAAGATCTCAGAGATACAGTGTGGCTGAATGACATTATGATGAAGCAAAAAATATTTATTCCTGTTCAACATGAGGGACAAGAAAATGAGTTACTCGGGATTTTGATCTAGCCCTACATAAACACTAACTTCTTCTGACAGCTTGCTAGGATCAGAATATACAAATGGAATGTATACAGGCTCTTCAGACAGTGCTCACAGACTCCTTTTAGCCACATTAGTGGGACAAATCAGGTAGGAAAATGCCTGCAGCCATTCACACAACACTCAGTCTCTTCAAGCAGGCCAAAAGTCCTGAAAAAACTGAACGATAATTTTCTGAATAGCCGTACCTTTGGGTGAAAGATCCGGTGACTGCATGATTGCCTTGTTTATGAACCTGATTTATACTGAAATCAAAGCAAACACGAGAAGAAATATCTGTTTATAAGGCCACCACCTACATGGCACTAGACAATGGATCCAGGGCTAACATGCTTTATGAGCAACTGCCCTAAATCTAATTAATTACACAGAAAATAACCCTCAGTTTTTCATGACCTAAAAGGTTGAGTCCTCCTCTCTCCCACTTAAGTTTTGATAAACAAAATGTTATTTTCTGTGGATATTTTCACTTCACTTTGTGTACCAAGCAGTACCAGCTTTTAGAGTGAAATCTGCTCTAGAAAAACATANTAGTGACTGGGAGAAGTTCCTGAAGACTGGAGGAACAATAATGTTACCTCCTTATGGAAGAATGAAGACCCAGGGAACTACACATTAGCCTCATCGTGGTTCCTGGGAAAGTGATGGAGCAGCTAATCCTGGAAACAAGTCTTCAGGTACATGAGCAGCAACAAAATCATCAGGAGTAGTCAGCATTGCTCCACCAAGGAGAAGTCATACTCGACTAACTGGATAACCTTCTTAAAGGGAATGGTTGGCCTGGTATGTGAGAAGAGAGCAGTGGACATTGTCCACCATCACTTCAGGAAGGCCTTTCACACCCCCATAAGGTCCACAGAGCGAAGCTGTTGATGTACAGTCTGGATGAGCAAACAGCGACATAGATTGAAAACTGTCTGAAAGGCTGGGCTCAGTGGGTGGTGATCAGCAGCACAAAGTCTGGGTGGAGGCCAGTGACTAGCACTGTACCCCAGGGGTCACTACAGGATCCAGCCCTGCTTAATATCTTCATTAGTGGCCTGGGCAGAGTGTGCCCTCAAAAAGTTGCCACCACAAAAGTAGGATTAGTAGCTGATATGCCAGAGGGCCATGCTGCCATCCAGAGGGACCTCAGCAGGCTGGAGAAATAAGTCACCAGGAAACTCATCTAGTTCAACAAGGAGCAGCGCAAAGTTCTGCCCCTGGGAAAGAACAACCACATGTAGCAGTACATGCTGGGAGCTACCCAGCTGGAAAGCAGCTTGGCAGAGTAGGATCTCAGGGTCCTGGTAGACACCAGGTTTAATGTGAGCCAGCAATGTGCCCTTGTGGCCAAAAAGGTATTCTGGGCTGCACTAGAAGAAGTGTTGTGAGCAAGTCAAGGGAGGTGATCCTTTCTTTCTACTCAGTGCTGTTGAGGCCACACCTGAAGTGCTGTGGCCTGTTCTGGGCTTAGTACGAGAGAGTCACAGGCATACTGGATAAAGTGCAATGAAGGACCACAGAAGACTGAAATATCTTACCCATGAGGAAAAGCTGAGAGAGCTGGGACAGTTCAGTCTGGAGACGAGAAGGCTCAGAGCAACCTTGTCGATGTATACAAATACCTGAAGGCAGGGTGCAAAAAGAATAGAGTCAGATTCTTTTCAGGGGTGCCCAGTGACAGGACCAGAAGCAGTGGGCACAGATGGAAATACAGGAGGTTCCATCTGAACATCAGAAAACACTTTTTTACTGGGTGACCCAGCACTGGTACAGGCTGCTCTTGGAGATTCCGGTTTCTACCCTTAGAGACTCTGGAACCTAAGGAGGGTTTCAGAGTCTTCTCCCTAGCTCTAAACAACCCTGCTTGAGCAGGTAGGTTAGACAAAATGAGCTTAAGTGGTCTCTTCCAGCCTCAACCATTCTGTGATTCTGTGAAAGCGTTCTGTACTAGGACAGATAAAGACATTCACAAGCGGTCAGTCATATAAAGCTTATAACATATAGTGAAATATTTGGAGTTCATCTAAAAGAGATAGGAAGTTCTTGTAGAAAGATCTCAGAGATACAGTGTGGCTGAATGACATTATGATGAAGCAAAAAATATTTATTCCTGTTCAACATGAGGGACAAGAAAATGAGTTACTCGGGATTTTGATCTAGCCCTACATAAACACTAACTTCTTCTGACAGCTTGCTAGGATCAGAATATACAAATGGAATGTATACAGGCTCTTCAGACAGTGCTCACAGACTCCTTTTAGCCACATTAGTGGGACAAATCAGGTAGGAAAATGCCTGCAGCCATTCACACAACACTCAGTCTCTTCAAGCAGGCCAAAAGTCCTGAAAAAACTGAACGATAATTTTCTGAATAGCCGTACCTTTGGGTGAAAGATCCGGTGACTGCATGATTGCCTTGTTTATGAACCTGATTTATACTGAAATCAAAGCAAACACGAGAAGAAATATCTGTTTATAAGGCCACCACCTACATGGCACTAGACAATGGATCCAGGGCTAACATGCTTTATGAGCAACTGCCCTAAATCTAATTAATTACACAGAAAATAACCCTCAGTTTTTCATGACCTAAAAGGTTGAGTCCTCCTCTCTCCCACTTAAGTTTTGATAAACAAAATGTTATTTTCTGTGGATATTTTCACTTCACTTTGTGTACCAAGCAGTACCAGCTTTTAGAGTGAAATCTGCTCTAGAAAAACATAATTTTGGAAGTGATTTTGTGGAATATGTATGTGTGCTTCATTAATTTTGGGGCTACTGCCAAGAATCTGTTCAGTGTAGAAAAATATTAGGAAATATGCTAGAAGATTTTAAGCACTGTATAGAGGGGGGATTGACACATTTTCTACTGTGTATATACCAGCCTTTTCATATGTACCACCCTGACATGGATTGACCAAGATTCTTTTTTTATGTTATTAATTTTGCTCTTATGGTATGAGCTTAAAAAAACCACACCAAACAAGCAAAAAAACCCCCATATCTTACTTTCACAGAGCATATTTTTCAGATTACAAATGCTGGTGTTGCCCACTGATTTTGAACCCCACTCCACAGGAACTGTGTCATTCTTCCCTATTTTGTCTAAGTCAAGAAGCATTCTTATTAGCTGTCTAGGAATCTGCAGCCTCAATTAAATCAGGTTGCCAAATGTTAAACACACATGTCGTGACTGGATCCTTTCAGCAAATACAAGAGTAGTTAAAGATCCATTGCTGCAGGTATCATTTTGCTGGACAAGAGAACAAAGAATGATTACATTGTTTGTCAATAGGATGTGTTCTAGAAAAATTAAAAATTCAGCTTTCCAGTGGAGGCCATTTTAGACATTATCTCTCCACTATTGGACGAAGCAGCCAGTAACACAGACCCAAGACTCATTAATGAAATGAAAGCCTAAAAGGAGGTGTGGAGTTGTCTGTTGTTCATAAAATGTGCTCAATTATCCAATTCAGAAGAGGTACTTTATACTTTGACATATCAAGCTAAAAGTAATTTTCCAGTGGGAATCTGCAAACATTTCTTGTAAAGTTCTGGCAGCACAACAATTATGGTGACAGGTAATATGGTATTCTGGAGTCTTCTCAGGAAAAGAATTTTTAATCAGTGTCAAATGGACACTTGTCAAGCCAAGATGAATGTGCATACTTAAAAGAAAGTCATCCATCTAGCTTGATAACTTCTGTAGGCTGAACAAATTCAATATGCTTCAGATATGATAGTTCAGGTAAATGTGTGAAGTACCATATGGAAGAAGTGAACACCTGCTGCAAGGTGTCACCTAGCAATATTGCATGTGTCTGATGGAAGATTGCTGACATAATTCACAGAAGGGACAGAGTTTGTCTCCTACAGATAAAGAAATGATGGTAGTGTGACTCACAGGGGACTTGCAAAAAAGAGCAGATCCAAAATCTGTCATGTTTAGTAATGTACCTCAAGAACTGCAGTTGCCATTTTTTGCAAGGTACTTTTTTAAACTGTTGTCAGATGTGTGGTCTTCTTTTGCCCTTTGGTTTTAAAGGGATGAAGGACATACTTTTCCTGTGGCATATGGTCAGGTACTTTAGAAATTACATTGAAACCTTCCCAGTACAGTCTTTCTTTTCCTTGCTTATACAGCCTCACAACGTTCACATTTATATGATAAAGAAGTGTTATGATAGAGAATGTAGAATGATGCCCTATTTTATGAATCGTTTTGCAAAGGTTCTGTGTTCCTGAAAAGTAACAGAAACACAAAAATCTATCTGCACAATATGATAACATTAACTAAAATGAAAGTGTTATCACATAGGAATTAACCACATAGAGGGCATAGAGGTCTCTGGAGAGAGGAAGCAGAGGGAGAAGCAACACTGTTCACTGAGGATACCTTATTCTGAGAGAATGGCCAACACAATAAGAAAGCGGATAATTACTATTCCTGTATTTTTATAGTGAAAAAGAAGATGCACATTTGTTAAAATAAGTAGAGGAAAAAAATGTCTTCTAGCAGTTTTTTGGAGGAAAAAACATTTACACATAGGACAAAGCACAGTCCAGCATTTAGAATAGCATCTGAGCATTGTTTCCATGCGACCATTTATGGGGAGGATTTTTCTTTCTTTTAGCTAAGCATATCAAGCTTGGTAAGAAGTTATATGAGAGAAAGTAAAGAACAAAGCATAGACTGCAGGAAGATGACAAAGGCAAATGGTGCTCCCACTATTCATTCCAGGTTTTGTTCTTTATTTAGCTCGATTTACATCATGAAAAAAAAAAAGCTGTACATAAAGCTCTCAACTCTCCTACTTAATCTTTCAATGGTATTCTACATCCAGCAGGCTTAAAAAACCCAAATATTCAGCATGAACAAATCAACTCAGGTTAGTCAGCCAGTGAATGACATAAACCCCAGTATTTTCACTAACAGTTGTGTCCTAAAAAATAGCACTACCTCTCTCTGAAAAATCCTTATACACAAATGGCTTTGGCCCTGTTCCTGGATTATTCCTGAATAAAATCAAGTCATATAAAACCAGGAGGACTTACAAAGCATATCCTGCAGGCAGCATATATCCTGGTGGGTGTCAGAGAAGCTCTTAGATAATCAGGTCTCTGATTTAGGACTAGTGAAACAATGACTAGCAAGTATGAATATTCTGCATAGATCCCCCTAGACAAGCACCCTGCTTGGTCTTTTGTCTTCTATGCATGACGAACTTTAATCTGTAGTGATAAATTATGCATTGTAGTAACCTAATGTTTAAAAGGCTCTGGACAGCAGGAGCCAGAACTAAAAGCGAAGCTGACGTAACTGTGCAGCAATTAAATATCAGTGATACAAAACTGACTCTAATAATTTTCAGTGTGATCATCATCAGCTGGTAACAGACTACCAACAACCTAACCTATTAAAAACTGAGTAAACGACCGAACACTAAAGAGCTGTTTATGAGGAAAGAGCTGGGTCTTGCCTTGCTGTTTCCTGACTATTTATATGTTGACCACTTTTACCTACTATATTGTGCAACAATTTTCTATAATTTCTTTTCTTCTTATTGAAAAACTCTAGTATAATTAATTTTCATACCTTTTCATGCATGATTGTAAGTGTATTTGTATATACGCGGATGTGTCTGTCAGAAGATATTACTGTGAGGTAAATATGCATGACTGCTTAATTCCAGGGAAATAACCTATGCATCATCTGGCAAGGCTAAGTGCACACAGGTTATTATGAACCCTGCAGCTACATTAATTTAGTAAAGTTTTCATAGATGTGTGTCTACATTAACAAGGAAACTATTTCTTTCCCCTTTGTCTTGCTTTTGTTTTGCAATTACATCCCTTCTGTGTCTACATAATGAAGAAAGTCCATTTATACAAAGAAAGAAAAGCTGCAATGAGTCACCAAAATAAAGTAATTTTATAAAGAAAAGGTTGTTCTGTAATAATTTGTTTCAGAGTTGAAAATAATTGGAAGCAATGCTCTGAAGACTTTCCATAAATGTGGCATTCTGGGTAAAGGAATTATTGTTATTTTGGAAATTAATCTAATTTTCGTCTGCACGTTGTCATTTATGTGAATAGGACTTGTCAGCTTGATTTGTTACAATGCCTGAATTGCTTGCTTAATCCCCAAAATATAAATAAAACATTTAATTGCTTTAACTGGGAATGTTAACCTTTTCAGTACTGTTCTCTGTGTGTGCATTTCAGGAGAAAGTTTTATAATTGGTGTTAAACCTTTCAATATATGATCTCAACACAATTATTACAATAATATGAAAAATATACATTAAAAGAATGGCACACCAAAGAATCCTAGGGTGTGAAGAGCAATAGTGCATAGAAATTGAGTCCCTTTCACAACAGACTCATCCATGAGACATACAAAGAACATGTGATTTTCACAAGTCAGCTCCAGTAGCTGTAGTGGCCAATTGCAGAGATCAAACCTATAGATGGGGTAGATAATCAGATAATTCTAGCCTAGGGGTCTGGGAGTTTAACATTAAGGTCTGTGTTTTGTGCTGTCCCTGAAGCCGAAGTACGAAGAGGAATAATTCAGATTAACAGTAGTTCCAATTTGAATGTTGTCCAGATAGAAGCACTACAGACTGAGAAAGAATAAGTATTTCATACAGCTTTTTGCCAGTAAATGAGAAGCATCCAGCATGGTAGCCCTGTCCTTTGAAATAGAAAAATAGGAGCAATCTTCAGAGACTACTCTGCCTTCACGCTCAAACAATTCTGAGAGCAGATAAATAAAAGATGGGGTGGAGCAACCATATTTTACACTGATATTCACAGTTGTTCAGCATCAGTAGAACTGCTTTATTAGTACACTGGCAGCTGTGGCAGGAGAAACAGTAAAGGAGAAGCAAAAAAACTCAGGAGGGTTATCAGTTGAACTACAGCTTAAGAAAAACCACAGGTTGTCTAAATACGTTAGTGAAAACACTGCAGTGTAAGCGCTCAGTTTTAACTTCTCTGAGAAGGAGGGATGGTGTGTACAGCCAGTGTGTTAGTGATATCTGAAATTTTGCCTTACAATGTAATATTGAGCAAAACCTGTGATCTTATTTGATTAATTTATCTTTAAAGAATTGTCATGTGTAATCCAGAGGTATAGTGGAGTACAAAGAAGTTTGATACAATTACCCAACTGCTTTCATAGAACTACTAAAGAGTGACCAAATATGAAGTAGGATTCTTTTTCTTTTTTTTTTTTTTTCCTTCAGGATATACTGCTATATCTATATATATTAGTTCAGAATACAGAAAATCATAGTTAGTTATGTCTCAAGTAGTCTCATTTACACTACACATGATAGAACAGGGTTTACTTTATTACAGCAATGGGTAGTAAAACTAAAGTCTCTGATTTACTTTATTTCTCATTACATTTCTGTTGCTTAATTGTATACAATGTAATTTAGAGTCATTTTTATGCAAGAATTTTCTGCTAAAGCCATGTGAAAAAAAATTATAGATGAATACTGTATACTAACTACCGTTTCATTGCTGCCTGGTAGTAACATTCCAGGAAAGACTGAATTTAAGAATCTGTGGCTGTAATGCTAGTATGTGGCAGTGCAACTTAATCTTATCAAGATTTTATTTTATTAGAGAAGATGTTAAGTCTGTCTATATGCAGACTTGGCTTTCAGAGAAGACTCATATTCCTATACTTCATTCATTTTACCTCTTTTCTGAATTACTTCCAAAACCAGAAACCTGATTCTACTGGAGTTAGACTGTTGGAAAGATTCTGTGATCAGCAACATTGTAGTATTTTAAGGCTGGCAAATTGTACCACCAATTAAGCTTTCATATGTCTAGCGAAAATTACTTTCTTAAGTTCAAAACGTTCTGTTTGAAGGTTGTAACTCTGTAAACAGAACATAAAAGATCAAGGAAAATACGATATGACTGTTCTGCAAAACTCATGCCAGCTGAATTAATTTTATCATTTTATAGCATGCTTATGACATGGACCATAATGACGTTGAATTATTGGCTAGCCAGATCAATGAACTAATAGTGACATGTAGAAATAGCCCATATTTTTTCAAAAGCTGCCTATTAAAACTATTATTTTTTGTTTTTAGGAGCTATAAATGCCTTGAAAATCCCATGGAACACAGGCAATTTTATTTGTTTTTAGGAGTAGTATTTGTTATGATTGTGAGCCTAAGGGAAGGTTAATTAAGGTCTATAGAGATGTCTTAAAACTAGGAAATATTTAGGCAACGTACTCTCTTTCTGCTCCAAGAAACAGTGAAAAAGAGTAAAGCTGTTAGCGTAACTGTTCTCAATATACAATGACTGGTACCTGCATGTGCCGTATCGTCAGGCAGATGAAGGGGAGTGACCTGGAGTAAGGCTCAAAGGACAGCGAAAAATGCAGCTCCTGGTTTGCTTCTTCCTAATCTTGTGACCCTTGCCCTTGGAGTGTTCAGTAGTACCCTGAATATTCTGCTTCTTTCCTTCCTCTTCTTGTAGAACAAGTCTGCAGGCAGGTAGGGCTGGCTGGCATCAGTCAGGGTTGAGCTTTTTGGAGGAAGACAAGCTAGAGCCAAGGGTGACCAAGGGACAAATAGGGCTGATGCTGCCTCCAAAGCCAGCAGCACCCTCTGGCACATGAACAGAGCTAGCAGGGCAGGGCTTCTGACAAAAACAGGACCCACTGCCAGCCCAGTGACCAGCAGGCAAGAAAGCAGCAGCCTGGGACATCACTGGCCACCACCTGCCCACGTCTTAACTCAGCTGAGTCTGTGGGCTCAGGCCTGAGGCACTGTGGGGCTTCTGTACAGGGGGCACAGGGGTGGAGGTACCAGGAGAGGTGGTCAGAAAAAATAAGGACCAATGGTGCTCTGAGGGCTCTAAGTTCCTGTGACTAAGCTGATTGCTATTTCAGAAAAATTATCTTTTTAGTAAAAGATAATTCTAAGTTTTTCATTCCTCTGGTGCTTACTCCTGCCGGCACACTGGTTGATGTGGGAGAAAAACCCGGAAGAAGTTCAAAGTAAGGAGACTGGCTACGTGCAAATTGCTCCTTCACCGGTTTACTGACCTGTTGAGCCCTGTGAACAAAGATTTTGTCCTTTAAGCAAACATGTTGGCTTTTTCTTCAGTGTGTGTGCATGACTCCCCTTCACTATGGGACTACCTAAAAGTAAAATTTATTGATAGTGATTGAAATATGGAAGAACTTCCCAAAGCTGGCAAAATCTTAGCCTGCTATTAGAGTAAATTAGGAGAATTGCTTTAATCCTTTTTTTACACTGAGTACACACAACAGTTTAGGTTTTACTTCATTGCTTTTTTGATTTCTTTATTAAGAAATAATAGCGATGACATCTGTCAGGGAGATCTTGAGAGGTCTCATTCTACTAGAAGCTTTCTAAAGAGAAAGTATCAGATATGAACTTCAGGCAGTGTCTCATAATAAAAATATTCTTTTTCCCCCTGGTTATGATTCAGTGTTGCTGCTGCCCTGATCCTCTTCATGGGGATGTCTCTTTACCTGAATTATTCTCTAGTGACACTGGATAGAGTTGCAAAGGAAGTGTCACAGTATCATGCTTCACTAAGTCAGCTTAAATTGTTAGTATAGAAGGAAAATGCAGAGTTAAAGGCTGAAGATCATTAATTCACTGCATGTTGTTAAGTGAACAGTGTAAGAGGGGGATGGTGCATACATGGCAGTAAGGATCTCACATATCTTCCCCAGTTATTAAAGATTCATGGCTGTTATTATTAACCTGCTGCGTTAATACGTGAAAGTCGTTTCACCTCCTCATGGGTCTCTCATTTTCTTGGCTTTACCTTATGTTTGTCTTACTTGGCAAAATTGTAAGCAGCATGGGAAACATCTCTCAGTCCTCGTCCACAAGTAGATTTAGCCCAGGTATAACTACTTCAGGGAGGAGTAAAATTTGCATACATAATTATTTTTGTACAGGATTAAGATAGCTTTGTCTAAGCATTTTTATGCCCGTTTAATGTTACAATGCCATGCAGCTCATTTGGGTTTATTTCGTTCAGTTTAAACAAAAAAACTTTTGCATGTGTATTAAGTTTTTCTACATTTTCTGTGGTATTTAATGCACTGGGGACCTCTTCAATGCAGCTGCAAGGCAACTAAGAATAATTATTATTAGGAATAAAGGCAATTGCTAAGCACTTTGTATTTGTAATACTGCATAAATGGCATAAAAACCCATGGTCCCTACCACAAATAGCAGCTTATCCCTAGCCACAAACAGTATTAGTATAAACCAAGCACATCTATAGTATCACTTTTGCAGAGCTATTTTAATGCATGGTTCCTCTGCTATAGAATTGTAATGGAGACTTACATGGAATAAAAAAATATAATTCCTCCTCGAAGTTTATGAGAGTTGACTGTTCCATTGGAGCCATTATGGTTTATCATGTATTTAAGGACTTCTAAAATATGAATTATTGATAGGCTCCAAGGAGTAATGTTTCTTTATAATTTATAAATATTTATTTGCTGAGTTTCAGAATGGGTATTATTGAACTCGTATAGACCTTAATGGCTCCGAGTGGTCTATAACACGATAGAATATGACATTTAAAAATTTCTATCTCTTAATTGATCTACTGGAAGCATAATTAAGTCCTATTAAAATCCAGAAAAGGGGGAAATTTTGTTATGGTGAAGTAGGTGTACTTGCAACCTGCCTTGTTTTTAATAGTCTCAAATTTACCTTCTTAACAATATTTTCAGGTATTTCCGCTGTCAACACATTCACTGATACTTCCCTAGCTTGCACGCATCTCAGAACCTGCTTTTTCGCTGTGACCTTTCTGAACACACTTCTTCCTTTTATTCTTATATTTGCTGCTGTGTTTATGTGACAGGAGGTATCTGTAACATCAAAGAGTAAATTGTAAGTAAAAAGGTAGTTAGAGTCGCATGAGGGTGACTTAAAATTTGAGGGTGAATATTTTGACATTCAGTCTGTTTATTGTACTAGGTCGGAGCTTCTCTGTTCAGATTTTAATTTTTTTTTTTTAATGCAACTAACTGTTTCTATGCTAGAAACGCATCTCCTTTCCAGTTTGTCCCAACGCATCCTAAGAAACCTTTTTTCTCAGTATGAAGTAATGTTAATAAACTGAAACTTCTGAATAAACTTCTGAAATGTGGCTTTATTATGCTTATTATTTTAACTCCACATGCTTTACATCACATTTGTTCCTACAAGAAGCAAGACTCAGTGCGAAGGTTTCATATATTTTGTACTTTGTATGGTTATAATGTAAAATAAATATTAGGTACACTAAGCCTGAGTAAGTGAAAAGAGGGTCTGGGATGTGTGACATTTCTGCAGTGGCAAACAGAAAAGTCTCATTGATTTGCTTAGGACATCAAACATTTTGAGGTGCTTTGAAGCTGGGCACCATTTCTTTAATAAAAAGACTACAGGGTATTTATAGCAACAATAAAAGACGTCTCTTGTAGTCTGAAAATGTGTTTTATTCTTTTTCAGATTCAAGGTAAAAGCATAGATCATTATCATAGAATCCAAGAAAGTCTATTTATATTCTATTATCATAGAATCCAAGAAAGTTTATTAAATATCACACCTGCCATGCAGGGTGTTTGAATTAGAAAATAGTTCTGCTCAGATGGATTTTCAGTAATATTTATAATAATTTATAGACCAGCAGATTTTCTATTGAGGGAAAAAATGACACGGAATAATTGGCGTGCCCAAGATATAAATCTCAGGTTAAAAGAGATGGAGTCATAAGCAAGGTAGTTTGATAAATGCTTACCCTTTAGTGAGACAAATATTTTAGAAACATAAGGACTAGACTGTGCCATCTTACTCAGTGGTAGTATGCAGCAGTAGTACGTGATTCCAGTACTTTTTTATTTTCTTTGGACTTCTTACTCAGGCTAGCACTATATAGTATGAGCAGATATGCCATAATTATCACTTAATAGCATCTTCTTCAAGAAAAACATTCAGATTAGAGGTTATGCTTTCTATTCTATTCTCTTATTTTGTATTTTGAGTAATTGTGCATGCATGATCTAAAGAAGACCGGATGCTTCATATTCCTTATTATTCCAAAATACAAAGTAGGTATGACTGGCAATATAAAGCAAGAAACACCTGTAGCATTCGCATTATCAGCATTCTGAAGTAGGACAAACTCAGGAATCAAAATTTCTGGGCGTGTGTTTATGCAGTGTGTGAGGGCAATGATACTATTCCCAGCCCCTCTTCTATGGGAAAGCTCAAAATATCTCTTCCTCTGAAGGAGTAAAAAAAAGTGTCCTGGAAGGCTTTTTTCAAACAGTTAAAAGCATGAGACATCTGAAATTAAATTCTTTCAGGGTCTAATACAGAAAAAGTTATTGAAGAACGTTGTTTGAAGTAAAGGCTTAATTTCTGAGTCATCGGGGTGTTGGGTATGAACACAGCAGCTTTCATCTGATTTGATTGGAAATATAGCTACTGGCACAGTTTGCCCATTTCTGTGACTTTGCACTTTAGCACATTAGTTATACAGGGAAGAAGCAATTATGAGATTGTAGAAGAAGTCCAGGGTAATAAACAGGAGAAAAGATGTTTGAGATTTGTTTGTTTGCTTGCTTAAATAGGACTGCACAGGACATTACATGTACTAGAGAAGTGAATAATAAAAATAACAAATAAAATTAATAATAAATTACTCAAAGCCACTGGCAGCAAGAGTCAAGAATATCATTTTGAGGGTAAAATAGAGCATCCTGAGTTTATGTCCTTGGTTTTAATTTCACAGAAAATAATGAAATGCACAAGTACTGTAAAAATAAATAGCTTGCCTGTGGCAAAAAAAAAATAGAGGAGGCGCTACTAATGGAAACTTAATTGTAAAAGAAAGGTGAAGTTAAATAAACTGAGACTATTACTTCCTGAATTCATTGTCAATAGGCTTTGAGATCAAATAAAAAATAAATAAAACAGAGGAACACAACGTAATGGGAAAGAAGTTTGAATATTTTTAGCTTTCAAAAATATATAATAATAAGGATATTTACTCGTCAAGGTTTTACATTCTCTAAGGTAGGATCTTCATTGTCTAGGTTCCTAGCATTATGTTCCTGTAAGTATGGGCAAAGTTGCCAAATGTTCAGAAGGTGTAAATAAACAGATCTTTTTTACAGTGAGTGGTGGTGCAGAAAAACTGGTATATTTTGCTGTTTTGGATTAGTTTCACACTATAAATGTCTGCATACTTTAGATGTTTAAAGGATCCCTTAAACTGACCTTACAGCTGCATTGAAGAAGTAATGCGTGTCAGCCAAAAATTAGCTGGGGAATAAGGCTTAATAAATTTTAGGCAGGTAGTTAACATCTCTGCCCAAAAGAAATTAACCATGTAAAATGAGAAGGGAAAATTCTTTATTCTAGGTTTTGTCAACTTTCCAGAACTTCTATTTTGGAAAGAGAGCAAGTAAGTGGCTAAATGAGTGTGTGAAAGCCCCTAATTCTGTCATAGCTGCGTGTAGTTGGGAACTATTTTAAACTGATTTTATCTGTTTGTCTCTATCGGTTGAGGAAGTAATGACAGATGTTCAGTAAGTCAATCACCTGTAAAACATCACCTAACAAATAAAAAATCACAGTCTTCTGGTTCTGATCAAGTCTTTTATAGGTGATCAAAGAAATATCATAGCTTTCATGCTGAACTTGATTTACCAGTTTCAGTGTTTTCAGGACAAAACTGGATCTTTGAACAAATACAAACAGATATGAAGCTCAACAACTTTTTGAAATGCAATGATTTTTTACTTCCATTAATTTAAAATTTTCAGGGTTTAATGGGAGTTATTAAGTCAAAATTTATCCTCCAGTTTTACTGTCTTCTTTCCTACTTTTTTTAATGACTGGTACACGATATATAGCCATTCTACAGGGAAGGGAATTCATTGCAAATTGCAAGTTAGGGGAAGGTTTTGCCATTTATGGGCTAGCTTTTTCATTTCTTTGAAAGTTTTTTCCTCCAAATAAATGAGCAGATAGAATAAACTGGGTTTCTTAGACTGATAGTTTCCATATTTATTTTTTTCAGCTGGAATTTTATAGTGTCTCTGAAGAACCTTCATCGCTTTAATCTATTTTTCTGAAGTTTGACTGCACCTTCTTCCTTCAAGTTATATTATAAGGTCTATTTATTTGTTTAAGCTTTTTTCTGTTGGGTGAGCCAATGGTTTAGTTTTGCTGATTCAAATCAGTCTGTGCAAAAGAACTGTGCCAGAAAAAATGAAATCAAGGAACTCTTAAAGGTCTCTAGACCCTAAATAGATGGAGAACAGAGGAAATCAAGATAATATTAATAAAACTGTATTAATAAACAGCCCTCTCTTTAAAAATTTGAGTAAAATTTTTACCCCATGTTTCTCTTTTTCTTTTTTTTTTTTTCTGTCAGGCAGAAGGTCTGCACAGTCTGTGTATTCTCTAACATTCCAGGTTTCTTTGGGAAGGTTATTTTTAGCTCAGAAAAAAGTAATACTTTTATAAACCTGATGTTAACAGCCTGCTGAGGGTGAGAACACTGAGTGAAACCAGGGCTAGGTTATGTGGGGCAGCAAAGAGTCCGTGTGGTACCACATCCCACCAGACAGACAGAAAGGCTACTTGTCTCCTGAGGCTTTTTGAAATACTAGCATAGCCAATATCTAACCCAGAGAAAATAGTACAACAAGCTTAACATCATTGTGGCTTTCTTTTGTTCCCCAAGGCTGTGACGTGGGTTTTTTTTTTAGCAACATGCAGTATAGAATCTCAGCTCTTGTGTTTAGGGAATAAGAATTCATAATCCGTAAGAGGATTTTCGGATGTAGCCTTCTAGAATCCTATTTTATTTATTTCCATACTGTCCACCTTAATAGCATTTCTTCAGAAGTCAAAAGACAATAACAAACACATAGCTGAACAAGTCCAAACAGCATTCAGGGTACTGAATGCAGAGACAGGAACAAAGCAAATGGAAGAATGAGGAACAGCTAAAGAAAAAGAAAAAGCCACTAGTGAAGGAGAAATCTTTACACTGACATTCATTTTCATAAGGTTTTCATGTTCTATTTAACAGCCATTAGCTGGCAGATGTCACTTCTGTTAGGTATGTTGAAGTCAGCGCATTCAAACTTGGCCTAAACAGGACCGAGGCCAGATCAGATTCTTTTGAACTGACCAAAACATCACTGATTCCAGACACAAAGAATTTGCTTTATTTAGGCAGAAATTCTCTGCGCTTTTCTCGACAGCTGAAGAAATGTTCATACCAGAATATGATTTGAACAAGCAAGAGAGTTAAATGTCCAAGGAGTAAAGAAATTTTCCTTTAACCACAGTAACTCTTCCAAGAAGAAATGCCCATCATTTCTGGAAGCTGCACATTGGTTAAAAGATAAGACTAATTCAGAAGCTGTTTTATTTGATTCTGTCTATAAAAAATCTGGAATAGTTCAAAATGCTAGCACTAGGAAAAAAAAAAGCAGTTACTGTATAGAGTTCAGTTTGTCTTTGTATCTCTCTGGATGTCATGCCAAGAAATCACTGTCATTAACCATAACAATAAAACATAGCACTGTGTGTCTCTTATTTATCAAGAAATCTAAGAGCTTTGCGAAAAGTCTTGATAACGGCTCTCAGTAATTGGAACATGCAGCATCAGCTTGTCTTTGTTAGATAGCTTCTTAATGCCAGTACACCATACAGAGATATTTTCCCAGAAATATCGAACCTTCACGGGCATTGTCTGATTTGAAACCTTAAAGCAGTCAGGGGATTTTCATACACAGTTACAGAGAATCCAAGGAATAGTTCTGATAAGTTTTTACTGTTGCTGTGGTTATCTCCAATTCTATCTCTATATCAGTTCACAGAAGAAAATTGAGTCTATTTTGTTACTCTTTCGTTTCTCCTCATTTGCCCCTTATGTTGGAGGTATTTTCATTTCCTTTAATAAGCTTGAATCAAACCCAAATGTTATATCAAGCATCAGAATATTTAGTTAGTAGAAAATATTTAGTTAGGGGGAAAAATCATTATTGGCAATTTCTACGATCTGGATGGGTGAAACAGTTTGTATTTTGGACTAACTAGAGGAAGTCTCTGCAAGAAAGCTCTGGAGAAATTCTGTCTATGTGAATTACTGTGACATTTTTCCTGATACCAAAAACCTTTACAGTATAGAATTTTAAAAACAATCCTTCTGTATCCCTCAAGTGTTCATATCTATCTAATAGAAAATATGAAACTCTTCTATGGACCCTGCTTTACATAGTTTACCAGAAAAAGTTCCACTGTTTTAAATACAGTTACACTATTTTAAAATGGTCATTATTCATCTTCTCATGTTAGACTTCTGAGTACACTTAATAAATCTGAATTATAAACTTGAGATTTGATTCTTCAGTTCACTGAGGCACTTCTAAGGAAGGAGCTAACTTCAGAGTCAAGTTAGTTACACTGGTCTAAAATTGCCATATATTAATGAAATGATCCCGGTTTGACCACTCAAATTACCATTTGGTAAAAACAATAGTACAAATATTGTTATAAATAACAAATATGCTCTCTGTTTTACATGTCTTTTGAATAAATTAGGTGTATGTCTATTGCTACCTACTCAAGCATAAACCAGGAGCAACTCCATTAAAGTTAGCATAGTTATACCAGCTTAAAACTGTCATGACAGCAGAATCCTTTATGGAAATCATAAAGACAGCAGGATGCCACCTAGCATCAGACAGCAGGTGTGATTTTTAAAGGAAGGTGGGTTGTTACCTAAAAAATTCATTGTTGTTTCAAAAGGTGACCTGATAGACCTTGTGAATCAGAAGAGATGAGAAACCACCAGTAATCTGACAAGGGGGAGGAAGATTATTTCATACTTCTAACAAGGAAGAGTGAACATGTAGACGATAAGAGCAAAGGGGTGTTTATGGCCACTACATATGTCTAGGAAATTTTTTAGCTCAAGTATGTGTCTATGTAGCTTAATGCTCAAAATAAGCTGTGTTCAAAAAGAACAAAAGCACAAGTGTCATTTCAAAGGGTAGCACTAAGGCTGATATTAGATTAAGACAGCACCATTTTTTTTTTTTTTAAGTGGTTAAACACACACGCACAAACACACACAAACACACAGAGAATGACTATGACCCCTTGGGACACATACAAAAGCCT
The DNA here is from genome assembly GCA_013397845.1 of Melanocharis versteri. Taxonomy (NCBI): domain Eukaryota; kingdom Metazoa; phylum Chordata; class Aves; order Passeriformes; family Melanocharitidae; genus Melanocharis; species Melanocharis versteri. The sequence continues at coordinate 105,943 of VZTG01009694.1, read as the reverse complement.
CGCAAAGAAATAACTTTTCTTTTGAGCAGTGGCTTGTACTGAAGCCACTTGTACTGAAGCATCAAACAGCATTTCTTTGTCCAGCTGAGAAACGATTAATTCAAACACTTGAATGTGGCAGGTTTAAAAACTGTGCTCTTTAGATGAAACAAGCACCATTCTCCAAACAAAATCATATTTTAAGAAAGCATAAAAACCTTACACTGTGGCTAATACACACTAATCACCTACATCTTTGTTCTTCACTGAGCAGTGAGACAGAGAGTAGATGAACAAGAGGCAAAAACTTTTGAGCGGAGGTACAGAGAGGGCCCCGTTCCTCGCATTACAACCCCCGTCTTTGGCAGTCCCTCACCTCTGTGCAACAAGTATCCAATTCTCTAAATGGCCTACATTTAGGTAGAGATTGTTCTGTCTCTTAGATCTGCCTGTTCTCCAGGCAGACATTTTCCACAAACTCGTGACATTTTTTTATATTCTTCTTGTTCCTTCAAATCTCTCATGAAGGAAGCATCTTTTGAAAATGCCTCAAGCTGAACCCCTCAGTCTTCCTTAGATATGCTTTCTTTGCTGAAAGTATGTAATGTTTATTGCTAAAAGACAAAATTTAATGGTAGCATAAAGAAAACAATATAAATCCATAAAACAATTGTGTCTCTATTTCTCTGATTTACTGTAGAATGCCTACTGTGAACCTAAAGATCTACAACTACTGCATAAAGATAAGTAGATCTGAAATTAGAGCTACAGTAAAATCAAATTTATCTAAATTGTAAATTAAAAAATTGAAACTGAAAAAATAATTTGAATCACACAGACGTCAGTCCATTGAAACAAAGGGAATTCTTAGGAGAGAAAATATTATGTAGTTTTTGATAATGATATGCAAAAGAATGCTGTGGTTCAGATTGTCTTAGCCATGAAAATTACAGCTTATCATCAGCTGTGGAGATAAATACTCTCAACAGCGAACGACAGGCATCCAATCTCATAGGTCTCTAAAGACAAAGGACACACAAAGATAGGTGAGGTTTGCGGATGCCTGCCAACATTTCCTGAATTCAATTCTGCACTCTATTCCTATTCACTGAGTTTGATTACATAAACATTGCTGTCCTGAGCCTGTTCCAATTTCAATGTATATAATAGGATGTGAAATATGATGGGAGTAATTTCAGACCATGCATGTGTTCATTGTAATCACTGATTCTAGAGGTCATCTATTTTCATGCCACTCCAAGCTGAGGCTATTATCACTGTGTAGCTGGTAGAGGTTCAACACTGCAGAGCATTCCTAATGAAGAAGGGGATCATTGCAAAAGCAGGGCATGAAGTAATAATAGCATGTAAATGCTGCTGATGCTCTAAAAGTGCCTGAAAGGCATTCCTTCTCTCAGCCAGCAATGATGGCAGAAATGCTGTAAAAGGGCCTGAAGGTCAAGTCACATGTCTTAGTAAAGGTCTCATCCTCCTATGTTGACTGAAATAAGTTCTTTCTGATTAGGTATTAATATTAATATGTATCTCTCATCTGTTTCTGCTTTTAATTAATTAACTCAAAGACCACCAAAGTCCAAAATCAATCTTAATGAAACTTTTATATCTTAACCTTTCCCCAAGAGTGATAAAGGTTTTCTCGCCTCTGCAGCTGATTTTTATGCTCTTATCTGAAATTTTCAATGCAGAGATAATGTGGAAAAGCAAGCCCTACCCCTGTCTATTTCAGGTTCAGAAAAATTATTTTCCGAAGCTGAGTTTGATTAGAATTCATTACCCTGTAGTTGAGGGAGGAGATTCCCATTCCCAGGGGAACTTCCTTCACCTGGGAGTAGAATGAGTGACAGACAGTGTACCATTGTGAGGTGGTCTGTACCACGTTGTATGATAAGGTACTAAATGCTTGCAAGATGAATGAACATTTCTGCTTCTCACTTTTGCACATTATAATCACAATCACAAATGTACCATGTTTACAGTTTCTAACACCTTTCTACGTAATAACTAATGTGGTTACTTTTTTTAGAAAAATCCTTCATCTTTTAACCAAAAAAAAAAAAAAAAAGTGTTTATTTCCCTCTGCTCCCAGTCTTAATTCAATACAATATTTGTGTGTGAAATATTCTGTAATTTTTCAGGCAAAGAAATAACAAGACAAAAAATAGAAGTAAATGCTGAACAAATTTAGGATTAGAAAAAGTGTTTGTTTGACTGAAAACATAATATTGCTTGAAATAATTTGCAAAGATCTGTGTGGATTCTCTGTAATGTGAGATTTTAAATTGAAGATGGAACACTTTCTGAATTTCCTTTAACTTCCTTTCAGATATTATCCACTTTCTTTTCTCTGAAAATAACTTGGACCAGTTCTACGGCATCCAACGCTCAAGAGGCAGGCCCTAATGGTATCTTTGGGCCCTAAACCTATAAATACAACCAGAAGACTTTCAAGAATATCTAGTTACCTGTGAGTAGTTACTCAACAGCTAACTTGCCTGTTCATGCCAAAGCCTTGCTGCCAGATATTACTTAACCACATACACACACAAACACGCACGCATAAGAATCCTAAAATAGCATGTTGATATGCCACAGGATGTACAGCAAGAATTTATGAAGTTCTTTCTGTATCAGTACTGGGACAAGAGTTGGACTCGATGATGCTTGTGTATGATTTTATCAGCTTTCCTTATGATGCTAAATGGAGACATTCAGGGTGATTTCAAATCTCTTCTTACTTCTTTGTGCTTAGTCAACTTAGTCCAATTTTTCTGTGAAGCATGAGTCTTAGTCAATTTCTCTGTGCCCAATCAGTTGATTTTAATATGGACATTTCTGCAATGACTGTATATTTATATACAAATAACAAATAAAAAATAAGGGATTTGGCTCAAGTAAACTTTCAATACATGATGCTTAATATAAATGCCTCGAGGCTTTCCAGAGGAGTAATCTGGTACCAGTAAAGGACTAGTGAAGAAGATACTACCTTTTTTTGGTAAAGATTATAAATTCAGTTATAGTTGCAGAAGCATTTACTAAATTTGCTGACTGGAAGACAGGCAAAAAAATTCCTTGAACAGTTTGCTACACCTGCTATGATACTGCTGCTAATTTAGAGATCTGCAGAGATGTTAAAAAACCTCTTTTATTTCCCTTTTGTTGTTTAGACATTCTGAGAGGCAGTTAATATTTTATCTCTGTATTCCCTTATGAACACAGAAATATGAACTAAACAGATACCAGATCTATGGAACTCTACACCAAAAGATACCACAGATGTTAAAAAAAGTGTGGCTTTGAGAGGAAACTGGACAAATACGTGGCAGAGAATCTATTAAGAATTACCAAATACTGCCATACTAGTCGCAGGAAGATACTTAAGATTAAATTTCTGGAGACCGTGAGAGCATGATGGAAGGTATTTTGTAGGCTTAGCCTAACTTTTCTCTGCCTTAGATATTTCCTCTCAGGAGCAGGATTATAAGCCAGAGTCCCAGGACCCAGCTGAACCTTTCTCATGGACTTACGTGCAGCAGCGTAACCATCTTTCAAAAATACTAAGCAAGACCCTGAAGAATTATTAAGACCTGTTTCTTTCACAACTAACCCTGATTCTGTTGCAGAGACATACAACTACAGTAGGTCACTGAAGCAGCAATTCAGTTTTAATATTTTCTTAATATTCTTGCGTTTGAAATATACAAAAGGAAGGCACATCGCACTTTTCTTTCAGATTCTTTATATCCAGAAACTCTAAGAGATGAAAGCATCTCATTCAAATTATGAAGCCTTCTTGGAAGAGCAAGTGGCCTCTTGGAGAGTACATTCTCAGGGGGACTAGGTAAGGTGTTTTGCAGCTAAAGCAGCTAAAGCAGTCCCTACTGACAATCCTATCTACACAAAAGTGGGGTTTTTTGGGTTTTTGGTTTTTTCTGTGGCAAAGAAATTCAGGCACAGAAGCCAGCATTCTGTCAAAATATGATAGAAATATAATATCTGGGACCTAACCTCATTAAAAAGAGGCATATTTGGTGTTGGAATTATTCCATGTGGCTCTCCAGAGAGAAAACTAGTTTATGAGATCTGACAGCTTCAAAACCCGCATGTTTTTCTCCTCATTGATGTGAATGATAGTGAAGTAAAGATATTCAGTTTTGATAAGAACCCTTTGATATGTGCTGATAAAAATAATACAGAATAACCTAGAGAGATGCAAGTTCCTATTTTCTCAGTGGCAAGAAAAAAACATTTTTTCTACACAGAACAACATTTTGCCCTACTGTGTGATTCTTGACTGAATTTGCCAACTGAAAGGATGGCATAGAAAAAATTGTTCATGAATTTGCGCATGTTGCTGCATGTGTCAGAAAACTTAAAAAAAAAAGAGAAAAGGCTAAGAGGCATGGTTAGACTATCACTACACTGCACTATATTTAGGCATGAAGAAGCAATTTCTGGAAGCATCAGTATTTTACTGCCAACTAGAATCTATCTTGATTAGACTACTAAAGGCAGTCCATTGAGGAAAAAAGAAAAAAAAAAAAACTATAAAAAAAGTGGCAACAAAGTTCTGATTTGGTGAAATAAGCAATGGCCTCTATTATGTTAAAGGAACAATCACAACATTGTCTTTTTGTAGATCCTTCAGCACAGAAAAAGCTAAAGGAGGTTTACTGATATTGGCAATGGAGACATTCTAAGTCTCTTTGCTATTTACAGAAGACTCCTAACACAGGCATTTCTTATCAGGCTTGTTTACATGAAGAACACTTACCTAGAGCAATTCCCTGTCTCTTTGCACAAATATTTACGCTTGCAAGTAGCTTTACATGTGTGAGTAGTCTCATGTGTGATTTCAGTAGGGCTATTGACATGCTTGCAAAATTAGAGCAAGCTTTTGCAGGCTGTGAAAAATCTGTTTCTTTTCTACCTACTTCTGAACTTACTAAAATTCTTCCTATGCCCTCTAGAGTCTGAGAAACCCTGGAACTATTCAATATAGACATGCATTTATATCCATTACGACAACCTAGAAAATATAGATTGAGTATATATTGTTTAGAAAATCTATGTTTGCATTTTTTTCTGTTGTGTAGCTGATTGCTTATTATTACAAATGTCAGCAGTAAAGCAATATTTAAATACATTATTTAATGGTATTCATAATATGAAAGAAATCTCTTCTTTTTTCATGTTGTAACATACTTAGAACAAGAATAAAATTTGTGGTAACTGCACTGCCATTCCATGGAATAATGCTCTCTGCCTCTGTACATTCCTGAATATGCCAGCAATCAGATGGATTTTTGAACAAAAGACTAAACAGGCACTGCCGTTCCACAGCAAATTCAAACAACATTTTAGCATTGCTGAAATACTTGAAAAGAATCTGTTAGATCTACTGTTAAATATGCAAAGAGTCAAATATGGCCAACGAATTCTTTCAGCTTTCATAGAGCAACTTGAGGTCTGCCTGCCACACGTGCAGAATGCATTTTCTCATGCAGAAGAAAAAAAATCTTTAAAAACCAAATAAGAGAAGAAAATCTATCGTGTTGCATTCACATGCATATAGAGTGTCAAATCATTAAGTTTCACGAAATTGTAGCTTCTTTTTCTTTAACTGGTGTTAGTAAATATTATTTCTGATTTTCTCACATTTGTAGAAGAAAATGGATATGTACTAACCTTTTGATGTCAGACTATTTAACTTATGGCCTTGGAAGTTTCACTAGTTCTTTGAAAAATAAGAACAAAGAATTCAAACCTCCCTCTGCTGGACCAGCAGAAAACAGCTACCTAGTTACTTTAGCTGAATCCTCACATTTGGCTAGATGTTAAACTAGACACAGTAAGGTCCTACTTATTAATGGAAATTAACCATAATACTTTGGTGAGTTAAATAGGCTTAGGTAACCCTAATGTTCATTTACTAATACAAGATATACCACTGCTGTGAAACTAATCTGACAAAATTTTGCTTTGCTCATTGATGGCCAATATTTACTAAATAATTTCTCTGTGTGCAACTGAAATGAAAGAACACAAATGAAATACTCATAAGGTCTGTATTAGCTGAATTCTTAGGGATTATGTAGGGAATCATAGAATAATTGGTCTGAATAGATCCTCAGTATGTCATTCAGTTTGTTCCTTTGTCTTGAAGCAGAATCAACTATGTGAGTGCCATTTCTGTCATCAGTTATCTCTGAATCTCAGATATTCTTAAAGCTCTGCAGTTTTCACACTCCTCCCAACCACTAAAAATATTCAAAGAACTTTTTTCTTCATTTGAATGGCTTTTAATAGCATGCTATTTTGTCCTCACACACTTTGTTGTTTTTTTCCCCCAAAATCACACCTTCCAAAGATGTCACTTATTATTTAGGACAAATTCCTACTAGCTTCTGCGACTACCTGCTAAGATAGCAGCATTCTGTGAACAATAATTTTTCTCATATGCTGTCTTCACGACTTTGATCGCATTCACACTCTCCAAACTGAGGCTTACCAACATTTTTCTTCATGGGTGTGTGCTCCATCCCTTTAGTCAATTTTATCTAATTTTCTCTGTGCATCCACTAACTCTGTTATAGCCTTCATGAACTACAGGCACAAGAACAGCGCCCAGTACTCGAGATGTGGAAGATGCTTCTTCTGTTGCTGTCAGTAGTCTTCCAACATTTGGTTGGTTATTTCGGCTGCTATTGACCATTGAGATGGTGGTTTTGGAGAACTGTCAATGTCAACTCTATGTTGTCCTTCCTAAGGCTACTGCCTGTTGATAAGAAAAAATTAACCATGTAAACCACGTGTTCTCAGAGATGTCTCATGCTTCTAGCTACTCACACGAAGTCGGGGTGGTACTAAAATAAAGTGGCTAGTGTCCACTAATTCAATTTTCTGTATATTCCAAAGTGTTTTTGTAAACAGAAGAGTTCCTTCAGAGACCTCCAATGTGACTGAATACTGGGTTCATTTTTAAGTAGTCAGATGAACGAACATGCTATTAAAAAAAGAAAAAAAGCTTCTGAGGCTAAAGTTTTGTGCTCCTACTAAAAAAAATGAATATCATAAAGGCGAGCACTGAAGCTCAAGAAGGAAATTAAAATGTCATGTTTTGTTCAGTCAGCTTCTTTGAGATTCTATTTCTCATATAAATGAGATTCAACACTCCTGCTAATGCTCATGACGAGTCTGTATTTTACTTCTTAAGAACTTTATGTTTTACTTTTTAAGAAAATTAAGGGTCTCAAGTGTGTCTTATCTTTGAATGGGAAGAAGGCCAAGAAATATAGCAGTATTTGGTATATTTGCAGGAGTACCCTGTATGATGTAGGTGTGGATAGTGCATCTGTTAGCCAGTGAATCATGCAATGGCATATTCCTTGGTTTTGATTTTGAAGATGATTATTGTGCCAAGACATATCAAAAAAAATGTACACATCTATAAGAAAAAAGGTTCTCACTGCAATGAAATTTACTCAGTGACTGAGTAGCAATTGAAAGGAAAGAGCATGGGATGGGATTCCATATGTCATGGGACTACTTCCACGGCATAGAGGTGATATGCAGTTTTTCAGGATGCATAAAAGCAGGAGCTGAAAGAAACAATATTCAGAGAGTATGAGTATTCTCAAAGGAGAGCTTTATTGAAATTTAGTGCCTCTGCAGGCCCGATATAATGTTTTTAATGGTTATTGAAAGTTGTCCATCCCTCTCAGTGCCATTGATCAAGCTATTTTCATTCTTATTTGCAGGGAAATTTGGAGTAGTGGAGACTAGGTTTCCTGGAAGATGCACAGCATATTTGCCATATTTAGGGAAATTATCAAAGTTCTTTCATCTAAAACTATTGGTCTATCATTGATATTTTACTATAATTCTCCAGAGGTTATGCCACAGGATTCCTTTTAAGAGGAATTGCAGGATTCCTTGTATCTGCCACTAGTTCCTCAAGTCACAGCCAAAGGATAAAGTATGCACGAGTTTTATGATGGTATTAGTTTTATTGAGCTAATTTAATAAAATGCAACACTCCAGGAGCACTAATAAAAAGAAACATACTTTTCAGATTTGCTGCCTTGAATAATCTTTGCTACAAAATCCAAAATGCACATGACATCATTGTGAGCTAATTATTGCATCTGAATAAGTACATAATACACCATGGTACATTTTTGGTGACATAAGTCAGTGCCATTTTGCCCAAGATGACAGCTAAAGTTGACTCATAGTAAATTGCAATTAGAAGGCTTTAATATGTCATGACTTTTGCAGTATGTCTGATCCATGGATGCAAGAAAACAGCAGTGAACCATGTACTCTACAGCCCTCCATTTTTTTTGGTACAGAGTCAGGCAAGCCACCTAGTTTGCCTAGAGAAATTTTGTATGTGAAAAGATAATTGTGTTGTATTTTACGTATTTTTAAATCTATGTTAAGCTACCAGTAAGCAAAACTGGAAGAGAGTTTAGTTAAAAGCAAGTATAACACCTGACAAAAACATGTTTGGTCTAAGAAAGAGCGCATAAAATACAAAAAATTCAAGAATTATTCCTAAAAAAGATTTGCATACTTTCAAATCCAAGAATACAGCCTGGTTAGTGAGGTTCAGACTAGGTAGAAAATTAACATTTAAAAGTAAATAATTTGAACAACTTACTAAAATTTTTGACGCATTCTTTTTCAGCAGCAGACTTTAATGACATCTGGATAGATTTTTTAAAAGAATCACAAGGCTCAACAAAAAGTCAGGAAGTGATAAAGAGCTAGTATTCTATTACTGAATGTATAATAGACATCCCACTTGCATATGTATTATCTGCATTTATGAGGGAGTGGGGGGGAGAAAAAGGAAAAAAGGTTGATCTACATTTAAATAGATATTTTTGTGGGTTCAGTCTCAGAAACTGAAAACTGTAAAAATTACAGATTAACTAAAACTAACCTTTTTAAAGATCTTAATAGAGGAAGCAAGTAGGGAAACATTAAATACCCGTTAAACAATTTTTTCAAGAAAAATATTGTCTGCATTTTGCCAAGTGTTTTTCAATAGAAGGCCTTAAAATTGCTCTGGCATGTAGTGATAGTCAGAAGAGTCTCATTTGACAACTCAGTTCTGTGCCAGAATAATTCCATTACTTCCAACAGCTGCTCCCAAAATACAATGGTAGAAATGAGCACACTAGCGAATGGCTAGAATTATGTTAGTAAAATTTTTTTACCATCTTATCAATCTGTTATTTTAAAATTACTTCAAAAAGGGAAGACAAGCCATTCACTACTCAGGAAAGAAAAACCCCAAATCGCACAACAGTTTATACCAATCCCTGTCAAAGGAGTCCATTAATAAAATAAAGATGCCTTCTTTATAGTCTAAATTCTAAATAGTCATTGCTCATTTAGGACACACAGGCTTTGCGCTTGAAGCATCGTTTGTGCTCTAATCAGAGTAGAATCAAAGGGCCAAACCTACTTCTAACGTGAAGCTCCCATTTGAAGGTCGATGCACAGACACTTTTTTTGAGGAAAAGCTTCGATGCAGAAAAGCTGTGTTTTATATTTTTACGCTTTATAAAGCATTTATGTGTATACCATTTCTGTTGTATATTAGAGCTAATTTTTTCTTGGGTGTTTACTACTGCTACATTTAGGAAGTCTTGGAGCTGCAAGCAGGTGGAACCAAGCCAGCATGACTGCTCAACAGATACTGGCTTCTCAGAAACAGGAGGAAAAATTTTTTAAAAAAGGAAAACAGCAGCTGATTTCATCCTGACACCTTTTAGAAGCAACTTTCTGGCCAAATCCAGAGGTCAACATCATGAATTCTTCTTATTCTCTTTCACAATTAACAGTGGAAAGGTGGTTAAGAGCAGAACTTGAACAGTCTTTCGGCTGTGATTTTTTTTCAGCCCTGAGAGTGATTGCCATAGTCAGTGTGTTTTTCTGTGACTGAAGGTGAGACTTGTTGCCTTGTTAAACCTGAACTAGTTGTGTAGAAATGATCTAGTACAGGATGGAGATTTGACAGCTGAAAGAGGCAGACAGCAAAGCTTCCATCTCTGTTGGGAAGTAGGTCTTATTTTGCACAGCTTCTCCTTTAATCCTCTGAAGATTGTGAATACCATTTCAGTTCAGGCAACTTTGAGTCACCCTCAGGCAGGAACTCCCTGTCTCCCTTCACTTTCTATAGCATTCAGACTTATCTTTTTAGATGCTCTGGCTTGCATCTAAGCTACCTCACAAAGGTAAATGGAAGATACAGTCACTCAGCATATCTGAGGGGCACACAGCCCAGTGCCAGGACTGGGACTGATATTTGGCTATGTCGGCTAGCGTCAGGTGGACGCTACATTAGTAGCAACCACTATGCTTTTAAGATTCTACTTCCCATCCCTCATTGAATTTTGCATCAATCACACCTTGTCTGCAAAACATTTGAGATTATTGAAGAAGAATTTACAGATGTATGCAGGCTTGGGATGAGAGGAATTATTTGGGGTTTTGTTCTAAGTAATGTTTCTTAAACTTGAGAGAACTGTGCATGCTTCTAATCAGAGGCTCTGGAGAGAGGGTAAGGGGGTAAGAGATTTACCTGGTATTCTATTAAGAAGGACAAAGAATATTACAGTTCTGCCTGATACTTTGCATAAAACTTTAATTTAATGCTGTTAAGAGAAACTACTGACAACATGCACACTGTGTTTCTTATAGACACACAGCAATAAGATCAGCAGGGAGCGGGGCTTTTTAAAATATTGTTGTTTTGCAAGACAGTTGGAGTGCAATGGAATTTAAGATAAAACCCTTTACACAAGTAAATACATCACCATATGCATTCACTCTTAAAAGCCACACTTTATTTTGCATGAAATGTACACTTTAAATTTCTCAAAATATAAGACCATTGCCAAACTTTGGGCTTTATCTGGCATGTAGTTGACTTGCAATGCTTAATGTTTCAACAGATTTGTTATTTAGACTGAAATGTTTCTCTGTGCATTTGAGATTAAAGGTTTGGCTTTGGGAGAAGTGGGTTTCAACACCAAGGGGAAGAAGTTTAAATTACTCTCATATTAGTGATACTGTATGGTTGGTTTTGGGGTTTTGGGATCAGAGAGGTATGTTGGTGTTTTTCTGCTTGGGGAGTTTTTGTTGCTCTTGTTTTTCCGATGTTTTGTTGTTGTTTTTGTTGTTGTTGTTGGTTGGTTGGGTTTTTTTTGGTTTTAGTTTTAGTTTTAGTTTTTGTTTTTAATTAGAGCTTAATTCTTGATATTGTGAATTCCTGAACTACCACTGATGGCAGACTTCAAAACATTTAGTTATATAGTTATATATATTTGTACATAACCTTTTTGATCTCCTTGCTTGATGGGGAATAGTATGTCCTGATTGCAGTAAAAAATTATTTCTAGAGAAATTCAGTTGCTGTTTCCTTTTTCTCATACCAGTACGGCATTCTGACTCCAGTTTGCCATCTATAGTGGTTTCAGTGACAGGAAGCTCAGATAAACACTGTCTTATTTGTTTTGTCATCTCAATGCACCAGTTCTGGAACAGATCATCACAACCGGTAATCTCGTCTTTCAGAAATCTCAGCCCATGCAGCAATATCCAGGGACAATCTCTGCCTCAAGAGTTGAATCTAATCAGAGACCAAGCCAGGGAACAAATTCTCCTACTGCTCACACAGCTATTTCTAAATGCAGAAGTTTACATGACAAAACCAGCTACAAAACAACAGCAGTTTTCAAAGTCTGATCACATACTAGAAAAATAACTTGGAGGAATATGTAGAAAATCCTTGTTATTGTACTGTAAGCACTGAATCTTGTGGAAGGATTATGTACTATAAGAAGTCAAACTGTGAAAAAGCCTAGGGAACAAATAAGAGAACACGCAATATAAGGGACATTCCAATTGCAAAAATAATCTTGTATCTATTTTCCAGGCTGATTAAACTGCATTCACTTTTTTTTTTTTTTTTTTTTTTTTTTTTTTTTTTTTTTTTTTTTTTTTTTTTGGTCTTTTCTTGCTGTCTCATAGAGTTTCTGTAAGAGCATTTTGTGCATAGTATGGTTGTTTTGAGATTTCAACCTTTGGTCAACCTATGTCACTGTGACGTCTTTATTGCCTTTTAGCACTTGTGGGAATTAGCAGCCACTGGAGTACAAACCAGAACTGTAATGAACCTCCTTTTTTCTCTATAATCACTCTGTGTGAGTTTATGTCATCCTCATCTTTCTGCTGAAGATAAAGGGATTGCTGTAGAAATTGCATCTTCTGTTGAGTAAAGACCTGCTGCATTCATAGTTAAAATTTAAAATCCAAATTAATCTCTAGTATGCTGCTACCAGCGTCCAAGTTTACAGTTTCTTTTCCTGGAAATCTTCTTCTGATACTCAAGGATATCCCAACTGTCTGGTCATTATATTTTAAAGAGCAGAAAAATATGAAGAAACCTCAGTTGCATAGATATACATATAGTTACACATGCGTATTTTACGCATACACATATGTGAGAATACGTATGCGATTATGCTTATATATTATGTCAGTTTCTTAATATAAACTCTCATTTGTTTGCTCAACCTGTCATTGATAATGCAAAATTAATTTGAGCCTTCTGGGCTATATAGATAATGATTCAACTTTTATATCAAAACCCTTGGAACAGAAGGTATTTTCAGACCTCTTAAATTATTTTACCTCAGCCAAAATGATTCTATTAAAAGTGATTTAACTAAAAGCCCAGAATATGAGCTTTATAATTTAGAGACTTATTTAAAATTTAGATAACAATTCAAAGGAAAAGAGAAACCACCATCTGTGAGTTCTAAAATTCTTTCTATTCAAGAGAGGATTTTCTGTCCTGGAGGGTAAATTCAAAAGGATACTTTGAATACCTGTAAGAAAGGAGCATTATGGCATTTCCTATATCTTGTAGCATTCTTAGAAATGACAAAGGAAGAAAAACATGGCAAGGGGTTTCAAATCCTCCAATGAAAAATTTTATTGCTTTCTAATTTCTTTTTGGTTGTTTGTTGGGTTTTTTTTCCATTTAATATGCTCTTATTGTTATTTTTTAAACTTTGTAGCAATCTCCAACTTAATGTATACAAAGAATTAAAAGATTCTGAAGTGAACTGTTGGGGAAGATGAAACAGGGAAGTCTTATTGCCTGGCCAAAGATGCTGAGAACATGAAAACTATAGGTGAAATAGAAATGAAGGCATACTTTGAGATACCAAAGCTTAGTTACTGAACAACTGGAAAACAATGGTGTGGCAGGCTGAAGATAATCCTCTTTGATTGAACAAATACCTTCTGCTAGCAAACAGGTCCAAGGGTCAGAGAAGACCCTGCTAGCTGGGCAGAAAGGGTCCAAAGAGTGGTTTTTAGGGTTTAAAATGTAGCACAGTAGGAGAATGCAATGATTCTTATAGGCTATATGTAAATGATATAGGATTTGTGTCATGTACTAGATTGGTTGATGAAAATCAGAATATTCAGCACAGAAGATGATTTATTGTATTGTACATGAGAATCTCAGTCACTTCTCTCTCTTCTCATTTCTCACTTCTTACTTCTAGCTCTCTTTTCTCACTCTTTTAGCTCTCTCTTGCTCTCTCTTGCCTTTCTGGCCTGCTTTGAGCTGCGGCTGGCAGCTCCAAGCAAGGCCCTTATATCTACGTCCTTACCAATAAACCTCATGCTCTAAAACCTGCTTATAGAGATCTCTCACCATCTGTCCCATCCGTCCAGCACCGGAACAGAACCCTATAGTATCCTACAGTGAACAAAAGCCAAAACACACAGATTCAAATTTTATATCAAATTTAATTAACTTTCTCTCTATTCTATTAGCGTATCAGGATAGATAAGCAGAAGATTGACACCATTTATGAAATTAAATTTTTTATGTAAGACATAGTTTGCACAGTTATTAATCAAAGAGAAACACATGTTAACCAAATAAAAAGAATAATTGTCTTGATGAAGTATGCTATTTCAGAGCACAATAACGATCCTGATACAGTAAAAATACCGTATATAAGAATGTGATTGAAAATGCAGATTAATATTGGTAGAAGCAGTAATAGTAGCAGTACTGGTAGTAGCAGCACCAGGCGAAGTAGGAGTAGTTTTAAATGACAATTTGATTAGTCAACAGGTATATCTTTAAAATAAAAATGCCATCAGGCAAACAGCTGCCTGTCAGCTTTTAGACACTGAAGGTATCAGCACACCAACTCCAGTCTCACTCTGCCCATCTGCCAAGCTTTTCTCTCACTTCTTCACTGTGCTGCGCTGATATATTGCTTACTTAGGCATGCTGCATGCCAGGCAAACTTTGACTGGGTCCATCTGACATGTAGGTCACGTAATGGAAGAGAAATGTGGGGTTGCAGCTATGGGTCTACTCCTTAATGGGAAGGTTTAGTCCAAAGATCCTTGGAGAAGGTCAAGACAGCAGAATTGCAGGCCCACCATGTAACCTGCCTGAATTTCACCGCTTGTCATACGGTCCAGTGCTGGGGTCTCACAGGTTGAGAGAAGAGAAATTAGGATATTTTTATAGCATGTGCTGCAGGTGATTTCTCAGAGAATATTGAAGCGAGAGAGGTCAGCGTGCTCCTGCAATTTTATAAGCAGTGTGTTTAAATATTTCCATGAGGCAACTTGCAGATTACCAGTTTAACAATTTCCAATGTAACTTTTTTAATTGATGATGCTTCTTATTTTGTGATGTTAGTCCCACTCTTTTCTGTACAATGTTACATTGTGATTTTGTTTGGTTTTGCTTTTTATATTGTGCCTCAGCCTCTACAAAGTACATTATGAAATCCAAACATGTGTTTCCACAATGATCACAACTTATAAAACTGTGCATTTGCAAACATTTTTGGAAGCAGGTCTCAAGTTCTAATCCAGTCTCATCAGTGAATGTCTGTGAAATTTATTCATGGGTATTCACATATGTGAGGTACTGTTATTCTTGTCAGTATTGTCTGTTTACTGCAAAAACTCTCTAGAAGAATGATTATATCTCTGATCCAAATCTCCTTGACTCTAATGGATTCCGTCTGGAGGGCCTACATGCTTGTAAAACCTCTAGTACAATTGGGAGGACCCTTTGTGTGGTATTTTAATGTAGTCTTCTGAAATCTTTCAGCATTTCCAAGACAGGTCTCTATTCCATTCACTTTCAAATGAGTTATTCATTTCAGTGAGATTACTTCAAGCCTTGCAGCATCTTTTGCATGACAAAAACTAAGCTAGAAATCCAGATAGGATCCACATCACAAAACAGCATAATGTTTGGTCTGATGATTAAGCTAAGAGCCAGAAGGAGCTGGTTATGCAAGCTCAGAGACAATGAGCTCTCACTATTCAGCATCCCACTTCTTCCGCTCATTTATAGCAATAATTCTGTGATTTTGCAGCCCTTGGTTTTTGAGCATTGCCATTAAATTTCTCTTTAAAGTTGGGCAACAGTTCTTGTGAGTTTACTGCAGATCAGGTTATTGCACGTGTAGATACTGAATTTTGTATTGACTTCATAACCTCACTGGTCTCTTATACACTGTATCTTTGTAACAGTGAGCTTTTTACCTTAGGACACTAAATAACATTACAGATACTTAAGCCTCCTCAGCTCCTTGAGGGTTTGATTACTCTGCGCATCATAGAAATGACAAAAAGTAGGGAAACCATAAAAAGACAGCATTGTAACAATATAAAGATACTAAAAAATAATTTTTACTCTCTGAAGTAAACCCTGGGCACTTCCCTGTGATATATGAGTAAATTAAAAAAATGGCTGTAATCTAAAATACCTGAAGACCCATACTTAGACATGTATTTTTTTAACTCACATATTTGACAATTGCTTTTAAAGAATTTTTTACTTAATCGTTGTTGTGATCCTCAAAAGGATTTTAAGTACTTCCCACCTGATTGTATTTTTCTCTGATAGCTAAGAGCTTGTATTCTATCTGTAGCTCAAGTGAGTTCTTCGGATTTAGAAGTGTCAGAATTTAAATGAAATCATTAATTTCTGTTTCCTTCTCTCCAACACCAAAAATGGATATTCAGTGTCAATGTACATGGATAAAAAGACCTTCATAGGTAGTAGTGAACCCTGGCTGTGCTGGAAGAGTCCGGAGTCACGGAGGAAATCAGTTCAGAACGAGACACACGGAGACACAGCCTCCGTTAGGATCAGCTCATCCCAGTGACAGAGACACATGGGGACACGGGCTCCATTAGGCTCAGTTCATCCTAGAGCAATGGGGTAGGAGGGGCCGCTGCCTGCCCCAACACAACGAAAGGCTTCATGCTCACAGTTTATCACAAGGCTGTGCTTTTACGCCCTCTCTCTCTCCCAGCAGGAGGCTCAAGCACGCCTTTGAGAGTGTGGTATCTCTACACCTGCTGGTAGAAGGGGCATGCCATGATGATGCCTTCTTCAAGGGAAGGGGCTTGTCAGAATACAAGTCTGAATTCAAGATTACTAACATTGGAGATTGCAGCCTAATATAGTAAAAATTGTCATGAAATGTCCAATCCTTCTTTAGCTGTGTTTTACCTGTCAAGTTTGCTCTGTGAGATTATGATTATTAGATTTAAAAAAGTGTATTTACGTATGGCATGAAGTATGTGCTTTGATCTTCAATTGATAATGCTGAAAAACAATGATTGCCCATGATACTACCACCTCACTGACTCTATGTTAGTGTTACCTTACGTCTGTAAGGTAACAATTATTCTGGCTGCTGTTAAACACCAGATCAGTTCCACTGGTGTCCTCTAGTAACTGCATTTCAGAAACCAATTTTATATAGTATTAAAACAAATTTTGAAACTATTGCTTTGATTTTTTGTCCCGGCAATGAGAACAGTATATTTCTGACTTATGAATAAGTCACCAAAAATGTGATCCGTAAATGATTTCTAAACTAATGAGAATTTAAGTCATTGTCCTTGATAGAAGTCTTTTGTATGACTATAGCAATAAATGTTATCATTACTGCACTAAGGAACAGTGCAAGTGCAACAGTGTGGGGAAAGTTTTCAAGTAACATTTATGCCTACAGATAGACATGCACATAAATATACATATATAAATCCATATTTCTACTATGTACATATATATATGTGTAATATGTATACACATATACACACACACACAATCTGGCTTTGCAGAAAACATCTGTTAGTGATTGTGGTTTGACTTGCTTCCATGAGGCATTAAGTTCCTTTATCATAACCATCTGTCATTTTTGCCGTGTTTACCAAATTAATTACAGAATTTTAAACAGCTCATTTAAAACAAACCACAAACAAAATTACTATCTGGTGAGAGCAGTTTATGAATATTATGTGTATTCTTACTGTGAGGACAGTAGCCACTATTAAGATTAAGTCATTCAACTAGTCTCTGAAGTTTTAGGATATAATATTAAGTTCTGTAATGAAAAGAAGCTCACGCTGTTATGATCAAACCCCAAATCCTTCAGAATTACTGAGCTACACAAAAACCAGTGTAAAGGGAAAATAAATTTAATCCTTAAACACCATTTCTTCATTCAACAGTGGCAGATCAAACCTTTGAATTGTACTTTGAAGACAAATTAACTTTTGGCATTAGTAGGAGCAGTTCTCCAAGCCAACACAGGTACAGCATTTGCATTTGCTGATGCAGAGCCCTGGATTTACTTTAAACCTCCTTTTTCAGCATGGGTGCAGAAGGCTTGCTTTTAAAAATCTTTCCTGTCCTAAGCCTCTGTACATTTTGGGATAGATTGATGTCTTTCCATTATCACTATCATTGCTATAATACTGGGGGGGAGAGAGGCATATTGGCCCTTGTATCACATTTTCTCCTACCAGTTTCATGCAGGACAAGCTGAGAGCAAATGCAAAAACTGTGACCTTCTCTTGTATCTATGGGCATTCTTGACTAAGCTCTGTAATAAATATTAGAAATGGTCAAACCGTGTTGTTAAAAAAGAAGTCATATTATTACACATTAATTATTTCTGAGAGAGTACACAGTGGAAATATTTGGGAAAGTGCTTGCCAAGAGTCAGGGTTGAACACTCTAACTCATTATACAAACTGCTCTTTGTTCCTTTGTTTTTACAGTCTGTACTAATTATGGAGACATTAGTAAGATTAGATGTCTCCAGTTGTGCCAGTTATGCAACAGGACATCCTTATTTTTGACATGAGTATGGTTTCAGTTGAAGAATATATCTAATGGCTGTTACCCTTCCACATTTCAAGATATAAACTCTGACAGATTCTAAACATGTGATTGGGCTTCATGTTATGTCTTCTTTTGCTCTCTCAAAAAAGCTCTCCACCTTTCCACAAATTGCTAAACAATTACTTTGCTTATCATCTGCAATGTGCATTATAATTTCATCACTTTCAATCTGAATTCTTGCTGAAGATCATGGGTTCCTTTGATCTTCAAGATGAAAGTAAAATTTGCAGTAAATATGTTTTTATTGGCACCTTTCCAGCTTTCCTTTCTTGTTCTTTATAACCAAACAACTCCATACTAACATTTTAAAATACAGAGCTGTCACTATTTTAAATACTCAGTCCCATTTGCTCTTAATTATTGCACATTTAAACTGAAAATTCTTCATTTCTAAAGATGATATAGGCTTGTATGTGTTCTAATTAGGCAAACTAAATTAATTTTGACTACATAATAAAGTAAACCAAACAAAAAGAAAGCTAAAGTGGAAAATAAGTGTACGGAAAAAGCTACTTTATGAGTACATTAAGAACTTTTAATTTAATAATAGAAAGTTAAGAAATGTCATAATTGAAGTTGCCTTTTCAACAAATGTTTTATGACAGTCTTTAATTTGCATGTGTGAGAGACTGAAGAAAATGATTACTGGCTCAAAACAACCAAAGAGTGAGTGTGTGTTTGTGTGTGAGGGGGCAAGGCAAGTTCTGTAAAAGTGGGATGGTGTTCTGCCCCACACCTGGTCCCCTTTGGAGTCTCTAGAGCAGCTCTCAGTCACTGGCAAAGCTGAAGCAATCCCCCACAGCCCACCTCTGCAGGCTCGGTGCAGCCCCAGAGTGGCCAGGTGATCAGAAGCCCCATCTGCGGGGAAGCGATGGCCACAGGAGGCCAGGGCAGATAAAAACCATTGCACAAAGATGCACGTGGTTTGCTCCTGTTTTCCTTGGATTTTATGGCAGCTGAGACAATGCTGGATCCAAGGGCAGTAGCTATATCTCACTTTTTCTCTCTTTCCTTTTCTTCTCCTAATTTAATGTTCTTGAATTCAGAAAAA
Organism: Melanocharis versteri; assembly: GCA_013397845.1. Lineage (NCBI taxonomy): Eukaryota > Metazoa > Chordata > Aves > Passeriformes > Melanocharitidae > Melanocharis > Melanocharis versteri. The sequence continues at coordinate 86,615 of VZTG01009694.1, read as the reverse complement.
AATACGGTTGGATGGATTAGAGTCTGCCAAGTCAATGCTTTGTGAAATGCTTTATTTTGATTGAATATTTGCTTTAAATTTTACTAAGTTCCTGATCTTTTAAAGTTTGCCATTACAGTTTGGTTCTCTAACCATCTAAGTTCTCCTTTGGACCACCTCAGGTAAAAGAGGTAACTTAAGTCCCTTTTAAATAAACTCACTGAGCAGGGCTTTACAGCATGACCTTACAGTATTTTTTTCTGCAACTGTGGGGAAAAAAGTGTCTTGAATATATTACTCTGATTCATCTGTAAAAAAGGCCTCTTTATTCAATGATGCAATCATATTTTGGAAAAAAAAATAAATAGTGTGACAAAGTAAGTAAAAATTGTATCAGACAGTTTACAACAAAAGTACAACACTAATTTAAACATTTCCTTTTTTCAGCGATTTCATAACCTTGAGAGCTGTAATTAACAACTTTATTCTGGTACGTATTGTCTTTTTTTGCCTCCCCTTTTCAAGACTTATTTCAAATACTGCCAAATAAAGTTCTGTATGGATTACAGGAATAGTACGAACTCGCAGAACTGATAGCATATAAGGGAGTCTGTGTAGGACGTGATCAGATTTAAACAGAGGTGCCCAAAATAAAGAAGAATTTCACTGGATTTTCTTGCACTTTTTTCTTGTAGTAGTTATATCAGCACATAGAAGCCAAGTTTTCTCATTGATTTAGTGAGTCTAGGTTTGAAGGTTTACCTAGTGGTGTAACAAAAGTGACTTAGCTGCTCCCCTGGAACCTCCTGACTGTGCAGCTCTACAGATTTCACGGGTGCGTTCAAGCTGGCACTGAGAGTTGCAGGAGTTTTCCTGGGCTGTCCACACCTATCCCAAGATGCAGGTCTGTGAGTTTTACAACAGCTCATCTTCACATTTCAGCTCCTTTTACTACATGACCCTGGTTTATCTACACAGACCAGCTTTCAATGCCATCAAAAGCTCTCCAGTACAAGGTGTGTATGCCCAGAAGTTTCCATTTTCTACACTGCCTCTGCTATCACAACAAGTAGAAATTTCTGCTCTCCAAAACTCTTCTATGAGTCCCTCAAAGACGATATACATACCTTCAGCAGAGGCCATTAATACTTGCAATCCCTGTCCCAGTGGTTTGGCTTCTGAGCGGTGCTCTCAGCTGGAGCCTGTGATCTGACATCACACTTCAGCGCTTGTAACCACAGGTACCGAGAGATTCAAATTTGCCAGGCAACACTAGTCAAACACACTATACTGGCTAGCCAGCCTCACAGACAAATGCTGTGGCTCGTATGCCAGATACCACTGAGACCCATGGCAGCCACCTTACAGTCACTCTTGGTACCTGTCCAAGCTCAGGCTCTTGCTGCTGGGAGATACTGAACAGCCCATATGTGTTAAATCTTAACTAGAAACAGCCCCCACGTGCGAAGGGGATCTCCTCTCCTTCCCCAGAAATACAAGTAGAAAATGATCGGGTGAAAAGGAAAACTCCTTCCAGACTGTACAGTCACTGCTGCCAAAGTCCCAGTACCAAGCTAACAAAGCTAATGCTGGCAAACTTGTGCTTTCAGTGCTGCTAATACAAGGAGTCAGGGAGTGTCCTGAGGTGGCCTCCAGGCCAGGGGACAGCTCACAAGGTGAGGAGATAGCACAATGATTTGTGTGCCAGTGCCGTAGCTGAGGACGCTCTCTACGTGCCGCAGCCAGAGTGTGCATGGGCACACTGGGGCACTGCTGCTGCAGCCAGGTCACGAGGGACATTGTGGGGTCTGCAGGTGACTGGATGTGGGCAGCCCAGATTTTCATGCCTGTATCATGCTCCCATCCCCTTCTTCCTTCTCCAACCTTCTCCTTCTCGTCCTGTAGCGCTGGCACAGTTGCAGCTGGGTGAACACTGAGCACTGTAAGATGCTCAGGCAGGTTCAGGAAGGCCGAAAATTCCACAGATTTTAGCTCATAAAAGACAACCAAAAATACAGACCAAACATTTTCCGAAATGCAAAACTCCCCTGTCTGACTATTATGGACGAAAGTGACTCTAGCTTGAAAGAGGGCACCTCTGATGAAGTTGAAAAACCTGACTGAGTCCATCCCACTGTGTTGTGCAAGAATGTTCTTTCAGACAAAGACAACCACAACCAGTCTTGTGCGAGTGGTCACCTATATATAGTCAGCTATAAAAGCCGGGGGGAATGGATCCTTTCAACCAACAGGTTAAATATCCATGCACATAATTAATATAATCTATATTAGATGTATACTAATATAACCACCATGTGAGTGACTTGTTACAGAAGAAATTGCATTTTCAACTGAGAGATAGGTAGTAGAAGTTTTCACCTCGAACTTATTTTATTTTCCATGTTCTATTTATTTATAATTCTGCTGAGAAATACACTGCATAATAGCTTTACATTTTGCTCTCAGAGAAATGTATTGTGAGGCTACACACTGACATTTGTACAATTTTATACCACATGGCACATACAGAATAGACTAGGGAAATTAGACTCAGATTTATAAACAAAACTTCTTACACAAGTGACTCATTTTAGTTGAGTGTGGATGGCCCTTAATGGGAACACATATGTTTATACTAAATAACCTGTAATACCAACTAAGGTGGTACAATTCTCTCTGCCATTAGGAAGATTGATTTTGCCTTGGAGTGCCTCTACTCAGCAGAAGTACCCTTCAGGTAAGTTGAAAAAGTTATCAGGCGCGTAGTGTAAATGAGCAGTGGAGATTCTGGAGATGAAGGAAAACTCTACCATGCCATTGAAAAACATTCTCTGTTCCCCAAGATGCTAAATATTCAACCATTAAAAATACAAAAAAACCCCTAGTATATAACTGTAATAACTAAATTTAACTTCTAAATAGCCTAAAAATTAAGACATGGAAAAAGAATTCTTAAGCTGGGTTAAAAAAAATCCAAACAAACCACAAACCAAACACCAGAAATGCTGAAATTTGACCTTTCAAATCATAAAGAATATGAAGTATTTAATGACAAGTACAGGACAAGATTAGGACAAGATTAATCCTGCTGAATTGCTAGCAATACTCCACTGTAAATCTGCACAGAGATCAAATTAAGTTTAGATTAAGTATAGGGTGGCTATCAATACGGACAAGCTTAGAAGGTGATTTGGGGTTGATAAAATGCATCGTCATTGTTTTGGAGTGGTTTTAAAAAGCTGTAGTCTAGATACATATAAAGCACCTAATAATTATGCAAGGCAAAAAAAAGGTTATAAAAACCACAGGAATGGATCGTAGAAAAAAAAGAAAGAATATTTTACTATTTGGTTTGACGCTTATACATCTAAATTAAGTTACTGGATTTTAGTTAGTGTAACCAGTTCCTCAGAATTATAGCTCCTATGTGCAATCTTGTCTCTTTGTGACCTTTCACGATTTCAAAGAAGGATGAAGTGTAGATACTCAGATGGACTAGATATATATTTATACATACATACAAACGTCATCTTTACTATATAAACATATTGCACAGAGCTGACTTATGCACTTCAGTATGGTATTATCAGCACTTTGATTCAGTAAACTCTAAGGAAATCTATGTTAAGAGAATGTCAAAATTTTTATTTATTTATTTATTTATTTGCTTTTACTGTCTAATGCACACATAAATAGAAATTCAAATGTTATCTCCCTGCATTGTTTAATGTGGGTTGATGAGGTGCTGGGAAAGGAGAATTCAGGAGCACTTAAAAAGGTAACAACTGTGCTCCAGTATTAGGTGGTTCTGACCAAAGCTTTCAGAAAACGGTTAATTCTTTTAAGAGGTAAAACTAGATTTACTTAGTTTTTTTACTCTGACATAATTTTTTGAAGTTATTTTACTTATGCTCAAACTAGGTGGTAAGATAATAAAATACTTCAAAATTCTGTCACTTTTCAAGACAGGGATTCACGTCTATGAAGTAATTTGGTTTTCTTGAGACACGCAAACAACAAATTTACCTTATCGCCAAAAAAAAAAAAAAATTAAAAAATCCCTTTCCTTTGCTGCTTGTTTTTCCAATTACCCCCACAGATTAGAAAGAAATTGGAGTGGGGGTGGTGGTAAAGAACATGAAACTTGATGTAATCATACAACTGTTCACCACAAATATAAACATGTACTGTCCCAGAGCAGTTAAGACCCAACCTTATTGATTTTTGAAGATGGACTGCAACATGTCCTGGTTATAAGGCAGATCTCAAAATTGAATGTAAGCCATGATAATCTCCATAAACCATTTACCACAAGTTGAAGGGGATGATTATTAGTTGAAACACAGATATCAAATTACTTACTGTTTTGAAATGTGGAGAGTAGTAGAAAAAAGGTCCTCTAAGCAATCAGAAAGAAAACATACCAGATGTTGAAGCTCAGTTGTCAAACGTTGGAGCAATAATAATCACAATGATAATAACAATGATAATAATGATGACAATAATAAAAATAATAAACTTCATTTTGTGTCAGTGTAGTCTTTGAACACATGGTATTTGATATAATGAATTCCTTATGCTAATGCCTGTAAAATTTTGACTGCTAATGATCAGAGTGTCATTGACACCCATTTAGGCTACAGATATACAGGACAAGGGCAACAGCTCCCAAGTCACAAATCGGGACTTTTATAGAGTAAAAAAAGAAACATAAGAGAATGACAGATTTTTTTTTTTTTTAATCTTGTGTATTTGTATTAAAGGGCAACAACTTTTTTCAGAAATGGAGGACTTCAAATGATACTGCTGATAATTTATTTATTTATTTATTTATTTATTTATTTAAATCAAAGTCTTCCTTTTAGGAACTACTCAAGGAATGTTCCACAGAATTGAATCTACAAGTAACCATCGCCATTCCTATAAGTAGCTGCCTAATCTTCAGTGAGTGAATACCATAAAATACATCTCATCTTTATCAGGCAGACTTTGCATCTCATTTTCTAAAGCAGGTACTCCCATTTTTTACACAGAACACAGTAAGATCTGTCTGTAGGAATATGATCCTTTCAACAAAGAATCTTCATCTTGTACATCCCTTTAGGGTATTGCAGTTACAAGCCAGTCTTCAGAGCCTGGTGGAGCATTGCATAAGAGACCTTTGGTACAACTTGGTACAACTGCACTGTGAACCGGGGTGTTGAACACGCACATTTTCCAAAAGAACTGGCAGGATCAGCACAGTGCTGTGTCTCAGCTAAATAGATCTGCCTTTTAACAGGGCTTTTTAGCTCTGAGTAATCACAGTCACCTATGCATTTATACATCCTCCAGCTCTGGAGTTTAAATCTCTTTTGTTAGCTTGGGGACCTCTGCACTGCAACCCACTGTGCTGAGTAAATGCACCAGTCCCTGTGGTGTGGCTAGGGAGCCAGCAGAGCTCATAAGGCAGAAACACCTCAATCCTCCCAAGCTTATTTCCCCTGCCAACAAAGAGTAATTTAAAGAGCTCCATGATTAGAAAACTCCGAAGACTCGGGTTAACTCAGGTTAATTCAGGTTAAAGACTTCAGGTTATTGGTCCTGAAGTTATCTGCAAAACAGCCAGTATTTTGAGGGCATATTAGAAGTTCTGCCAAATTCAGGGTATATTAAGATCTAGACATAAGACAGTAATCAGCTAGACTACTAACATTTTCTCCCTGTTAGACATCATTTCTCTGTACACTGAGAAAATATTTGATAAATTTGTGTTCCTATCTACTGTAAAGAGCTCTACAATGTTCGTGTCAAGACAAAATTCTTCCTTTAATAATTATCCTGTATATAAATGTTAGTTCTAATGCTCTGGTTAGCATCAGAGAGGACCTTGGGTTCCCCTACAGTTTTTCTTCTCCATCCACAAAATATGGATCTAATATAAAATGCATTAGAAAAGTCATATCTCCTGACTCTATGTGGCTGGATTTTACAAATATGTTAAAGCTTTTCTGCCCTTAGCTCTTCTGGTTCAGCTTTTGGAAGATAGCATGATGTACTTACTGTTATTGTTACTTAGTGTGAAAAACTTATTCTGCAATTTTAGAGGCAGCTATTGTAATATCAATTAATGTACAGTTTTTATGTCTGGTATATTTCTGGGTCCTTCTTGCTGATTTATTCAGACGGCACCCTGCATATCTGCAGGGAAAGTATTTTTCAGGACAGAAATGCACCCCGATTCTTTAAAAAACTACAGTGCAAAGTATTTGGGTTAACAAACAAGGAGTTTAGATACACCACTGCCAGATGTGAAAGTATTTTCAAACAAAACTGCTGCACCTTCACTCCTTATTAGAAGGTTATCTCAGAAATCTGCACTACTATGTATGAAAGAAATGTAGCACCTTTCATTCAGTGAGTTTTTTTTTTCCCTGTATCCATGGAGTAGAACTAGACAGATACTGAAATATTCAACCTCTCTTTCTGCCTGAGCAGTTTTACAAATACATAACCCAGACACAAGAACAGTATACTATTTTTCTTCCAGAGAGCACTGCCTGTAAAAGATATCATTTACAGGAATAATGTAGAGAGAATGGGAAATGCGTTCTGCTTCAACTACCAGCTCTAATTCAGCTTTCTAGAGCTATTGCTTTGATACTGCATTAGGAAGACACTGAAGTGCTGAGCCCAGTTCCCTTACTGCTTACAGTAGGCATTACTGTGACAAGCTGGTATTCAGTTTTGCTCAAAAACAGCACAATGAAATTGAGCTGTCGATAGGCAATATGGACAATGAGCAATACAGGCTACAAACTAGATATTTCTCAGCAAAAGATGAATCGACAGGACTGCCTTTATGCTTCTTCCAAAACCAGAAAGGAAAAAATAAAGGGATTTCCTAAAAGTTTATTCCTGAAACATAAATCTAGGGTTCAAACATGTTATTCAGCTGTTTTGGCAGAAGATAAAACAGAAAGACCAACCATTAAAATTATCATCTTTAATTTCAACAGAATATATTCTAAAGAGAAGTAAGTACAGGAAAGTATTTTCAGTGGTTGAAAACAGAAGATGCTGAAACAATGACAGTATTTTTACTTCTCTTACTCTGTCTTGCTTAAAGCTCTTCTCATCTTCATTTACTGTCATGGCCCTTTGGGCCTTTGTGAAACTACTGATTTAAGTGACAGGCACAGAAGCCCAAGCTAGCGGATCCAGAGGCAAGATCAGGGCACAAGGTGGTTCATAAATAAATGTAAGAAAAGCAGGTACCTCTTGGGCATGTGATATTTGCAGCTACAAGTTTCTCATTTGGGAGAAAAAAAGGTGAGTCTTAAGCTTTCAGTAAGTAAAGCTAGTGAAATGGCTCTTTGCAAAATGTCTGTATTGAGCATTGTTGTGAAAACTGGCCCTCTTCAGAAGGAGGTAATTTTTTATCCCAGATATGCTGCAGTTGAATGCGAGTACTGGACATTGTAGTTATGATCATTCAGCAGCAACTCTGCTCTAAGCTTCACCAGCCCACCCTCATTCCCCAGGTTTTTCCTGCTCCAGGAGTTCCTGCTCAGTGCTGACACAAATGTTTATACAGCCACAGAATGGATTGGATTGATGAACTAATTTATCCTAAATTATCTCTGAAAAAAACGTTTGAGCTCTTTTACAGCTGGATCAATTCCCCAGTTCACCATATAAACAGCTGGATGCAACTGTGGGTAGCAGCAAACACAGAAGGCAGATTGATGTTGGGAAAAATTGCCTGGCAATAGGGTGGATATACGCTGATGCAGCCGTGTCACCAAATGTGAGTCTCAACCTAGAAAAGAGAAATGCAGCTTAGGAAATAAAAGATAGATAAAGGCAATTTTGTGATAGAAAATCAGATACATCGTGCATTTTATAAATTCGGTTATCTTGAGTAACTTCAAAGGTTGCAACCTTTTCTGTAAAATTTAAAGCAATTTAGGATTAAGTTAGATTCGGTCATCAACCATGACTACTACTGTGTTGTTTGTCAGGAAATAATGGCTACTCAACATCATTCAGTAAATGCAAATTTAAACATATAAAAGAAAATGTCATTTAAATTAAGGAACATTAGGACATAAATATTTATCTTACTATTTTTATTTGATGAATAATGCTGCATATAGACACAGTGCATTTGAAAAGGGGAAAAAAAGGACAAAAAATCTTCAATGAGGGAGTTTATGGTACTTAAGTAGTAATGTGATAATTATCCATGCATAACCACTCAATTATAAATATGGAAATGCTTAATTAATTAATAGATTAAATTAATCATGACACGGAAAGATATCAAAGGCTACATTGCAGCATTTAGCTAGAACTTTGTGGTTTGTGTACAGCTGCTGTGATCCTAGAAAAGTTTAAGGTCAAATTATAACTAATAATACTAGAACTTCTTATCAGAATCCTCTGATTTAGAAGTACAGTACTGAGGGATTTCTCCTCTCACACACACTTGAGATGCTTCATGCTGAATTTGAAGGGAGATGAGACTTGACTTTTTCAGATTAGTTAAGCCCATATGAAATGGTTTTTGTCTTTTTCCATGCTCCTAACTGCAGGAATACTGTATTCCTCAAGGTCCCCAAGAAGAGAGAAGTTTGAGTAAAAACACTCTATATCATCTGTACCTCGTGATGTTTCTACAGGGAAATTTGGAGTATGCTAGGTATATGATATATAAATATTATTTAATATTTTCTTACAATTAAACTGAAATGAAATTGAACTCTGCTCTCAAAAAATCTGCAAATACATATTTACATATTGAAACCAATCACTGTGACTCTATATTATCCTCATTTGTATCTCTGCTACTATTCCAACTCATGATTTTGTTGGAATGAGTATTTGTGGAAACTGGAAGTTTTAAAAATACATTAGGGAAACTGATAAAATTTAACCTAGTATCTGTACTTCTGTGCTTATCCTGACCATCTGATTCCAGGCACAGTATTGATCCATACCATATGACATGTCCAAACTGACTAAGAGTTTCACTATTAAGGACTAACAAAAAAAAAAACAAAACGAAGCCGCAGTAACAAATGCCGCTGCAGCCTTTTGTGGTGAAAAGAACTACGTGAGGGTTGTATGTTGTGTTTGGTTTGGGCAGTGGTGTTCCAGCAGAAGTTATGTAAGATAGGTTCTCTAAGGTGAAAAGGTTTCCTGAAGCTCAGTCAAGGCAAGACTGAGGCCAGAAAATTGAGGCTGGAGAAAGAGATTGAGAGGGAGCAATGTTGCTTTCACTGATTTAATAGTTAACTACCATGCTGTAGTTACCATCAGGATCTACTGGCACTTACAACAGAGGCATGATTTTAGACTTCCAGCTGGTATTTGAATTGCTATACAAGTGCTCCAGTCAGCTTTTTATCTTCTGCAGTTAATTTGTGATACAGATCCATTGTTTCACGTTTGTTCTTTTTTTTTTCATCCAGTGTACAACTATATTGTACAAATTATACCATGCATTTAACATGGTCTGTCATATAGTTTGCATATTATATTATTACACATAACACAAATCAATAGCAGAATACCAGAGTATTTGAAATATGTCAATATGTTTCACTAAAACTCACACAGAACTGTATCATATTTTAGTACTATTCAAAAGGTGAAGATGACAAAATGAGAAACAGGTATTCAGAATCTGACAGTGCCCACTTACATTTTCGTGGAATTTATAGATTTGCCTATGAGGTATAGAAAGGTGAAATGACCCATAAGAAAAAAAATTACTTCGTTCTTCATATTCTATATTAACCATTGGATCAGCAGAAATGTTTTAAATTATATTCTTTCTTAATAAAATAGAAGAGGGTCAATAGCTGGAACTTTATGATTCACACTGCAGAATTTTGCAACTGCCATCCCTTTTTAACCATGGATATTCCAATGCTGTGATTCTTTGGGAAAAAAAATGTAAAAAAAAGACAAAGTGTCTGTTTATAAAAGGAGTGTCTGTTTATAAATTACGAATTAAGGAAAATGAAGTTCAAACGGATCAGGTCGTATTTGTATTCCTGAGATTTATATTAATTACACTTATTCCATACTGTCTAACTAGTCTCCACTATTACAGTAAGTAAACAACTCAAAGACATAAATATTTAAACTTAATTTAAAAAAAGCTTGAAATTTGATGTATTTTTTTGAGCTGTCAAATTTTCAAAAGCCTAAATCTTGGGTTTGAGGCTTCTTTCCATGATCTACAACAAGATTTATGACAATAATCGAGTAATTAATATGTCAAAATAAGTCACATAATTTCATTTCCTACCATAATAATTTATGAATTTCGGAAAAAGTGACAATGCTTGTTAAAGTCAGAAATTGTTTGTAGTAGCAGTAGATGCAGCAGCCATTGTTATGACAGCATGTCAAATTACTAGCTAATTTAATATCACTTAAAGGCTTGCAAACACTGAAACTCTTCAAGTAGTTTCATGCTAATTGTGTGCTACTCTCACTTCAAACCCTGCTGGGCCACTAAGCCGGGGCCAGGATATGCATAACTGTGAATCTGCCAAAAGAGTCCTCTTTTCAAAGAAGGGTAAATGTGTTTGGGTAAATGTACACCTGTACAGCTGCAAAGGAAAGGAAAACGGTAACAATCATGATATCATTGTGGCTTTTTCTGCCTACATGCAGCTTCAGCGTCAGCTTCCAGGCATTAATACTCCAGTACTTGATAGATAGGACTGAAACATGCAACAGCCTTAATAGTGGATACCTGCAGATCAGAGCTCCTATTCAATTATTTGCAAAAACAAAAAATCACGAAAACATGCACATTCCCATGCTTTGCTATAAGTGGATGCCAGTTGTTAAAATAACTTCCAGTCTCTACCTTCAAATAATTTCTCTAAGTAAGTTCTACCCAGAGGAAAGTTTTTCAGTAAAAGTCACACTACTTTTGCAGTATTTTACTGTATATGTGGCTTGTATTACTTTAAATTAGCTGAATCCATGTTCAAAAGCTATGTTCAGAGCAGCATTCAGAAAAATTAGAATATTACATGAGAAGATGTAAACTATGCATGCAGTGAAAAAAACAACCAGACTGTGGATATTGACTTGAAATTTTCTAATGCTTAATGTACTAGCTAGAAATTATAGCAAAAATGAAGACTAACATCTGATGTCTAAAGATGTCAGCAATATGAAAAAAACAATGATTACAAAACTAAATGAAATTGTGATTTTTTAAAATTTATTTTCAAATATTTTTGAAATTTTAATTCTTGGATTGTATAAATTATTGGGCTACAAACTTGTATCCAAAATATACCCTAATTTATTCACATATGTGAGAGATAACCAAAGAAATGAAAGTTAATACTTGTTCTTGTATTGAGTTTCCCTAATGTCATCTTAAAGCTGGAAAGAAATAATCATTTTCTCTATCAGGAAGGATAAGAGTATCAAAAAAATACATTTTCTTTGGTTCTTCTCTTATCTGAATTGTACTGGATACTCTTAATGGCATAATTGGATATGACTTATATGAGATGCTTGCCATTCTGCAGTTATTTAAGTGTGCCATTATAACTCTGAAATTAGCTGAAGTAATCATATAAATCATACAGAATATAACATTGTGATATGCATGTTATGCTATGTGGTGATTAGCTTGGAAGCAGGGCCAATGACCATTTGCATGGTAATGAAGCATTCTTTCATAAAGGTGTCAAAAACAATCTAAGAGGCTAATGAAATTTTATGCAAACCACCTGCTGGTCACCTTCACTTCAATTAAATGCCTTTTGGGGAAATGGAAGACTCTTTCTTATTAAACACAAATTAGAATGCAGATAAACACAGGGTAAGCAATAAGTAATGTAGAGAATGCATTGTGAAGGAGTAAGACCATGCTGGCTGTATTGAAGATGAACCATGATTGTTCTATAACAAGGACCACATCTTGTTATTTTTTAATATTCAAGGGACAGTAGAGGCAATCCTGTGTGGCTTCTGCCAGTAGTATTGCTATGATAATGCCTAAGTTCAGAACAGTAATTCCTTCATCCTTCTGGATTCTGCACTTTAAACAGGATTTTTGGTTTCTCTAGATGGGTCAGTTCCATATCACAGAAAATTGTAAAGGACAGAAAAAGAAAGAACAACAGCACAAACATACGAACAAATGACAAAAATATTAATAATTCAACTTTTACCCTATAAAGAAGGGAGTGTGTCCTTCTGGCTAGAGCATTCTCAAGGGCACAGACACTCAGAACTGCAGCGTTTCATCAAACCCCACAGGCCAAGAAAAAATATTATGCACTTACTGTGGTTTTTTAGACATATTTATATTTTAGGTAGGCAGCAATCTAAATTCCCCACTGTCATATAGTATCATCTTGAGTCAATTTTCACACAATATAAATTTTATGCACGTATCTAAAAGTACTTAATACGTTAACAGTGGAAAACTTTGGGCACACAGTAAGGGTTCTTAAGAACTTGTGGGTTAAAAGATAAAGTACTTGGGAAGAAAGGAGTAAATAAATGATCACTTTTCAGACACATCTCACAGGGATCTTTGCCTGGACTTTTGCTGTTCACCATATTGAAAAATAATATGCAGAAGGGAGTAATTAGTGAGATGAAAAAGTTTCCTGGTGATTCAAAGTTACTGAGGACAATAAAAAGACCTGGCTCTAAAGAGCTGCAGAGACTATCATGGTACCGAGAGATTAAGTGACAAAGTGGTAGATGATATTCAGGAATGATAACTTCAATGCTACATACACGATGAAAAATAGTCCTAAACACATACACTGGGTGATATGTTCTAAGCTACCTAACTTAAATAGGAAAGATGTCAGAATCATTTTGAGCAGCATTAACCCCAAAAATAGACAAAATGAAGGAATTATTCAAAAATAATAGAGAATTAAACACTATGCGTCATTATACAACTGCATAAATTTATGTTGTATCTTGACTGCTGAGTAGTGAGAACTTGGACCCTGCCACTCAAAAAAGTTACAGAGGAAACAGTTGCATTTTTCATGAGTAAAGAAAAATAGACCTCAACTTTTAAAAGAAACAGTGAAGGGAAAACAACTACAGAGGAGGTGTGCAGAAATTGAGTGATTATGTAATATTTGAGATAATGAAAACACTAAAATTAATGCAAAGAAATCACTATGTAAAACTTAAAACAAAAACAAATGCTTGTCCCACACTGCAGCCAGACTGTGGAACAGACTTGTAGTTAAAGGAAGTAGTTAATGTCAAATTATGAATAGATACGAAAAAGCAATTAAGCAAAGTAATGAAGTAGAAACTGTTTAAAGTTTTAAACAAAAAGATAATATCCATATCTTGAGAAGCTTGTAAGCCACAGTGCTGAAAGATGGGTAAGCATTACTGTATGTTTTATATTTCTTGCTTGAAGAATGCTATCAGCTACTGTCATAAAAGTAGATAATAGTCTTTCCTGACCTAGAATTACTTACTTAGGAGTCTTTAAACTAACAAGTCATATACCCTTGAGAAGGGAATTTATATATTCTCACAGGGAAGCAATTGTGAAAGAAAGAAAGAGAAACAAAAGGACTCAATATTATAGGACCATGGAAAAAAATTTTTCTTCTTTCTGTCATTTACCTTAACGTGTTGGCCGTTTCAAAGTTGTATCCTATAATAGTCTTTTTGAATACTTTTGATGGTTAGCATCTATTACTACGATGTTATTGTCTATTTATATTTTGGGGAAAAAAACCAGATATTTTAAGTCTTAAGTAATGAAATACTACAATATTGAGAGAAGCATTTGAATAATCTTCGATGTTCTGGCTACACATTTATGAGTGTAAAATAGATAGGTTATTCGGTTGGTTTACTTGTGTGCTGAAATTCTTATCTTATACATAGTTTTACTTTTAGTGAACAGATGTGTATCTGAAACCTGTGTGTGTGATTTGGCAATCTAGAACATTTTTGTATGTGTTCTTTACATCTTTTTAAGTAGTTTGAAAATTGCTTGCTATGAATTTGGAAGACTTTACAGTAAACTTTTCAAGTTATTCTATTTTCTGTCCTGTTTGAATACATGAAAAGATATAAAACATCCTTTAGATTTTCAGAGAGAGTTTAATAAATGTGTACTTTTACCTAAGGATTCTAGTAACGATATCAGGCATGAAAAAAAGATTTAAATAAATAACAATTTAAAAATACAACATCTATAAGGACAAAATCAATCTTATGTTTCTAAGACATAATTAGAACTAACATAGAATCAAAAAGTGTCAGCTTGTAAGACAAAACTATTTTTATCTGGAAGCTCATTCAGTGCTCCTTGAAGGGGAAGAGGAAGGAGAAGAACAGCCCTTCTTATAGGAGTTTTAAATGTTGGGATCCACACGAAAAAAAATATACTTGATTTTGCAAGCTGTAAGTAGAAGTTTAGGTCTACTGGATTTGGCAAATTAACATAACTTGAGGTTTTGCCCAGGGTTCAAGGTAAGGTTATCCTCGACTGATAAAGTGCATTATCGTTTATGGTAGAAGAAAATAAAAAAGACAAGTTTTCTTTCTAGCCTTCTTGCAGCTAACTGCAGAAGCATGTAAAGACAGGTGCTTAAATCCCCTTTTTCCTGTTTCTTGAAGAAGTAGTGTCAAAATAATGTAGATTATAAAAAAACTAAATGGCATATTTACAGAGATAAAAAATTATCTAATTGGTTCAAATATAATTTCCAAAGTTTATTTATTTATTTATTTAAGTTACTTCCAAGTAAGCATTTAATATGATCAAACACTATGTCCAGATAGCAGGTTTTGGATCATTCCCTAAATTCAGGTCTTATCCTGGAACTGAAATATTGATCGTAAATAAAAAGGATTTTCTCCACAATTTTCCTTAACCTGTTTACCTCTGCTCAACAGCTGCTCACTCATCTTGCTGGAGCGTCCTTCCTTGGTGAACAGATGCACATATAGACCAGCTAAGGCATCTAGATTCCTTTTTAACAAATATTCTCTCACAGGCTTGTAAAAGTTTCACATCTTTGTGACCTTGCATCCAAATCATTGCAAATTAAAATCCATTGATGCAACAATCACCAATTTAATTCACTCTATTTGCCCACTATGAAAATGTCACTATGATCATATTGTGATAGCGGAAATATTTGCAGAATATCTATCTAAGCTAGAGCCTTCGACAGAATGGAAACTTTCCTCTCAAGTGGGAATAACATTGACCAGAAGTTAGAGAAATCTGTGTTCTCATGGTATTGCAGGTAGTATACTTGCTCTGTAGAAAAAAGTGGTGCTGTTCCTGTCTACATTTTTCCAGGCATTACAAATGCTGCTCAAAGTAAAGCAGAAAGCACATAATAACTCACTGGACTTTCTGTTAAAAAAAAAAAAAAAACCTTACCGCATTTATATTCACATGATTCACAGCAGTACAACTCTCCATTTCATCTGCAAAAATATGTAAATTCCAGGCAATAGAAAGTGATTAGGAGATGTTGGGATTGCCAACATTATGAACCCACTGAAAATTACATTAACATAGGAAGATAGGTGGTGAGGAATATTAATGGATTTACAAAAGAATAATGCCCCCAGTAGTTGTTCCTTAGTTTAACAGCTCTGAAAGGAACGAGAGAAAATACAGGCAAAATCCATTAAAAACTGATCACAAATATAATAGAATATTTATCTATAAGCTTCTATATGGCACAAAAGTTTATTGAAAAAAGCCTAATTATGACTGGAAAAGTTTTATTCCCTAGAGTTTACTTTCATTAATAGAAAAAAACCAAAGGTGTGTGTTTATTGAACACAAGCATGCTCCAGAAATCCTGCTCTTATCAAAAGAGCAACAAAATCAAATTATGTTGTGGTTCAGTGAGTGCAGAAACTCGAGTAATCTTAAACATCTTTTACCACTTGTCTTTCCCAAGACAAGTTTCAGAGCTTGTTGTGTTTGTTCTGAAAACTCCTCTGAAAACAACATGAAAGACTCAGTCTTGAATTTATCAACTGGATTCTCTCTTTTTTTTTTTTTTTACCTCACTGTAACTCTTGTGATTATACTGGGGTTGAGTAGGAATTGAAAAATACTTGCAGACCAAACCTACCCTGCATGGTTTTCCATTTTGGTTCCCTTTCTTCTTCATATTTGTTGCACTGCCCTAGGTGAGAATGGAGATTCCCTTCTCCTATATATAAAGATGGGGAAGAAAGAGAGTATTCTAAAGGTTTTACTGTCTAAGCACAAAAAAAAATGCTGGAAAACACACTACCAATACTTAACAGTTTTCTATCCAAAGTAGGGATAAGGAGCTAAGTAATTTTCAATGGCTATTTAGATGCTTACTTCCCACTGATATTTTAATATTGGTATAATTTTAAGTTTGGCATTAGAAGAGAACTCAGATAACCTAAGGTCCAGAGCAGTCCCTTCTCTCAACATTTTAGTTACCAGAAGCTCCATTATTTAGAATGATGAGTGCAGAAAATATCTTTGAGGCTGGAGATAATTAAGAAAGGCAATAGAAACCTTTCAGCTTCCTCATAAACATAAGCTTTCGAAAAATTAGGGCTAGGAAGCTAAAATACTTTTTAGAATAAAGAGAGAACAGAAATATATGGAAAAACATTTCAAATCGGCTCTGAAGCATTATTTTTCTCCACTGGATTCACCTCATAAATAGTATCTCCATATCTTAGATCTTTAAGGAATGGCAATAAATCTCAGTCTTAGTTGAGTCAGATTTGCATCCTGTGGTCCTACCTATGTAATGTTCAAAGCACTAACCAATACTTTAAGCCTAAAACATTGCTGCTGATGATATCACCATTAATCAGGAATGATTCACTAATCCTGGCTCCTCCACCCACACAACACGGTCGATCAAACCAAGAAGGTTAGACATGCAGCAGATGAAAAGCAGTATTGTTCCCATTGCATTAGACAGACACGTTATCTGCCGTAGAAATAGGCAGTATCACTGGCACCTTCACAAGGTAACATTCTGTGTTCTCACAAAAGCCTGGGAGTTTAATGTTGCTGGTAGTCATTGTTTCCAAGGAAAATAATTGACATCCGGTTACTACAAGCTGGTGTGACCCCAGCTTGTGAAACCACATGCTGCTTATTGTCTGGGAGGATGATGCATGTCACTACTAAGCACTCAATTTCTGGTTCACAAAGGAAGGATCTTAGAGTGTATTCACATACTAGAAAATTACATGTTAAAAGCTTGGCTGCCAGCACTGCCCTTTTTGATCATTAATTAATTGCAGTGGCTTTCTTTAATGAAGGCCTCCCACCTGCTTTTTGTTTGTTTCTTTCCTTTTTTTTTTTTTTTTTTACAGCAGAGCAAGAAAATCAGCTTTTTTCTTTTACTTTCAAGAAACAAAACCTAATCTGCAAGTTAATTTTAAACCAGGCCTCTATATTTGTACTTGTACAGGGAATGAGAAGGGAACACCTTTTATCTGCCAGACACTTTAAGCAGTTCATGCAGTTTAATGCCTGATTATGCCACGCTGAAGATCCTAAATTGTGTGTAAGTAGGTGGGCTGATACCTTCGTATGGAATCAGTGGGGCTGTGTAGAAGGATCATTTCTTACCATGAAGACAAAAACCAGATACTCTGTATTACTGCTGTTCAGTGGGCAGCATCTTATTAAATGCAACAGACCCAATCCTGCAAATACTCTGACCAAAAAAAAAAAAAAAAAAGTATTTAGGAAGCATGCATTCAATGATAGAGGTCCTCAGAGGAGCAGGTAATTGTTCCACCTCACCACTTACAGTTTCTTCCAGTTCATGTAGGTGGAAAAAGTATAACCATGCTATGCTGTACTCAAACCATCCTAGACAGTCAAAGAGGATTTGGATAGGATACATTAGGATGCATTTAAAATGCTATTAAACTTGGAGGTCAATGCAGCTAATCTGATTTGCACTGATGGTCAAATCCTGAAAATTTAGAGGTTCAGCATACATGGAAGAATGCTGGTTTGTGCTCATGTATTTAAAAATTGCACGTATGTAAAGGATAATAATTTCAATTTGACAGGCAGATTATATTCTGGAATTTTATAACTTTATTTTACAACCAGAGTGTTCATTTTCTATCCATATACTTTTGGTAAATTCTCACCATATCAAAAAATATTTTAGACGTGTATACAATGGTATGTGAACACTTCAGTATTGAACAATATCCTGCTCTGAACCATAGTATACTCTATTGGGAGAAAGCAGCAAATGTTCAACAAGTTCTTAGATATTTATAACAATATTTTAAAGACGAGAAAAAAATACCCACACTACATAAATAGCTATCCACCATGAGATCAAAACTGGCCTGTTCATGAAAAATACTCAAGGCATTGTCCTATTCTTTGTTTCAAAAAAATGAGAGATATAACGTGTAACAGCTTACAAGGGATTCCGTTATGTTTCCACAGAGGCGCTCCCCAGACTCTCCGGCACCTTCATAAAATGTGGCAAAAACCTCTGAATGGCACCTTTAACATAAAAGGACCATACCCTGTAAAGTGGAGCTCAGCAGACAGAAACACACACACAGACCTGTGTTCAGAGAAAATGTTATCTGGAAAAGTCCTTGAGCCACAGGAAAGTCAGTCTAGTCCAATGATTAAGTCACTCATTGTGCCAAATTACTGGAACTACTTTTCTGCTGTTCCTTTTGAAGTCTTTGTTCTGCTGTCCAAACATCTAAGGATTAAGGAGACCACAAAAATGAGTAATTTCTCTGCAATTGATTGATAAATTTTTGACATTTAGGTCTGTGATACACACTAGTATTCTTTTCTCTTTCTACAATGCTTGTAAATGAAAATACAATACTTTAAAATTCCATTGTCATCTTTCTGACATATATCCATTTTTTTAAGTGATTACTTTAATTTTTAAATGCTAATCTTAATTTCTAGGGCTAAATTAAACTACTGGAAATAATTCTGAAATTAAGTAGGCTTTTAAAATGCTTTCAAGATATCCTGCATCAAACTTTGATGCCGTTAGACACATAGCAGTCTGAAATTTCCCAAGAAAGGAGAAAAAAAAATTCTTTCTTATTAAGTCAGTTTGTATTTCAAGATTTTTTTTTTGGAGGAGAAGTTGCTTATGTTTCCATGATGTGGAGAAAAGGAGAAGAGAGAGCTGAGTGGAGAAATGCCTTTATCTTTTAGACTCCCATATGGGCTTCTATATTACTGTATATGATAAATCTGGAAGATTTGTAAATATTGTGAAGTAATTTTTTCCTTTTTTTTTCTTTTTTAATCTCTGTGGGGTGGCTAAATATTTAACATGTGAAATTGTGTGCATTTTACCACAAAGAAAGAAGCATTAGACTTCGAGTACTCATTGCAAAAGAATTGAAAAGCCATGACACAGAGGAAGAGCAATTATCATGTTAATGATAGTGGAATAGGAAGTTTATCACGTGTCTGTGAGTGGTGGAATTTTAGGAATGACAAACACCAAGTTATCTCTGTGAGACTGGCCTTTAAGCCAAATAAATTCCTTTTTATGACTTTACTTATATTTCTGGAGTTATGTCAACAGTGAACATGATCTTCTTTATTTAGGTGTCAAGAGAGGTATCCTTATCATGCAACAGACAGAAACATGCCATACTACCCTTACTTTTGAAATTTGCTGTTCACTTTTTTATCTGTATTTTAATTCCTTTCCAGTCTTTGGATACAGCTTCTCATATCTGTGACCTATCTTTCCCAGACACTGTGGTAAATTTTCTCAAGCTGAGTCATATGGACCAGTGAAAGTTCAGGTTGAAATTCAGTAGAACACGCAAGGGTAAATCCAATAAATACAGTTTTCTAGCAGAAGATCATAGGCTTTTACTACTGTTGCAGGGTGTCAGGATTTGTTTGGCTTATCTGGAGCTGAGCCCTATCTATCTTCTTTTGACGACAGCTGTGCAGTGGTAAGATACTACGGCCTGAACATTTTTTAACTTTGGGCAGTTGTGTGTTTTAATATCTTGTTACTTACTGGATAGGAATAACAAGTATTTAGTCAGTGGAGAGCAAGCTATTTATGAACCTAGAGCAAAACACAATGCAGGAATACAAAGATGCTGGAGGCTACCAGGGACCCCAAACTGTAAGCACAAAGCACAGAGGCTAGTTACTGATCAATAAAGAAGTACAGCCTTGTAAGCCAGTGGCCATACAGGGACCCAACAGTGAGGGAGGAGAAATCCCTGTCATATTTCTCCCAACAAATGACTCGGGATGTTGATAACTTGCTGTAGCTCAAATCCTACCCCTCCTTGAAGCTGTTGACTTTGAGATCTAGAGAGACATTTTAAGGGTGAATTTACACTGGAGGAAAAGATTAGATGCTAAATGCTTGTGCGTAGAAATCTTGAGTGTATTATTAGCTGTAAGAGTTAGTATCATTGTAAGTACACTAATAATAAATGGTAGGTAATTTGGTTAGACTGTTCAGACCTTATTAGACTAACAATAAAATCTTGGATGTGTTCCCTTTTTCCCACGCAAGATTAATAGCAACTTCCAAACTCTGACATGTAATACCTATTGTAAAAGAAGACCTCTGGATCATATCAGAGGATACAGTTGAAGACAGAGATAATGCAATGCACCATCGGTTGTTATTTTTTATAGCAATGGTGATAGCAAAAGTGGCAATTTATTTTAATTCTCCACTTCCATCTAGTCCTCCTACTTCTTTCTCAATTACTCCAGTGCTTTTCTTTTTAAGGATTAGTCGCCCATTTCCCTTGATTTAGTTAGTTTTAGTTAAAACAAAATTTTGTCAGCTGTTCTCTGGATAATTCTAGGGGATGTCAGAAGACACAGTGTTGAAGATTATTATGTTCTGTGCTTTCTGAGTTAAAATTGCACACTTTATTTTTTTGCCTGTGCAACTATCTTTATCAATTTTGGCTTGAGAAAAAGCACAAAACCTCAAAAATCTATAGAGATGGCCAAACAGGTTCATATTTATACTCCCCTTGAGACAAATAAGGATTGAAAAAATCAGAGATATATGAACTCTGGTTGTACCTCCACAAGGGATCCATATCAAATTTGGAACTCCTTAAGTTGCACTCCCAATGGCCTTAACCAAGACAGCAAGAAAAGCGGAGATATCAAAGTGGCATGAGAGCAAAGAGAGTTTTTAACAGAAAAGGATTTTATTTTAAGAAACAATGCTGACAGCAAAAATATCTGCCAGAGTTTGCCGGTGGTGATGGTTATTGCTGCTGCCTGTTATAGCTACAAGTTGGCTGCCTCTCTCCCAGATCTCACACAGTGAAAATAGCATCACTTATTTTTATGCAGTATGCAGTGCAAATACAATAAGGACATAAACGCAGACACCTTAAAACTCTTTGTGGCTACAGTGCTCACAAAAGAGCCAGGTGAGTCAAGTTTTTCTGAAGAGCACTTTATTTTTGAATTTCAAGAACTCTTGGAAAGGAAGTGACTGCTCCCTCAAAATCTATCTTGTCAAGCTCTATACACGCAATCATTTTGTCAGTAAGAATTCTACTGTTTTCAGTATCCATGCTTTAATTGTGGACAAGATACTGTTCCCAGTGATAGTTTATTTTGCAATAGCCATGCTACCACACCTCTATTATTGTATTATAGTGTCAAATAAGTACATCATGTCAAAAAAAACATTTTCAAATTGCAGACAAATTGCTATCTTTTGGACAGCGTCACAATCTCTGTGGGCTGCAGAGACTGCTATTGTGGAAGCAACCGAACACATGGCTGCATTACAGACTGCTCTGCTCTTGTTTTTGATTCTGTGAGCGCTGCTGACATGGTGGCTGGAGTCAAGCAAGCTGCAAATGCCAGCGTTGAAGTTCAACCAGTGCTTTGATTCCATGGCTGTTACACATGGTGAATAAAACAAACATATAATATTAGCTCTTTCAAGCATTTCAAAGGATTGTAAACAGACAAGAAATGGTTGCTAAACAGATTCCAAATATACACCACAAAAGTAAATGGAAGAGCTGGGATAAGAATTACTAGCAATTTATTCCATTGAGAAATATGATGTTGAAATAATGTTAAGATGTCTTAGAAGAAAAAAGAAATATAGCTAGAATAAAGTTTGGTATGCCTGTCTGAATTCTTACAAGGTTAGAAATCATAAAAAGAAAGCAGTGTAGCCCAGTGCTCTCTGATTCTTCATATTCTTGTTTAAAAATTAGGTGGTTTTGAAAGTTTCCAGACTGGAGAACCTTTTATTTCAAAAAGTAGTTCACAATATCTTGTAGTTGAGCTTCCTTTCATATTTAGATCTTCTTCTTGTGTGGGCACTAATAACTTCATCTTGCTCTCTTCTAACCTGCCTTTTTTGTTCCTGAAACTTACAGAAACTCTACAACTTTAAAAGTATTAACCTTCTGTGAAATTTAGTTAAAGTTAGGAATTCAGTTTTAAAATTAGGAAATACAATTAACAGAATGGCAAAAAAACCCTGAGAAGATAAAAAGCGTGTCTCTTAGACTTGGCTAGAGCTCCACAGAATCTGAGGAAGCCAGCTAGTTAAAACCAGGAAAGAGAGGAATGTGCTGTGATAACAGATCCTTCAACTAAAAGCCCTTGATCTGTTGAGCTGAACACATTAATTAGTAAGATGTCAGACAAGGAGCATTAGCAGGAACAGGACATGTAGTTTAACCTACCCCCATGTGTTCTGTGATTTTCAGAAATATGTCTTTCTGGTGTATGTGCAATGAAATATGCTTGTATTTGTATTGTAGAAGAAGAGAACAAGGGTTTGCTAAAAATCTGGTCTTCTGAATGGCAAGCACTCTTGTAAAAAGGGGTTTCAAACGCACTGTATTTTAAATACTTAATTATTTAGATTTATAAACTTTAATATCCACAAAGGGTTTTGAAGATAAATGCTGCTTGGCAAATGAAGCTTTTTATATATGTTACAGAGCTGAGACAAAAATAGTAATTCACTTTCATAGAAGACTTCAGCATTCTAGAAATAAAGCTTCACACTAAATCTGAACAAAACTCTTCCAAGATTCTGGAAATGAATGTCCATTCAGGTACCTTACCTTAGGAAAATAAAACCAAACCAAAAAACACCCACATCATACACACATATTTGTACCCCCTCCAACCTCTCACACCTGCCCCAATTTTGATTGCAATTTCATAATTTAGCAGAATGGGGAAGAGGGAGGGGGGAAGTTTCAGAAAATTTTCCATAAGAAGACTGTAAACTGTGTCATTCTTAATATGTCACCAAAGGACACTTAGCTATGTTTTTGGCAAGTTTGGCATACTTCTGCAGAACTTTTCACCCTTGATGAAATGTTCTATCAACACCTTCACAAGCAATTCTAACATGGACCTTTCATGAGAAACTACAAGAGAATTTAGCCTTACAAATGAAGAGAGATAGTCAAACTTAACCATTTTAATTCAGAACTTTCTCTATAGGCTTAGGACATTTTCCGAATAAGTTCATATCCTACAGTTTTGCCAATCCCTGTCAGTGGGGACAGTTGAAGGGACTATTGTGTGATAGCACGGACCTCAGATTATTCTTATGTTCACCTCAGTAGGTGAGTGCTGAAGTAAATGATACATTTCCGGTAAAAAAAATTACCAGAAAGAAATAGAACTAAGCTCACTTTGTCTTTTAAACGTGACGGCAAGATTAGAGTTAAAAAGGAAGAAAGACTGAAGGTCTTTTCTTGCTAAAGCAAATGAAGGTTTCTTGGAATGCAAGTAGGAAAAAAGGCATGATTCTAAAGATGACTTTTTTTTTTGTTGCTGTCTCAGAAAAAAATGCTATTTTAAAATGGAAATACAAGGCTTTCTGCAAAGAAACTTATCATGTATATCATCATTTTACATGCTGGTGTGGTCCCTATAGGCTTGTAGTGAGATCCTTGGAGTGCCATCATATCACTTTGGAAGCAGTAATGGAACCATCCCACTCTCTATGGATTTCTCGTGAAAAGTATTTTGATTTTGCAGCTTCTTGTTATAATGGCTTCATAATGGAATCCCTTTAGAGTGATATTGAAATCATCTTGCCACCATTAGCATACATCGTAGATGGCACCATAATAGGGTCTCCATTAAAGACTTGCATTAAAATCTTATTGAAATTGTTACTATGTTATTGTCTCACCAAACTGGCTGGGGACATAGCTTGGAAAATGGCTGGTAATGTTCTCTAGTTACTTTTCAAATTGACCTTTAGTATTTTTAATACAACATATTTTGTTTACATTTTCTACTGTTTCTATTAACACTGAAATTTTATTGTCCTCTGGTGTACTATAAACACTTTGCCTTTTTGCTAAAATATCAGCGGCTGTTTTTATAAAAAAAAAAAGTGTATTTTTTAAGCTTTCTAACTGGAAGATGTTTCTTTTAAGAAGCACTGATAACAGTATTTAAGAAGCATAAAGGAGGTTTTAAGAGTACTGTCAGAAGAGCAAAGCTCTGCATAATTCTTCTCATTCACGTGACTGAAAAATGTGACAGTTCAAATGCATTTCATCTGAAAGAGAAGAAAAAACCAAAAACACTTCAACAAATACAATCTCCTGAATCCCAAAATACTGAGTTATTTGGGTTTATAATATGGTAGTTGCAATACTACTGTTATGTTCAAGACGCAATAAAATCTCTCTGAACTTTGGAATATTTGAAACACCCTCTGGAAAGAATGCAGCAGCCTTGTTAGGTTTGATGGTGTGATCAGCTGAGCAGTGAAGTGAGAAAGAACCATCATCATAGATATTCCTGGCTAAGTCACACCTCTGCAGAGAGAGAACTCCAGCTACACTACCACCACATAAATACAGATTTACTAGAGGTTAAAATGAGGCATTTATCCACATGCCTGACAGACAAATTATGGATAGACCCACTAGAAGTTTCAGGCCTGGGATCAAAGAGTGCCAGATGGGCCTCGCTGTTTGTAGCCCATGTTCAAAACCTTTCAGAACTGTTCTGCTGCCTGCCTGGGAGGCCGGGGTCAGGGCATTACCCCGGCTGGATCACAGGGCTTCACGTGTTTTCCAAACCTGATACAGCTTCTTTGGTGCTGGAAAACAGGCATCCTGGGTTTCAGCATTGAAGAAGCCTAATAACAATACCCCACTGGTGTATTTTTTTCAAGACATGCATTCACAGTTAATATTAATCAGAAATGAGGAATATCCCAGAGGATCCAGCATTAGACCTGCTTGTGAGGATTAGTTGTGGCAAATTACTCAAGGGATAAATAATGCATTCAAATTACTTTGGGTCTGAGTGTTAGTAGGGAGATCTTAGCTCTGTGTATTGATGTCTAAAAATACATAGAATAACCTTCTGACTACTAGAGGTAAAAGGAGAAAGACACTGGAAAAAATCAGAGATGTTAGCAAGAAAGGCAATAAGCACTACATTATTAAAGTTTAAGGAATGCTTTGTTGTAGGTGGAAATTAACTAATGCTAAATTACAACAGAATTCCTAAGGGATTACATATTGCAACCCCATGAATACTGAGAGAATTCATCATAATTAATGGTATATTTCCAGAGGAATGTTGCCCATTACATAGCTTTGCAATATTTCTTTCATTCCTTTAGGGGCTTTATTATGAAACATAAACCGGCATTGCACACAAAAATGAGTGTGTATATATGTATGTATGTATGTATGTATGTATGTATATATCTATTTCTACATGTGTGCATAAATATATACATTATGAATATGAATGACGGGTCATTTTTTAATTTAAAAATAGTTTTCACATTTTTTCTAAATGACAACTGTATCTCCAAAAAAAAAGTATCTCGTCATACACATATTTCCTGGTCCTATCAAACAGTCCAAAAAGGATTCTAGCAAAAGCAAGTGTTACTAACACTTTTAGTTCTGTGTTAAAAAAGGGCCTGCTGGCAGTGTGAAATGACTGATCTTGAAAATGACAGGGTGAGAGAACTTCTGAAACTTTTTGTCACACAGCCAGTGCTGAAGATTTGGGGATATAGAGAAGAAGAAGAATCTTGCAGCTCAGAAAGAAATGCCTGGAATCTGCACCTCAACAACCTGGAAATTTGAAGGAAGAAAACAGGATTCATATTTGGATCTATACAGCTTAGAGATATTTGCAAACCCCATCTGTCTGATGACATGAAAAACCCCCTCATGATGACATGAAAACATGAGTATTAGTTCTGCTTTTATGAACCTCTTGAGAGCTGTTCTTAAAAACAAAACAAAACAAAAAAAAACTGAGAACCTATTTACCTTAATGACTGAAACTACATATGTAATCTGATATTTTCTGAGAGCTACTTTCTGAAATTTCTTTTAAGAGACAGAATTTTTCATTAGCCTTTAAAAAAAATCAGAAAAATCTCAATTTTATTTCCCAATAACAACCTCTCTTTAATTTTTATCTCCCTTGTTACCACTTGTAACCCCCACTGAGCTAGTTCCCATTTCCCATCTTTTATTGGGGTTGTTTTTTGTGGGATTTTTGTTTGCTTGTGTGTTTGGTTGGTTAGTTTTCGCTGCTTCATGATAGCAAGTCTTGTCTGAAGCAAACTGAGTGATTTAAATAATGCTTATTGCAATTAGTTCAACAGTGAAAAATGAGTTGCAAGAATTTATCAGATTTGTAACATTAAATGAATAATTTCACCTGAGCCATAAACTGAATTAAAACACAAATCATATAGTTTTGACATACTTATCAGGCAGAATATCAATTCTGATTTTAGCTTCTATAGTAATTTTTCATTTTTGTTCTTCACAGAGCACTGGGTTCAATAGATACTTTTCAAGAAAGAGATCAAGTCGTCTGATACTTGGGCAAAATACAAGGAGTCAAAATGAGGAGGCAGAAGTCGAGGCTGTCTTGAAGTACTTAGCTCATAGGCTAATAAAGAGGTAAAGGGGATTGAAAAGCTCACTTGTTACTTTTGTAGGCTAATTAACATTTAGAAAAAATTTATTCCCAAAGGCAGAAACAGCAATGATTAATTATCATATTTTGATTAAGTCAATGATATGATGTATTTTCTCATTATATATGCTAATATCCAGTCAGGTTTCACAGCTAGCCCCAGGATAAGGTCAGACACCAGTAATCTCGGTGTGGATAATACTTGTAACCTGTATTCAGCCTAACACATTCAGATCACCATTCTCAAGGTTTCATTTAAGGTGGCAGGGTTTTTTTTCAAGCAGTAGTTAATTTTTGTATTCTAATTTTGATTTTAACTCATCTGAGTTTCCCTTGCAGTGTACATGGGTTCTTAACTGAGCACTGACAAGATTATAAGATGATTTTTTTTTTTGTTTTAATGAAACGAGACATGGCTCTGTAATTTTTGCAATGTCCGTGATCATTTGAACGCCCTCTTTCTTAGCTATCAGAGTTGAAAAGTGCACTGCTACAAAAGATCCTTGCCCTTTTGAGTCTTCTTTCTTTAGAGCCCCAGGCTGGTCACAACTGCCACTATCTCATAAACCATGAAATTATTTTCAATATTTTAGCTGGTAGGACCAGCAGTGGATTTTCTCAGAAAGACTTTAATTCAGCTGAACACAGTGGCAACTGCTACCTCTAGCTATGGTTGCTTTAGCCCTAAGAAAATCTTTGCTGCATGTTAAATATGCGATATAAGTGCCAAGGTCTTGATTTTTTCCATTTGCTGTAGTGCAATATATCGTTCCTTACAAAGCAACTTAAATAAAGTAGAGCTATGAATGGTGTCTAGTCAAATTCATGAACTTTCATCATGCAAATGAGAACACCTAATTAAGAGCCAATGGTCAAAATTTCCATAATGATGGAACCAGATTAAATGTTTCAGGTTCCCACAGGAATCTAGATAGTTTTTCTTGCATTAATGTTGATTATACAAAAGCACCTTGCATGAAGATATTCCTTTATAACACTAGGTCTAAGAAGACTTGTTGGTTTTTTTTTAATTATTTTTTTATTATATTTTATTTTATTTTACTAAGTAAAATTTTTAAAAGTTAGATGACTTCTCTCCTTGAGTTCTATAGCAATCCTGAAGTTAATGAAATGTTGACAACATATTACAATAAGAATGACTAAATGGATTCATCAAAGCTGTTTATGCATTATGTAACATTTTAAAATTGTGTAATTTGGGAACTGGAACAGCGTATTTTTATGCCTTTTTAAATTATAGATTATTCCTCAGAGCAAACTATTTTGGATATTGCATCCAACAAAGGTTATCAAAACAAACTCTAAAAGAGGCAGCTTGAAAGTAGTATGTTAAAATTGAAAGATTTGTGCCAGTGAGATAACACAATTATTTACTGAACAGAACAAATTACTATGACCATATCCAGTATGAAATCTTTTCCATATCTACCACCCCTCATTAATTCTAATGAACTGAATCATTTGAAGCTGTGATGTAGACCATTAAGTGATTTTATGGAGCTCCTCCAGGTCAGTGTCTCAGTGAGCATTTTTTATTATCTCACACTTAAAAGCATGTGCCTGAAATCATACATATAAAAATAATTTTGTCTACCTATTAGAGCTCTGTACTGCCATGGTTCATTCATACAAACATAAATTTTATAGAACACAACCCACCTGCTCATTCAACCACCCCCAAAAATCATAGAATGCTTTTGAGTGGAAAGGACCTCTAAAGATCACCTAGTTCCAACTCCCAGTCATGAGCAGGGACACTTTCCAACTAGACCAGGTTGCTCAAAGCCCCATTCAGCCTGGTCTTGGACTCTTCCAGGGATGGGGCACCCACAGCTTCTCTGGGCAACCTTTTCCAGTGTCTCACCACCCTCACAGTAAAGAATTTCTTCCTTATATCTAATCTAAACGTTCCCTCTTTTAGTTGAAATCCATTGTCCTTTGTCCTGTCACCATGGGCCTCGGCAAAAAGCCCCTCTGCATGTTTCTAACAATTCCCTGTTACATATTGAAAGGCTCCAATATGTTCTCCCCAGAGACTTCTGTTCTCCAGGCTGAACAATCTCATCTTTCTCAGCCTTTCTTTAAAGCAGAAGTGCTCCAGACCTCTGAACATTTTTGTGGCTCTCCTCTGGACCTGCTCCAACATGTCCATGTCTTCCAGAACTGGACATAGTACTGAGGGTGATGTCTCACAACAGAGGAGTAGAGTGATCATGATCACCCTCCTTGACCTACTGGTCACACTTCTTTTTGTGTAGCCCAGGATGTGGCTGTCTTTCTGGGCTGCCAGTGTACATTGCCAGGTCATGCAAAATTTTTTGCCCACCGGTATCTCCAAGTCTTTCTCCACAGGGCTACTCTCAATCCATTCATGCCACAGCCTGTATTGATGCTGGTGGGTGTCCTGACTCAGGTGCAGGACCTTGCAAGTGACTTTGTTGAACTTCATGAAATTTGCATGATAAATAGTACAGGTTTTCTTTTTCAGCATATCTTCTGTGGGTGTTTGCACGAAGGATCACTGAATTTCATTCATGTGGCATTCTCAGTCTTTTAAACTAAATTTTGGAAATAAAGAAATTTATTTAATAGAATAGAAAGAAAGAAATGAATGTGTTTTACAAAGATGTCTCCATCACAGCACAGAATACAGATCTTGTTTCCAAAGCTTACAAAACTTCTGTTTATTTTCCCTGTGAGCAGAGTCCAGGCTAGCCACATACATAATGCCACACGATGCAATAAAGTTTTATCTTCAAATACTTTATCCTCTATTCTAATTCTTAACAAAGAAAATGTTTGATTTTTAAATAGAAATCACATTATTTTGAATCATAGTATTTTTTTAATTAGAGAAGAAAATGGAACTTTTCTTTCCCTCTCTAAAATGCATATCAATTTATCACTATATATTATCAGTATTGCTAGTGATGTTTATCAATAGCCAGTCACAAGCCATAGCTTCTCTAAGCCAGAAAACATAAAACAAATCAGAAAAACAAAACGAATAGTAAGTATTTGGTGAGCTGATACACTAACGTGGATAAAGTAGCCCGTGTTGATCCTCATTTACTCCCAGCCAGGTTTCTTCATGTACATAAGATGGCTGTGCTTTGCAGGCACGTTTGAAACACGAGCAAGGGGCAATGTGGTGCACAGAAGAACATGAGATGTTCAGAAGACCAGGATAAGCAGCTGTCACTCCGGCCAATACCTCAATGTATGCTGAGTTTTGTTTGGGTCTTCTCTGCAAAAGTGTCCTATAGGAGAATTCAATGAGAGCAATTGAAGTAGCTTTCATGATGCTCATGACAGTGAAAGTGACACGTTCTGGGAAAATATTATAGATATATATTTGACAACCCTGCTGGACTGAAGCTGGAAGAATGGGCTAAAGATTGGTCTCCCAGTAGGTGTATGTGCAAATAAGGAGGTAACAAGCCATAAAAGACTGAAAATTAAAGCAAAAAATTATTTTCATACTGAAAATATTTCCATCTCTTCCCTGACACTAACAGCTTCTAGAGAGGAAAAAATAACTTGTCCATTCAGAACATTAGGCATGGAAAATTCAGACATGAGAAAGTAACATATGTGCTCACAGTGAAACCTTAGAGGAACTATTTAAAGTGTTCCAGATTTCTCTTTCCCTCCTAATCATGTGGTTATATACAAGGAAAAGAAATATTGATGATAAATACAGAAGGGCTTTTCTATATCACATGAAGGCAGAAGAACATTAACTCTGGTAACAAATAGAACAAATAAAAACCCACAGGTATATCTAGTTGGGAAGGCACACTTCTACGTACATGGATAACAAAAAATGGTAAAGTTTCTTATTTTTTTCTCCAACATCTCTTTTGACTTAGAACACATTTCTATAAGGTATTTCAATGACTGACTTGTAAAGTTTATGTCCAAATAGGCTGCACTTGAACTGGATATTTTTAGCATAGAAAGGCAAGGGAAATAAATACATTTCTATGTATTTATGCTGAAACTGCAGATCTCTAACAATGTACATCTTAATTTTACCACTGTGCTTGCCAAGGCTTTCTCTGTCATTGGCTGCATCACTAATACAGTGTTTACTAATAGCTCTATAGAGGAACAGTATTTCCATAGTAACAAATGAACAGTACTAGAGATATTAATCATTTCTACATCATCTGTGTACAGTTTGCTGTAAAGCAACATTTTGTAGTTTGATAATTGCTAGACTGAAGTGATTGTACATTATGAGATTATTAGCATAAACACTTAAGAAGATGAAGAATGCCTGTTGAAAAGGAGAAAAAAATGAAGAAAAAGTGATATTGTACTGCAAATATTACCATAAGAAGCAGCAGGAAGAACTAACTTTAGTATTAGTCACTGTCTCTGGTATTAGTCATTTCCTATGGATTAATCCATGAAAGATCTCTCCAAACTTTAGCAACATGGAGACATGCATCTCATTCAGCTACCCAGTTTCTCACTGAAAACACCTTTTTCAGTTAGAAAAAAAGTCTGATTGCTGGCCATTTTGGAGACATCTCTGTGGTATTAGGGCACTTGAAGGAACAGGGTCATCAACTAGATAATATATGTGAAAAAGGCAGAGGAAGGAAGGAAGGAAGGAAGGAAGGAAGGAAGGAAGGAAGGAAGGAAGGAAGATTGGTTTAGAAATTTGGCAAAGTGACAGTGACCAATATTAGCAAAGGGTCTGTTAATAAGCAGATGCTGAAGATTTGTAAGGCAGGTCTCATGTCATTTATTATGATGGAAGACCATAGCACTCTTCCTTGATCAAGCCTCTGCCCTGATTCAAAACAGAATTTGGAAAATGTATTTTATTTTTATTCTGATCGGCACTGTTTATTATAAATAGGGTATCAGGTTAAAATACAGGAGAATAGAATATTGTTCAAATGTAGCTGCTAAGTAATCAGAGCCTCATTGTCTGAATCATGTTTAATGATTCCATATGAACACAGAAAACAAGTGTGACACGTTCAACATCTAATAGTTTTGCAATAAACATTCTGCTGTGTTTTTTTAAGCTCATTAAAACCCAGACCAGGATTGATTCAATGATGAGAATCTAATAACAAGAATGGTTTAAGTCTATAGAAACTTCCATAATTGTATTGAACCCTGCCAGTGACCAGAATAAATCTCATACAGCAGAATTAGAGCAGCTTTCCAGGTGCAAGATAACCCCACTAAACCTTGCTGCTCAGCAAATAGCCTTTTTCTTTTATCATTATTATCTAATAGTATTTAACATAGCTTTTTTGAAGTAAAATAAATAAAATGGACTGTGCTATTTTAAAATTAATTTACATACTCTCTATTTACTGCCTTCAGGCTGTTTTTCTAGGTTTCTTCTGTTCTCCCTTCTCCTGCTCTCACTGTGGTTTGGATAAAAGGGCTGCATTTTTAGTTGAGTTCTCCTATATTTCACAGAACGGCTAAGCTTGGAATTTTTTTGGGCCTCCTTCAAATGTGTCTTTAGTTTCCATTACAATAGCTGGACACCATTTTAAGGGTTACTATAGCAGATACTAGAATCTTATCAGTGTTCAAGCACTAAACAACCCTTTTCAGTTAAAAGAAACATGCAATTTGCTGTGAGAATATGTAGGGGTACATACACTGAATCAAAGCTGCTGCATCAGAATACCATACATTCATTATCTTCTTTTCAGAAAGTTCACATCTCATCTTTGGTATGTGTTTTAGATGTCATTTCTTCAATTCTTAATGGTGCAATAATGCCAATACCAAACCAGAAGCAAATTGTTTTGCGCTATTATCCCATTAATTGATATCAGTTTCTTCTTTCACTTATAAGCATCTCAAAAAATCCCTGAGGTTTAAGCAATTCTCAAAGTTATATTACATAATGTTTCTCTTACCTTCATACCTGATGTCATTACGAGATATTATTGACTTTTAGTCGTACATTATATCAGTTATTTTTTTTTCCGTTTCTTTTTTAATACACTGGTCTTTTAAGGATTCGAGCTTTCTATTAGTACATAATACAAAGATTTCATTAAGAAATTTGATAGCGTTTCACAGAAAATGATACACTGAGGCATTGATTTGCTTTTCTCAGTGCTGTACATTAAACGCAAGGATAACTATGTGGGACTGTGGGGTTTTTTAACCATTGTTGCTATCAGCTGGAGTTGTTACTACATCTATGGAACGTAACCCCTTTTCCATGAAATTTGGAACTCCCCAGATGTACCTCATCAAAGTCTTTTCCTTCCATCTTTGTAAATTATCCTTAAAGGTACTTATCTGCACTAAAGCAATTTTAAACTAAGTCTTCTAGTCTTTAATATCAAATCCTAATACCATTAAGAGAAAAACTGTTACACTTCTGGGATTTAATACACATTTGTAAATGAGGAGCTTTCCAAGAAAATAAAAAAAAAATTTGAGCAAAAAATATTTATCATAATTTAATAAAATATTTTACTTGCTCATATCAAGCCTTCATACTCCTTATTTATCCCTCTTTTATCTTCTTACTATACACCCACATAAATTTCTCGCCAAAGAAAGTCATGTACTGTCATCCTAGTTTGAATGTCCCATTTCCCTGTGCAAAGACTCAAGTCCTAAACTCTCACTCAGACAGTTTATCCCTGTGCTAAATCAAAAAAAAAGTTATCCTGAGAACTAATTCTTAAGACCTTGTCTTAAAAGATGTTTATAATTAACATGTAATCTGGAAGACAGATGATCCATACACTTGCAGCGTATGTATATTCAGAACAACATGATCATGACTTCTGTAAACAAATCCTGCGTTGCTACAATGTTAAACCAGTTCACCAAAATCAGGAGGTTTCCATGAGAAGAGGTGGGGTAGATTTCATAAAACACTTATCTTAAAGAATGAACTGGAAGATAGCTTTCAAATTCACAGACACATTCTGATATGAAACGTTTATATAAACTAGTTGCAGTTCAGAAAGGCGCATCACTTCAAAATATATATTTTTTAACATAAACCTCTAAACATAGAAATTTTGAAAAATTAATACTATTAGAGTTATCAGTTTCAAGAAGTTTCAAAAAACTTTTTCTTTCACATTGCTTTCTAATTTAGTATTGAGATTTTCTAATTGTTTTATGATTTGTAACTGAAAAGATTTCCAAACCATCCATAGCTGTGCTTATTTTATTCTTCTAAGGAGTTCCAGTCTATCATCTCAGCAAAAATGTCTTTCCCTGCTGTTATAGAAAAACAATATTTCAATTAATGTGAACAGGCATCAAACAGCTGTAGACACACCTGAAGTCTGTGTTTCATATTCATTTCCGTAGCTTTCCAAAAAAAGGTTTATTTTACTTTACTGGTAGGTAGGGTGATAGGAGCTGCATCGTAGATGCTCAAAAATCAGTGGAAACATTTTGAAGGACTTTGGAAAAGTAGACTCATTACCGCTAAAGTTAATTAACAAGAAGGGCTTAAACAACATTGATAAAACTGCTTATGGAGTTGAATTACCAAGCAATTATTTATTGCCTATTAGCAGAAATACATGTCATTACAAACCTACAGCAGCTTCATTCTGTATATGTACATTGCACTAAATGTTATACCATATGATTCCGGCTGATGCCAAGACAAATTAAAAAAAAAAAAAAAAAAAAAACAGTATTTCCAGTCCATTTCTTTTTCCCCAGTTATGTCTTTTCTATCTGCAGCTCCTTGTTTCCATTGTTGTCCTTGGAAAAAAGTACTTGGAGGTCCATCAACAGCTTTTACAGATATGTTTTTAACTTGCAGTATATCAACACCACGTAGTCCCTTTTTTCTACACCATTATACAGATTCGTACTGTTTGTTATAAACGTTCACAGAAGAGTAAATGCTATTGCTGACTCAGTCTAGATAGCATTTTACTTGTGTATCTCTGTGAAAACACAAATGAGTTCTATAATCACTTACTGCTTCGTTAGCGCATAGAATACTTCTAAATTCCCATCTATTCATCTTTTACAAGTCCTGTTGAGTACTTCCTGATGTCCTTTTTTCCTTCTGAATCCAAATATTTTTTATTTTTATTATTACTCTTTAGAGAAATTGCTGCTGGGTTTTGTTGTTTTTGTTGTTGTTGTTGTTGTTGTCTCAGTTTTATAGTGACTCTGAATTTAAAATGAAAATAGATTTCATTATTTATTCATAGGACTTGATTCACCCTCATTGTGACATTATTTTTGATGTTGACAGTTGTTGGTGAATAGTGTAGAAAGCTAGAGGGCATTTATTTGACCATAAAATGCCATAAACAATAAACTGATATTGTCTTGCTTTCATTTGGGGCTTTTTCATCTTTAAAACAAGAAATTAAAGTTCAAAAAAAGTAAATGAATCTGTGAGTTTTATACCATCCATGGGAACTTTGTGTCTTGCCATGTCAGCTGCAGTGTGCAAATATTAAAACTTATTATAAGAGTTTTGATAATCCCTGTCAAGATACAAAAATAACAAAAAGAAGATTGATATCAAGACTTACCTTTATTAAAAAAATAAAACTTGATTAGATAAAAAAAGGTCTCCTTTCTTTTTTACCTTTTTTTGTGTCTTTTTAAAAATTTTATTTTAATGGTGTATGGACAGAAACCTTGGATAGTCAATGCAGAGAATTAATTTATGGAATAAAAATTTAAAAAATCCTAAGTAAGGAAAAATAAAATTTTCTTTTAATCAAAGGGAAGGCTTGGTTTGTCTCAGAATCCATTATAAATAAAATGTTCTTTTAAATCATAATTTTAAGATATTAATTGGTATGGAAACAATACATATAGGCTGCAGAACATAACTCTTGAACTTTAGTCAAGGAATAAGCTATTCAACAATACAGCTACATAATAATATAGTTAAATTGAAGAGTTGTATCAGTCATTGGTGGTTTTGAAGGATAAATGAAAGTACAGGAAATTTTAAACTGTGTCCCAAAGCTCTGCCTAGATTTGAACTATCCAATTTATATCTGTCACAGGCAAAAACTGCTCATGTAATTTAAACCAAAGCAGTTTTTTGAATTATTAATGGCACGTACTTAACAAGCAATCAGTACTCTGCACATTCAGGATCAATGTAATTCAGCAGATAAACCACAATGCTAGACATGCAAACCGTTAATAAACACTCATGAATTCCTAAAGCCCGTCTTCAGTTAATCCCAGGTGGTACTGGTCACACGCATGGCCACCCATGCACACACACCCATGCACACCCACACACCCCCTCTGAAGGGCAGCCTGTACCCCCAGCAGCCCTCCAGCATCCTTCCTCCCCAGGCAGTGCGTTACCTGCCCTGCAGACCCACCAGGGCCACGCTCAGGACCAGAGCATCCTGCCCTGCGCTGCCCCTTGGCCAGTGGGGTGCATGTCGCATCCCAGCAGCCACCCTGGTGCCACAAGGGGGTGGATGGTGGTGCCAAACCAGATCTGGGCTGCGGCTTCTCCTGCTGCTAGGGTTGGTCATCTTTAACATGGGCAGGGCTTTATTTATTTGATCCACATACACTGTTCATGCCTACTTTTGTGGCTTACAAGTGTGATTTTTTTCTGGCTTAGGACATGAAGTCATTCCTGCAATGTCTTTTCTATCTTGCTGGGTTTGTATTCAGGATATGGTATCCTTTTGTGTTGCAATGCGAACTGAGTGCCACAAAAAGAACCACCACCAGTGATCATCCATATTATGAAATTAAATTGGTAATAAATCACAAAACAGACATCTTTCATGTTTTGTTTTACCAGTTAAATGCTGTAGTAGAGCTGCAAGAAAATGCCATAATTTCCAAATTCTTCATTTGGATGATATGTTCAGGCACATTTGACGCCCGGATACCTCTTGGAGGATAAATTCCTAATACTGATATCATTCTAGGTGGAGGGATGCTTGTGCTAGCTCTGTGTGGGAGTCTCGTTAGTGGAGGACACAAATCAAAATATTTCATGCTGTGGTCTGACCCTGTCTTGTCACAGTGTGACTCTGGCTTCAGATGAAGTTGCATAATTCATGAACAGTTTCCAAAGTGAATGGTGGATTTTAAACATGCCTGGTAGCCTTCATCTCTCTGAAAGATAAATTTACAAACACAGACACACACACAGGTAGGCTCCACCTACAGCTGCTCAAAAATGTTTTAGCAGAACTCTGTACAGCCCCAAAAATGCAGATTTGTTGAAATCTAGTTGTTCTACACGAACATTTCAATTTTGAAGAAATTTTCCACAGGAAAGTGTCAAAATGAATCATTTCATCTTTCTTGTTTCAGTCTAATAATGCCAAAACATTTCATTTCAAATGTATCACCTTATTTCATTTGACATTTAGATTAAATGTTAATATTAATTTTAAGACACTATGTTTATACACTAATATATGTATACACACATTACATATTTTTAAATCAGATTTTATTTGAATTGTTTATATTATAGGATTTCTGTATTATGAAAACAAAGAGTTGGGATGTAATCTACTAGAATTTATGTGCTGGAGATGAAAAGACTTTTAAAGAAAGAAGGAAAAAATATTGTTAGTTCCTTTGTGGATCAGTTTGATTTCCTCGAAATTGTAAATTGTGAAACTGGCCAGGCAAACCAGAGAAGTCCATTTTTTAATGCAGTGGATGCTGGCAAAATCCTTACATCAAAGTAAACAGCAAGGCAGTTATATCTGCAAAATATAGCACAAAGATTCAACGCTTTGGATCAATACGCCTCACTTTAAAATAATCTGCCTAGTTACCAGTTGCTTTTTAATCATGGGGAAATCTCAATGTTTCATCAAATCTCAGAGCTTTGTAGATCCAGAGAAGGGATGAATTCTTGGACATCTTGTTTGTTTACCTTTCTCATTAGCTTAGCTAATTGGGTTCAGATGTTAATATACATTAAATCATCCTTTTTCTTTTAAATGCCTGTGAAGAACACCCCAGAGACAGGATTAGAGTATGAAAGCCTTTATGCACAAAATGTCTGTGGTCATGACCACAGCCATTCAAGCTCACACATATCAGCCATCCAGGGAATCTCACAGCTGCCTGACAGGGATCAGGCAAGAGGAAATATTAGGTAATAAAATCTCAGAGGCGTACTCAGTCTTTGGCTCCTCTCCATCTGCCAACAAGAGTGAAAAATGAGTACTGGTTCTACTGTGATATACATCTGCCCACTGGTCTCATAAAAAAAAAAAAAAAAAAAAAAGCTAGTGAACAGCCATTACTACATTTGGATGATTTTACCCGCTATCCACTCTGAGCCCATTTGTTCCCTGATACATGTCATGACAATCAAGATCATAATTAGGCTTCTTTTAAGGTAAATAGTTTACAGTTAATTAACCAGCTGCATGGTTGATTGTCTAAGGTAGGTGCTGGATTGCTCTGGTGTCTCACACACGAGATGTGAGACATTTAAGCTCGAACAAATGATAGCACTGAGGAAAGTTCACACCACCCTGGATATTACTTTTGCGAGTGTGACTGCTGTGACAAAATAGGAGTGACTTGCACACAGATGTAAGATGCCACCAATCCCCATCTCCTCCTGATAAGTTAAACACTAGCTAGTATTTTCAGAGGCCACAACAAAACAACTCCCCTTTATTTCCATTGCTCTTAAACCACTGACTAATTCTTCAAGTACTGTGGCAACATTCAGGCACTCACTTTTCTTGGGGATAAAAAACAAATACATTCATTTTAAAGTTTGGTCAGTCACCTTTGCTTATGTAATAACTAAAATGCTTCTCCAAATAGCCACAAGGCCAATGCATGGAGCAGGTTAGCCTCAGCAGCAAATCATGCTTAATTTCTTCCACTACCACTCCTAACATTGTTATGGAAGCTATTAAATTAACAGATTCCCGTGACAGTGTTTCATTTCTCATTATAACAAGAAGGCAA
Source organism: Melanocharis versteri (assembly GCA_013397845.1). Taxonomy (NCBI): domain Eukaryota; kingdom Metazoa; phylum Chordata; class Aves; order Passeriformes; family Melanocharitidae; genus Melanocharis; species Melanocharis versteri. The sequence continues at coordinate 47,692 of VZTG01009694.1, read as the reverse complement.
GCAGCTAACACTGCAGAATTTTCATGAGCTAATGCCTTGTAATAAATCCATTAGAAAGCCGTTGGTATCTCATTGTCTAATCACAATGAAGGCCTAGAAGTGACATGGCTGTAATGGGATTAAAGTAGATTGTAGTGCAATGCCCACGTTCTCTGATCCAATTTGGAGATAGCAACAACCTTGCAGGTCATTTCAGTTAATTTAGCCAGACTCAGAAGAAAAGAAGGAAAAACTGCTTTGATTAAATAGGCAAAAGAACAGACACTGTTTTGTTTACACCTGAAAGAGATAAAGTGGATGTTATTGCTGGAAAATATACAGCATTAACTTGAAAGTAATCTAAGGTATCAGTGAGGAGCTGTTCGCAGCATTGAGTTTGGTTGTATATGAGGAATGGTTGCATGTGGTGTGATGAAGCAGGCCAAGTTCTAAGTGTGCAGAAGGCACTGAGTTATCAAGCTTGTGCCTCTTCACCCCACAGTAATTTGGCCTCAAAATCTGCAGCTCTAAGGCCAGGAGCAGCCTTCTGCCTGATAAAAGCCTTTCTCTAAAGCTATGCAAACTGACAGCTTAAGGGAATGGACTTGCAAACATTGATTCAGTGACTCTGTGAGCTATTAGGCTTCCTTGCAGTAGATGATGTGGAAAAACAGAAGTCATTGCTTTGCTGAAACCATTTCAGGCACCTTGAAACGTTGCTTTGAAATTTTTGATGCCAAACATGGGAAGATGCTGTACCCTAGATTTCATGTTAACATGATAAATGTTTTCTACAGAGTAGCTGAAGATTTTCAGGAAACCAAGTTATCCCTTTCCATCAGAAATCTTTTTGGAATTTCTTTTTAGCTTCTGATGTAATGTAATTGCACCGTAGTAACCAAAACAAGGAGAGTACATGTGAGCAAGGGATAAGAGCTGGGCTGAAAAATCACAAAAAATGTGTATATATTTAATCATAGTAGCTACAGATTCTTGGTTCAGCTTCCTAGTGTGGACATATCCAAAGTAATCTGTCAATGAGGCATTGTTATTCTAGGAACTGGGAACTGGACCAGTCTTAAAATAAAATACTCTGGTATCATATGGTGATTATTCAAAATATTTCGATTTATCTGTGACACTGCAGTGTTTAAAACAATTACTGAAATAAATACTCTTTCAGAAGAGGAACACACTACAAATCTGACATGAAATCTAAGCAACTTTATTTAGACTTTGCTACTTATTCCTTTGGCATAATAAAGGTTTCTGTGCCTTGAATACTGCTAGTTTGAGAGCCTGTTAAATATTTGTAAAAATATTTTGCAGAATAAGGAAAAAAGAATAAACACAGGCCTTCACCTACTGTCATAGTCAAACCTCAGTCAGAAACTAAGCAGCACACATCATGCTGCTCATTTTCCCCCTGGCCCCACGGGAGGGAAGAAGATTTAAAAGAAAATAATAAAAACTTGAGGGTTGAGATAAGAACAATATAAGAATTGAAACAAAGCAAAATAAAATAAAACTAAAAACACTAATGATGATAACAATAATTACTATAATAGCGACAAAAATAATAGTAGTTGTAATGAAAAGGAGAGAGAGAGAGAGGAGTAAACCTCAAGAAACACAATTTCTCACCACCTGCTGACTGATGCCCAGTCCATCCCCCGGCAGTGATCGGGCCCATTATGGGAAACTGCCTCAGTTTGTATACTGAGTATGGTGCTCCGTGGTACAGAATATCCCTCTGGCCAGTCCGGGTCAGCTGTCCTGGCTGTGCTCCATCCTGGTTCCTTGCACACCTGCCTGCTGGCAGAACATGGGAAAAGTCCTTGGCTTAGGGTAAGCACAGCTGAGCATCAGCTAAAACATCAGTGTTATCAGCATTGTCCTCATACTAAATTCAACCCACAGCGCTGTACCAGCTACTAAGAAGAAAATTTATTCTATCCCAGCTGAAAGCAGGACAGAGACATAGGCCATGTTCAGACCTTTCAGACAAATGTCACTGTTGTTTCCAGCACATGTTGTACTAACACCTAAACTGAAAGTTTCACTGAGTATATTTTTCCTTTTCATACTGTATTAATCTTATAAATTCAGAAAATCACAAAAAACAGATCATTTTGATTTGATGGAACATGCCTCAAAATTTAAAAATATTTTTAAAAAGAAAAAATCAATGCTTCCTGAATTTTTGGCAGGCCATTTTTCTTTGGATAGTATCTTTAACTGTAAGCTAAAGGTTCAGTGCAAGACTTGTGATTCTCCACTAAAGGGCTTCTTTAAAAAAATCAAACACTGAATGTATTTTGTCAGCAATTCTAATCTATGATGAAAAACATATATAATGTTTTAAAAACAAGGAAATTAAGGCAAACAGTGGGGCCAACTGCAGTGAGACACACACAGAATATTGGCTTTGACAGGCTCTGTACTGAGCATGTCACTCCTGAAGTTACTGGGACCTCATGAGAGTATGTCTTCAGCAGTAACTCTCTCTTCTAAAGGCTATGGACCTGTTGAATCTATCCTGATTCCATGTTGGTTTAAGTGACTTTAAGGATTTACTCCTCATGCAAGCAACGGGCCAACCAAAATTGCACCTAAATTAATAAACCTTGGCCAGGCTGCACTTTTGAAAACCTGCTTCCGCAGTTTTAAATTACTTCTTTGTTTACTTCAGCAACTTGATGCCTAAAACAGGAACATGAAAGGTTTAACTGTACATTTATGTGTTCATCTCCAGTCTTCAAAAGCTTGAAACTGAAAATCTGTGTGCAAGACTCAGTGCACTTCTTCTGAGTAATTGGTTGTACTAGATCTAAAGAGTCCAGGTGTCACATAGTGTAATTTGTGTCTGTGGGTGATATTATCGACTAAGCTTATGCTCTACATAAAAACTGAAGTGCTGTCTAATGCATTTAGTGTGACATTTATCTTCTTAAATGACCTCATTATTTCTTTTCTGCATTTAAATATACAGAAGCAGCATCCTTAGTGTGCTTGCCCAGAAATAGAGGTTATTCTCATACCTACTTGAAGGAGGAGACTGTTTTCCACAATTTATAGAATTTTATTTAATAATCATTAATTAAAAAAAAGATTGTACGTTATAGCATGTATTAAGATGCTAAACAACAGTGATAAAGCCATCTCTATAACTTTTCTATTTTTCAGAATAAAACATTTCAAACACCTTTAAACTTTCCTCCATCCAATCATAATTTGATAGTCTGGCAATGCCTCTGTGTTGTTAGAGATATAGCTCTGTGCACTGTCAAAGACATATCTCACAATTAATCTGAATTGACATCAAATTATATTATGAGTTCTTTGTATCTCAGATGTATCCAGAAACTAAGAATAATCTTACAGCTCTACAGCTCACTAGCAAAGACCTCCTCACCAAGCAGAGAGTAGTGCTATCCAATGTGGGAAAGTATAAAACAGGGCAGCTGGGCTTGGCTTTTCTCCCAGTGACAGGAGAACATAGAAAAAGCATCAGCAATTTTTTATCTCTAAGTCACTTGGGTCACAAAATAATAATAATTTGAAAAATGTTATTGGCAAGCAAATAATTGGACTGATTTCAGCCTTCAGAAAGAGATTTGTGAAGATGCTATTTCAGAAGACTGGGGTTAGCAAAGGAAGATACAGGCTTATAGCACAGCTGAAAATAAATATATGAATTTTATTCAAAAGAGGGACAGGAGAGGAAAGGGGAAGGGTGGGAAGGGAAGGAAGGAAAAGAAAGGGGAGAGGATCTAGCCATTACTTACGCCCAGGCTTTTCCAAGTTACTTGACTGCCAAACTTTATGATTGAAAGATGAACTCAATGAATAGTTTATCCTTATCTTTGCTAGCCTTTTAACACTATGAAGTAATTACTTAGCAAGTATTTCATGATGGAAATAGATATCTTGTTGCAATTATGTTTATCTATAAAAGATGTGCAGTTACTTCTGAATATAGGAGGAACCTTACAAAAACGTCCACCTACCATAAAATTTAAAGCAGTTTCTGCCTGAAACATGAGGTTCTTCTTCTCGAACTCAGCATAGCAACTTCTGATTGTCTGTACAACACCTGTCAACAACTGCTTCCACAGTTTCTATGTCTTTTTTCTTACTCACAGCTTTGAAAACTGCACTGGGCAAAGTCACTCCATCTAGGCTGCTCAAATTACAGCATGGATTCACAAATTCCCTTTGTTTTTGTTGGTGGCATGTGCCTGCGGTTTGCACCTGCACTTAACATCAACAGTGACTGTGACAACATCCACCGGTGTGATTTAACCTCCACAAAAGTACTTCTTTCCTCCTATACCCTTTTTCTAAAATTCTGACTGAAACGACATGCTTTGCAACATGCTGGGGAGGTCACTAACTTCAGTCACAATTACTCTGGAGAGGAAGTGAAAATTAAGAGACTCTGATGCCTTGCTGAGAGTGCTTATTGTTAGCATAGTCATTAGTGCAGAGAGTTGCAGGGGAGATCACATCCTTCTGAGAAAAGTCATATAAGTGACAAAGGGCCCTCAGCCTCCTCGAACTGTCTTTACTACATCACTGTGCTGTTCATTCAGCACTTCACAGCTGGCCTCTGCCTAATATCAGTTAGGAACTAACCAAAGAAGGCAAGAAGAAATCCCCATACTGTATCCCAGAGTTTTAAAGGTTAAGCACCATTGTGTGATAAACAACACGGAGCTAGTGTGAAGGTGTACTGGAAGTGAGCTCTCCAGCTGATGAACTACTGTATTTTTCACTAGCTGGACTTTTAAGAGGTCATTCAGGTAGAATGTCAGATAGAAATACAGCAAAGTGAAAGTGAAGAAGTTACAGAGAGCAACCATGAGAATAGATGTTGCAAAGACGCTGATTAAATGTGTTATTTAGTCAGAATAATATCCCAGCTGGCCTTTGGGAAGTTCTTCCATGTCAAGTCTGAATTGGAACTTTTAGTGATGATGACTCTTAAATATGACAAGAGATAAATTGAAAAATATTGAGAAAATTATCTTTTAAAGAAGAGAGCAAAACATTTTTTTTCCCTTGGGCACCATGGAAGAAAAGAGGTTACACAAGCATTTCACCCCACTGGAATTGCTTCCTGCTTTTTTTTTTTTTTTTCTTTTTTTGGGAGACAAAAGGGCAGGGGGCATTACTTTATGTGCTCTGATGTATTTCTTTACCAACCCCCAAAAACATTTGTACAGTCATAACTGAGGGATAACACAAGAGCAGGAGGCTCTCAGGTTGAAGGGTGAAGGGTGGAATGATTCAGCTTGTACTGCTACTAAAGGAAATGTCCATGTCTCCATGGAGGGTTCTAGTAGATAATTAAACCCCTAGGTTTTTTGGTGAAGGCTGAAACATGAGATAAATTTACTGATTTTTACTTTTTCTGTATATTTAGAGCAAGATGAGCAAAACAAGGTGCACTATAGACACCTAAGGAACCATTGCTGGCAATGGGACTTCTGAGTATTGCTTAGCAAGTCATTTGTATTGCACAAGCAAAGAATCAAGAGAAAATTCTCTGACATAGTTTGCAGGGAGCCGGTATAAGTCCAAAATCCAAGCAGCTGGCAGTTTGTTAGTCACTGTTCAGTGCCTGAAGCTAACCTCGATACCTTATTCCTCAATGCTTGCTTTAAGAACCAGTTTGTCAGAAGTAAAATTCCTCTGAAAGGCAGAGACAAAAGATTTATATACAAAGGAAGTAATCAGCATATGTGAGGCTTAAATTGCCTATAAGTCTAGGAGAAACACTAAAAGGTAGGAGGTGGATTCACAAAGATATAAGTTGTTCTTTCTTGTTTTATGATAAATAGCTAGACAGGATTTTAAATACTCTGTAGAACAGAATTCAAGTTTTCACTTGTGGTCATACTTCATATTAAGTAAGTGTAAAAGTAGAGATTTTAACTGCCTATGGGTAACAGAAAATTCAGTAAATCATTTATCAAATAACAGATTTTCTAGATTGTTTATAATTACTATGACTCTGAAATGTGCTATTGATGTCTGGAAGATAACATTGGTTTATTATCTCAGGAATCTTAGCAGGACTGGTGATCTTCCTTGCTAGACATAAAGAGTATTATTTTGAAAGAAGTTTAGAATTACTGTAGTCATTAACAAGTAAACTACAATTAAACATCTCCAAGACAAGCTTGTCAATGGTCTTTGTTTTGAAATGAGGAGAAAATTGTAAATATATTCTTAAAAGCTTCATCTTTCAGCAATTTTCCCCATCAGAAGACTCAGAAGCAAAGCAATTCCTCCCACTATTCTCTGCACCGCCCCTTGCTTTTCAAAAAAAAAAAAAAAAACAACTAAACAAAACAAAACCAAAAACCTGTGAAAAACCACCCTTTTCATATCTCATGAAAGAGGAAAAAGCCCTAAGAAAATTTTATAGCTGAGAAAATAGTTGGAACTTTTTTTGCATCTAGTGGGGGAGGAAAAAACACTCCAACACGCAAAAAAAACCCCATAATTTTTTGTTACTAATGCCAGAAGATTTTCACAGTAATGTTTTTGGGTCTTGAGAGCTACTCCCTCTTTTAAGACATTTGTTTTACACGCTTCCTTGAAGCCGTCTCTCCATCCTTGCCTCATTTTAACTGAATGAGTTAATATATCACACTGAAACAGTGCAGTTTATCATGCTGAGAATAGGGTGGGAAGGAATTTCTATATCTTGAATGCATTTTCAAATAAAATCCAGTAAGGACAGATTTGCCTAAACATAATACATTCAGAGGCCTGGAGGAATATAAAATTAATAGAGAAGATTCAATGAGAACATATTTAATTATAAAAGTAAAAAAAAGAAAAAAAAAAAACCCAACAAACCACCTGAATTTTTATGGTATTGTTTTGAAAATAAGACAGTACATTCTTCTGAATAAAAGATTAAGAATTAAGGACTGCGGGAAACAGGGAAAGTGCTATGTGAAAATCTTTTAGAAAGGTATGTGTCAGTGAAATTAGGAATATTACTGAAATGAGAATATTGAATCTGCAGCTGTAGTGATTGGGACGTTGTTATCTCTGGTTTTCGATATCAGAAATTATGAACAAAAAGTGCTAAAAAGAAAAATTCTGCTTTAGTACTGAGAAACCCTAATTCTGGCTTTGGAGGAAAAGGAATATGGAGGCTACATCCTCTCAAAAAGGGCAAATGCTGAGGCTAAAATAACATTTCCCCCACCCTATTATATCTTCATTATTTCTGGTTAATTTACATACTTATGTTTCAAATAACCTGAATAAACATTGTCTTCAATCAGTCTCTGGATTTAGATTGGAAATCAATTTAAAAGTATGGATGTGTTTTTCTGGAAAATTGTTGTTCTACAACTATGATTATATGGAGGTCTCTTTGGTTCTCTGTAACCTTGGAAATATTTTTGGATCCATCATAAAAAAATAAGGACCTACCAATAGATGCTCCAAACATCACACCACGTCTTAATCCTGGCTGGAGGAACCATTTGATTAATTTTTTGTCACACAGTTTTTGTGAGTAGCAATCAACAACTGCTGATGGAAAAACAGGCTGAGCCTTTTTCCCCTAATAAAGCCCTTCTAGTTCCCTCTGGGAACTAAATAGCAAAGGAAGAGAATCAGGAAAGTGGCACATGTTGGGGCAATTTTGTTTCATTTCTGAATTCTGCAAGCAAATGATAGCACCTCTCTTCTCCTCTTCTTCCTGTTTTCCAAGTCCTTCTCCTGTTTGTGTGCCAGGGAGAGTGAAGGTGAAACACCTGCAGTATTTACTCCAAAAGTCTGGTGGAAGATCTGAGAAAGCTTTGAGGAAGCAGATTAGAAGATGGTTGGAGCGTGTTCGTGGGGTTTGATGTGCTGGGATACAGAACTGGAATACAAAATACCCAGGCAGGAACTGCAACAATTATTTTCAGCTCTGAAAATAACCGAGGCTTGTTCTTTATAAAACAAAGCATGATCCTATGTAAGACGATAATTTCAAAGATTTATTAAGTACTGGACCCTAGACTGTCTCCTGTTGAGAATGTTCTTATGTTTCTAGATCTTGAGAATCATAATCCAGACATTTCTAAAAATATCTAAAATAATTCTAAAAAACACTCTCGTGTTTCTTTTTAAATTTATTATTTTTTCTGTTGTCTTGCTTATTCATGCCACACTGTTATGCTGTCTCCAAGAACACTCCTTGCTGTATTTTTCACCACATATCCTAAGTTTAATCCATTTTTTGAAATTGCACGAGTATTATAAGAATTCCCACAATTCTGCTGACCACTTTGGGTTCAGAATGCAGTCACATCTTACTTCAGGACTAAAACATTCTTGTAATAGACCTCAGGAGAATACCATATGAGGAGGAGTTCAGTAGTATAATGTTTGACTCTACACAACGTTTGAGAAATATTATAAAGATTTATTTTCTTTTTTGTACTCATTCCATAAGAAAACTTGCCAGATAAAGACTGTCTAAAAGGACATGTATGAGCTGTTTCCTGGAGTTCTCTCACAATAATACATTTTTAAATTAAAATTGTAGGTGCAGAGATACCAAGTATGAATACGGTCCAGAGAAATCTGCTTATATACACTCTGCTAGTGATGTTGTTTTTCAGTAGCACTGCAGCTCTATGAAATTTGAAAATTTTCTGCTCTGATAGTGTCTCATCAGTGGCAATCATACATATTATTCTCTCTATCCACAAAAGGCAATTTTCATAGATTTATATCACTCAGGCAAGACATACAATTGCACTGGTCAGAAGTGGATGTTAAAGAATGAAGTTGTTTACTAGAAAACATTGAGATCTCCTAAGTAAAATGTTCTTTTAAAAGATTAGAAAAGTAAGGACTTGAGCAGGATCACAAAAGGAAAAAGACTGAAAAAGCCTTTCTTTTAACAAGGCATTTGTGCTCTAATAAACAGAAGGAAATTGCTAAAGCAGAAATATAACCGCTGGACCATGTCACAAATGTGTGCTTTAAAGTCACTTAAAGAATCACCAGTAAATGTATCAGCAAAAGCAGGTTTAATACAAAAGTGAAAGCACAAGAAAATTTGTTGTCCAAGTTCACTCTACTACTTATTAGATGGTAAAGCACAGACAGAAAAAGCAAGCAAAAATCCAAAATCCAAAAAACTGAAATGAACCCAAAGCTGTCTACTTGGGGGCTGGGGTAGGGGTGAGAAATTCCCCTTGACTTCAATGCAGTAGTCACTTTGGATACCTTTGCATCTTCTTAATGGGTGAAGGGTTGAGTCTGGAGGGGTGGGGGTATCAGCTCAGGATCCATCATTATCATCATTCAGTGATCCTCCAAGTCGAGCAAACTTGAGACCTCACAAGCTCTGGGAGGTGTCCCACTCAGAGGGAGGTTGCTGATTGCATCCAGGAGAGCTCAAAGGGTCTCGCTTAGGACTGCTGCTTATAGGGTCACAAGAGATTTGGTTTCAGTCAAATTAATTTTCCATCCTGGCCACAACGCGGGTCAGTAACTTTCTTTGAAAGTTTGATAACGAAAATGTTATTCCATTTTAGTTGTTATTCAGGCAAGAATAATAAGTTTCCAAGACTGTTCATGAAAAGCCAGGAGCTCATTAGACAGCACCAGTTCCTGGGCACAGACTGTGTTTCTGATGAGCTCTAGAGGAGCTCAGCCCAGGTGCGGTTTGTAAAGTCCAAGGAAGGAATAATGAGCATTTCTGAGATCATAGAGCGGCTTGAGGTGTGGGAGGAAAGCACCACCACACTCCAGTAGCTGCTCTCCACATCCAGCATCTAGTGGGTCCATAGGCTTTATCCTGCTCATGTTATTTGGCGCAATAATTTTTTTTTTTCCTTTGGGCCCATTTTGCCTATTTTATTATTTTTCTTAAGCTTTTGTCTTCAAGTCTGGTGTCAATACATTAAGTCAGAGAGCAGAAATCTTCAAAAGCAACAGTTATCCTTTATCTCTTGAGTATTCAAAATTTCTACTAATGGAAGTAGAATAATTTCTGAGGGAATATTTTGAAGTGTTTAACAAGAGTAAAGGATGAGCTGATATTCATTAACTTCCAGTTTTTTCATTTGAAAGTGAAGAATACAAATCACTTAAAGAAGACAGATGGGAGAAAAGTACTACACAGAAAGGTACTTAAGCTCAGAAAATTATCTCTAAATGACTATGCAAATTATAAAAAAAAAAAAAAAAAGAGCCACCTCTATTGCAGCATGCCCAAAGGGAATATAATATACATTAAAAAAAATGATTTGCCTTTATATAGGTTAGATGACTCAAGTACAGATATCATAAAGTGTATGTAATGTAATATTCAGCAAAGTAAATAACCCAATACTCTTTGAGCATCAAGGAATGCAAATGCCCAGATAAATGCATAAAAGATTAAAGGTCTTTTGTCTTTTGTATTCACATAAACTAAAGAATTTTAGGAAGGTGCAAGACACACACAGAAGTGGATGATTATTTGTTTGGATTGAGGGGAAACTGGAGAAAGGAAAAATGAGAATTTATATGCAATGTTTTTTATGAATCACAGATCTCTAAATAAAAGTTTGGAAGACAAGTAAGATTGCAATGGTTTGTTTTAGCAATTACAGTCAACACATTTAAGACAGCTAGATGCATTTTTGATGATGTTTATGATAATTCTTGTTTGTATAAATGGTATTTGTTCATGAGATTTATTCGTTCATGAAAAAAGGCCATTTTTCTAGGATCTGCTAATACAAAAGACTCATCAGCCTGCACTCACTATCTGCAGAATGGAGAAAGTCCTCTGCCCCTATAGATATGCTTTTGCTCTGTCACAAAATAAAATTGCCTGTTTCCTCTGATTGATTTTTGGATTCAAAATATGATGAGCTTTTGTAAAAGGACACCATGGACTCACACAAGTCACAGAGATTGTTTTGAAGAAGCTGGGTGTGAACTGCATTAAAAATGGATGAGATGCAGAAGCCTGTGTGGATAAGAAAAAAGATAATGATGTTTGGATACTTTTCTATCCAGCAGATCTGAATTCAGCATAGTTCAATGAGGAACTAAAAACAAATGGTTGTTTGCCATACTACGTAATTCTGGCCTATGTGTCTCGCCAATGTTGTGTGATATTTTTATTACGTAATCCACTAACTCAATGGGCAGATTTGGCATTGATTGCCTCAATGTGTCCATTTCATACTAGGAGGTTTGCTTGGAGTTGTTCAACAGTTCTCAGGTATTGTCTTCTCACAGCAGAAATGTTCCTTCAATACTCTTGGAGCAAATTTCACCCTAAAAGAACAAGCTAAGTAACAGGAGTCCTGTTTCTTGTCCTTTCCACCTACTTCCTTCTCTCCTAGTGCTTTAATTAGAGTTTGTGTGTTACTTCACGGATATAACTCATATTCAATCCTTCTGATGATGACTTTAATTTCCAGTTCAAATGGTGATGCTTGAACATTCAGTTGAAAACCTCATCTCGATGAAAAATTTAGCAAGCATTCATCAATTTGCAGTCTTTATTGAGGCAACTTTTACCAGTAACGTGTAGAAGGCAATATGTTTTTTCTCTGAAAAACATTTTTTCTTTCTTTTCTTGAATACCAATTACATTATTTAGAAAAATGAAACAAAATTCTCTAGATCATTTTGACACCTCATGAACTGCAGTGCAAGATAGGATGGTTATGAGGTTGCGTGTTTGCTCAACAGGAAAAATATTGAATATGCATTCTAAATTACTTCAGTAGCAAAGTTATCAGTGATGTCTTTCTTGAGACATTATTGCATGAACACTCTATACAAAATTAAATTGAAAACAGAGTGATATTTGGTTTTCTTACACTTCTGCTGTGGGACCAGCATGTGTGTTTTCATACTTCGTCTTAGCTATATGCTCAGTTCTCAAAAGACCCAAAGACTGATTATTTCCTTAAGGTCATAAAAATATGGCTGTTCCCGACATTCCACATTGTTGAGAATATCAATTTATCTTGTTGCTTCTCTCCCTGTGACAATTAAGCTGCCAAACTCAACAAGTCTGACAAATGTTCCAAGGTGATGTTGCTCCATTTATACTTCTGAAGTTCATTCCCAATTGACTGAGTCAGTGTAAAAAAATTCAGCAGTTTGTTTTTCTCATTTTACTTTTCCTAGTGCTGAGTTGTTTTAGGGGCATCGAAAATTTAGAGATGCACAGACACAAGAAGCATGAGCCGACCTAAATGTCAGCCAGAATACACATTCAGAGACTTAAAGTCCCCTGAAAACACAGTCCCAACTTTTGGGATGCATTTAGAATAGTAAGCATAATACTAAACCAACATATTGAAATCTTCTCTGTCTACCACTGGGCACTTGTAAGACAATGGTCAACAAATAAAGTTCAAAATTTCTTGAAAATTCTAAAACTGAAGGTAATTGAGCAGAAAATCATGCAATCCCATCCATTCAACAGTACAGGAGAAAAAAGTTGGTCAGAGCTTTCTTTTTTGTGTGTGTTTTATGTGTCAACAACGTTTTTTTTCTTCTGTGAAATCTGTTCACATACTAATAAAAGAAAAAACAATGTTCTTCAGTAAACAGATTTAGATCAGCTTAGGAAAGCTAAAGCCCTGATAGAATTAAATCTGGCCAGGGACGTTTAAGGCAAAAAGAAAAGCTTCCATATGTATGTTGGTGGTAAAAGGAAACCTAGAGAAAATGGGCCTTCTCCAGAAAGAAACGAGAGACCTGTTTACCTGGAGCATGGAAAAGGCTGAAGTACCCAAAGAGTTTTTTACCTCAGTCTTCACTGGCAAATGCTCCAGCCACATCACACAAGTCACAGAAGGGAAAGGGCAGGGACTGGGAAAATGGAGATGTGACAGCTGTAGGTGGAGATCAGGTTCAAGACCATCTAAGGAGCCTGAAGGTGCACAAGCCCATGGGACCTGATAAAATGCATCTGCAGGTCCTGAGGGAACTGCTGAATGAGCTGGTCAAGCCACTCTCCATCATATCTGAGAAGTCATGACACTCCAGTGAAATTCCTACTAACTGGGAAAGGGGAAACATAACCGCATTTTAACAAGGGAAAAAGAAAGACCTGGGGAACTACAGGCCAGTCAGTCTCACTCCAGAGCTTGACAAGATCATGGAGAAAATCCTCCCGGAAACTATGCTAAAGCACATGGAAAATAGTGAAGTGGTTGATGAAAACCAACATGGCTTCCCTAAGCGCAAATAATTTCTGATGAATCTGGTGGCCTTCGATGATGGGATTACATCTTTGATGGATAAGGGAAGAGCAACTAATGCCATCTACCTGGACTTGTGCAAAGCATTCGACGTTATCCAATATGATATCCTTGTCTCTAAATTGGAGAGACACGGATTTGATGGATGGACCACTCAGTGGATAGGGAATTGGTCAAAGAGTTGTGGTCAACAGCTTGACGTCCAGGTGGAGAGCGGTGGTTTGTGGTACTCCTCAGAGGTCAGTATTGGCACTGGTGCTGTTCAGCACTGTCAGTGTCCTGGGCAGTGGAATCAAGTGCAAGTTTGGTGTGGTCAACGTGCTGTAGAGAGGGGATATCATCCAGAGAGACCTTCACAGGCTTGAGACGTGGGCCAGCGAAAACTTTGTGAAGTTCAGTTTCCAAACAAAGCCATTCTATCAGACTATGAAACCTGAACACTGCCTCTTAAATATTGCAAATCAATGACCTATAGGCAGGTGAGCTCATCCTGCTAATCTGTACCCTTTTATGAGTTTTTATAAACTGTTCTGAATATACAAACTGAGTATTCTTCTGCACAATTTTTTTCTTTTTGAGGAAAAGAATTTTTCTGTATTTACTTGCACTGATTCATTACTTAAACTGGGTTAATACAGTAAGACTTCTTCTGACTATATATTTAGTGAGAACATATTGCCACACACAGCATGAGCCCTGAGAGAAATCTATTTATAGGATAAATTCCTTCTCTACCCCATTTGCTATACGAAATACATCCACACACATATAAAAAATCTTGAGATGCAGAGATGTGTGAACACTGTATATTTTAAAAGGTTTTTCCATTCCAGCAGCTCTAATTGCCTATGAACTTAACCTTTATGGTTCAAATATTATTCCCACGCTATGTTCCAGACAGTCTTAAAAGCTTCCAGAGGTTTGATGCTAGGTTTATTTATCCTTTGTGTAACCTCTGATAAACAATACAAAATCTGCATTATAAATAAACCACACCTTACACTTTTAATTGGGAAATTCGGAAATTCGGAATAATGTGTGCCTCCCAGTCTACAAAGTGAAATCATCAACAGCCATGCTCTAGTTTCCAGAAGAAAAAAATTCTTTAGCTGTTGCTAAGTTACACTGAATACCCATTGAATTACACATGAAACCTATGTTAATTCCAAATACAGTCATTATGAGTGGCAGTATTACAAAGAATACTGAATAGATTTGAAATAATAGAAAACCAAATTAAAGAACTGCCATCACCTTTTGCTACATTTTCTTCAGCATTTCTGAACTTTTTTTTTAAAGATAGCTTAGCTGTCAGGTGAAAAAAATTATAAAGTAGCCTCATTGGTTCTTTTACAGTAAAAACCTCTGTGATATAAGGGCCAACTAAAATTTCAAAGTACAAATCAGAGAATGAAAACAAGGAAGAACAGCTGGGCTATACTGATATATACACTAAATTCAAAACAAATTCAAGTCAGTTGTATTCTGCTGTGCTTTTAAAATATGTTTTAACTTGTCACTGTTCCTTCTGCTGCTGCTGGAATTACATCTTGGACTGAGCCCAAGGAAGTTTTAAAGTTGCACAACTCCTACCAAGCAGGTGATGGTAGTGTCTCTTCACTGCCACAGTCCTGACTCTCTGGTCCACGGTGCTGTGATTTGGAGCAGCACTGAAACTTCTGCAGCAGGGCAGACCTGTGCTCACTGCCAGTGCTTTCCAGTGTAGGAAAATTACTGTATTTCAGGAATGCCAGGAAAGGAAATCTAAACTACATTCACAATGAAGCTGTATAAATTTGTTGGTGGGATTACACGAGGTATTTGGCCCAGCAGTAGGGATGGATGATTAACACGAGATGACTCAATGACCAAGGAGGTCACACCCAGACCTTTGCCTTATGCTTTGGTAGCCTGCTTAAATATACCTGCTTGCACTGCCCACAAGGCCAAGAAAAATGACATAGGACATTTCTGGATTTGCAGAGATATATTCTTAGAAATTTACTTAGGACACTCCCACTGGGAGCCAAAGGTGGAAGGACTTCCTGTGCTTCTCATAAAGTAAGGATGAAAGTGGCTATCCAGCTGTGTAGAGGGCATGTTCTCTGTAAGTACAAGAGCTTTTCAGATGACATTACTAATGCCCTAGTTATTAACTGCATCAGTACATACCATATTCTGTGTTATTTTTCAGCTAAAATGCCATTGTAGCTGAAATGAATATTGCTATTTGCCCTTGCATGTAAGACACCAGTGCCTGTAATAATTCTTCTTTTGCTACTGATAGCAATGCTGCAGTCTTTATGGGGTTTGCTGTCTCTTTGCATGATATTTCAGACCACAGATTCTACATACACGGACTACACACAGCTGTAGTAAGAGTACTGTCCAGATGATAACAAGTGCTAGAAAAGTCCACTCTCTAATATTTTCCTTAAGATCTGTCGTGTACTACCGGTATAATTACAGCACAAGTTTGCCACTGATCACTCACTCTTGAATAGAATAGAATAGAATAGAATAGAATAGAATAGAATAGAATAGAATAGAATAGAATAGAATATTTTAGTTGGAAGGGACCTACAATGATGATCTAGTCCATCTAGTCCTGACCACTTCAGGGCTGACCAAGTCAAAGTATATTGTTATGGTATTTGTCCAAATGCCTCTTAAACACTGATAGGTTTGGGGCATTAACCACCTCTCTAGGAAGCCTGTTCCAGTGTTTGATCATCCTCTCAGTAAAGAAATGCTTCCTGATGTCCAGTTTGAACCTACTCTAGTGCAGCTTTGAACCATTCCACACATTCTGTCACTAGATAACTNTGCTAGAAAAGTCCACTCTCTAATATTTTCCTTAAGATCTGTCGTGTACTACCGGTATAATTACAGCACAAGTTTGCCACTGATCACTCACTCTTGAATAGAATAGAATAGAATAGAATAGAATAGAATAGAATAGAATAGAATAGAATAGAATAGAATATTTTAGTTGGAAGGGACCTACAATGATGATCTAGTCCATCTAGTCCTGACCACTTCAGGGCTGACCAAGTCAAAGTATATTGTTAAGGTATTTGTCCAAATGCCTCTTAAACACTGATAGGTTTGGGGCATTAACCACCTCTCTAGGAAGCCTGTTCCAGTGTTTGATCATCCTCTCAGTAAAGAAATGCTTCCTGATGTCCAGTTTGAACCTACTCTAGTGCAGCTTTGAACCATTCCACACATTCTGTCACTAGATAACTGGAAGAAGAGATCAGCAGCTCCCTCTCTACTTCCCCTCCTCAGGAAGCTGTAGAAAAAAATGAGGTAGCCTCTCATCCTCCTCTTCTCAAAACTAGACAAACCCAAAGTCCTTAGCCACTCCCCATAGGACATTCCTTCCAGCCCTAGATTCCTACAGCCACTACTCCTCTGAAAAGTGTGAGTCTGATCTTTCTTTCTCATTCTATCACCCAGATCCATTGTACTGTGCCATGATTTATATTTCTTGGTTATTAAAAGGCTTGAAAAAGAAAAACACTGGTCAGAACACTCTCACTCACAGCTGTGAAGATGATTCTCTGGTTGTGCTTAAGAAGTTTAGCAAACAGAGGTAAAGGCTTAACAACTATTTGAATATTGTAATAAGTCGGGCCACTAACAGACAGCGGATAGCACAGACAGCAAAGGTGCAAGTCTCCCACATTTTTCAAAATATACGTCAAAGTATGGAGTAGTCCATGATCCAAAATGCAAATATCACATCTGTGGAAATTGTCATTATTTGACTCACTGCCACGCTGACAAACACACTGCTTTGTTCAGGTATTTAAAAGCGTGACTGTAACAAGCTATCTGCAAATAGCAGTTTCCCCTGTGCTCAAGCAAAGCAGCTGCCAGTTCTTATCAGAACTCTCTGGAGTGCAGCACTGACTGCCATGGGTTCTTCACAGCCTCGCCTCAGATACTTTGTACAAATGCAACTTTTCCACTTCCATGTCCATATTACATAAATGAAATATGCCTCTTGGCTGCTTTTAGCCTTGCTACCATACAGTAGCAAGGAGTTTTCAGACTGATTCCAATGAAATGTTGTTACAAATCAGACACAGTCACATTCTTAAGGCAAATCTGATTTTTTTCATTGCAAAATTCTCATGACCTTATTTCTACCTTTGAAAGGCATAACTTTGTTGCTTTGTCACTCCTTTATTCTCTTATTCTGTGTCCTGACATATTGGAAAACAGTGATACACACTATAGTGTTTTATCCGTATTTGCTCCATCTCTTTTTTATCAACTTCTTCTGCAAAAGTATGCAAATGAAGATCTGCAATCCAGATTAATCTTTCACTCCTGTTATTCACTTTGGGTGTTTCAAGATGAAAATATGAGGGCATTGTGCTCCAAATACAGACATTTTGTTACAAAATCTGCAGCATTTTCTGTCACTTGCATGCAGCTGGACCTATACCAAATGCTTACTAGTAGTAGCTTACAATGCTTACCAGTAGGCACAAAATGTGTCTCTGTGCTGCTGCATTGATATCTCTTGAACTATTCCTGCAGTTATTACTGTCTTACAGATGCAATGAAGTGTCTATCAGTGCTTTGGCCATTGCTTTTATTATACTCCATTTTCACCGTATCTCATATCGGGTTTTTCTGTCAGAAGCGCTGGTGTCATTCAGACTTGGTGAAGATCATTATACTGAAACAACTTATTTCTTGCTTTCTCTTCACTCTTTCAATACCTGTCTTTTCATTTCTCAGAGATGCTCTGAGCCTCAGTGTGGAGTTTAGCTGGTCATAATCCCAAATGAAACTTGTAGCTCTTTTAGAAGGTGTGAGGACTACTAAATGCTTTATGGTTTTCACTATTTTGGATCAGATCTAATGCTTCCTTTTTCTAAGGCATGATCAAAGTAATTCATATGCTCTACTCTGATTTGCATTTTGTTGTGATTCAGTTTTAGGTGACATTTCCTGCATTTGTAAACACTGTGATTAAGTTTTTGTTGTGCATTTTTCTTGTGCTGAAATGTACTAAAATGTCATAAAAGTTACTTTAACTTCCATCAGACCTTCTAACATGTTGTTCTTCTGGAATATCTCTTGTGCAGTGGAGTACTGTATGATGAATAGTCTTTTGAAATGCCATCTTTAGAGTGCTGAAAGCGGTTAGCTTGCTACTTTCTTCTTCCTGATTCATCTTTACACTTTGGGTCTGATTAACTTATTCATTTGGGAGTGATGTTGCAATACAGCAAAGGAGAACTGTCAAGTTTTCTTATTATTATTTTTTCAAAGGTCTGCCCAATCCAATACTTGCTTATCTCCTGAATACACCAAACTTACCTATCACTCTTCCATTTCCCTAATAAAAAATACCCAAATACATTTAACGTCAAAATTCTTTGGCTCTAGATATTTGTGGCAATTCATATATTACAGGCATTAAATTGGCACCAGAGGTACAGACAGTTGAGTTGCCATTGTTCTGGTAGATATCCAATACAACTTAATGCCTTGTCAAAGCAATACTTGGTTATTTTCATTTGCTTATGTTTATGGATACCCTGTGTAGACTCCATGAACAGATCCATTTTCATGTACTGATTTCATTTCAGGGTTATTTTTGCTAGGTACTTATTACACAGATATCTAGTTATTGACTTTTTTTTTGAACACACTATTAATGTTTTATGGGGACTGAATATTCAACAAATGCCAAATCATATGAATACAGATACAAGCAGTGGTGCATTGTGATCTACCTTTTTCCTTACTTCAGTTTCAGGGTTGCAATTACTCTGATGTATTGAAATATCTGAGGCTTTCCTTTAGACCCATTTTAACATGTTAACACATAACTTCATCATTCTCTGTTTCTTCATCTGCCTTGCAGGCAAGAACACAACCTGAGCACTGCTGATTGTTGTATCCTACAGTTGCATCCCACTGCATGCCTTGTACTGTTCTGATGACGTGTGCAAGACACCCGTGCCAGGAGGTTTGTGCCGTGACATATCATGACCATCTTCCCTAGTTTTGCACTTAGGCACTAAGATGGAACTGATACCCACTGCAAGCCTGACGTGTCACGGTGTTTGCTCTAATTTTTCTTGGAATAATACACATAGCATACTATACTGAACCTTTCACTCTCTTCTAACTTCTGTGTTTGCTCATGCCACTACATGCATGGCACTACATGTCGTTACTGCCATTAGCAAGAAATCTCATTTTCTCTTCGGATGTTTTATGTACACTTCTGTTTTGAAAACAAATTTTGAACAGTATTTTCTTTAGCACCTAATGTTTGATCTCCTTGGTTTATCTCCTTTACTACTTAATTATAATCTATGAATTCTACATGGCCAAATGTCCCCTTACCAAGTGTCAAAAATAAGCCTCGATTCCCGGCACAGAAACCTTTTCTCACTACCGCTCCAGTGAACTTAACTTTGAACATTCATTTACTGTCTATTTGTCCACAAGGAACTACACCTCTAATGCTAACTCAAATGCTACTTTCTTCTATTTATATTACTTGTATTTAGGAGCTTCCTATTTCCAATTTCATAAGAGCCATCTGATGATTTTTCACATTAATCGTATGCTGGAGTTTTTTAATATATAATTTTTTTTTTTCCCTGATGATACTTCCATTTTCCTTTTTTTTTTTTTTTTCATCTTTATTACAGAAGTATTGACTTCCACAGGACAAAGGAATTTTTTTCTTACAATTATTCAAATCAAGTTCCTTGTTCATATCACAGAGTTGCTTTACACTAGAAGATTTTGTCTTAGCAACAATTCAAGAAGCAACATCACATTTTGCTATGCAGTTTAGTTTGTTTTGGGATTACTGATATGATCATATCAAATAGTTTATCACAGGAAGACAAGGTTTATGCAAGAAAAAAAAAAGAATCTAGGAAATTAGAACAGTGATTGATGAGAAATTATCCATGTGATTCTCGAAATGAGAAAAAGTAAATAAGAAGTTATGGGGGGGAGTATAAGTGAAGGAAATAAATGGTCAAAAAGTAAAAGAATGAAGGAAAACAGGAGGATACTAATATTAAGGAAGAAAGAGATTAATATATTCTGGATATTCCTGGT
>VZTG01009694.1:0-27345 GCA_013397845.1 Melanocharis versteri | reverse complement strand
AAAAAAAAAAAAATTTTGTGATATTTCTGGGATAAAAAAAAAAAAAAAAAAAAAAAAAAAAGAACAGACCATAAAATGGAAACTATATAATTTGGTGTAATTTACAAGCTGAAACAAGCTACTTTACAGCTCAGATTCCACCATAGCAATTTCCTGCCATTATATTTTCAATCTCCTTTTAAAATGTGTCCTTATTCCTCTTTTAAGGGATCAATTTAATGTTACCATTAGCATTTGATGTTTTGTTACCAAATGATTTTATATACATATTAAAGTGGGTTGAGAATACTAAGCTTTCATTTTGCTTATCTCCAGAACTGTACAGACAAATATTTCCATTGCAAAGAAAAATACAGTAGACATACCAGATTTTCCTTAAATTAAACCCAAAAAAATTGTCTTTTCTCTGTCCAGGTGTGGGGCCATTTATCCAGCAGAGGTCATAGCTTCCACTATGAAAAATTATTACTTCTGAGGTCCCACAGAAAACAGACAATGCATATTGTACTATGGGAAGAATTTTATGGCTGCATTTGTAATCATCATTTGCCAATGTAGTCTGAGAGCAGGAAGGGGACCCTTCCATTTTCACCATTACTTTCAGAAAAAGAGAAACAGGGCTTCAGGCAGATACAATAACACAGGGGAGTTCAACATACTTCATGTTTAATCTGGGGTTATCAAATTAAAATCTTAGTTTTACATTGTCAGGAGTGCTATGCATTATTATTTCTTTCAGCAGATTAAGTCCTTGAAGGGAAGTTTCCTTCTTTATTTGGGCCAAATATTGATCTGTTTTCTGTCTTAAATGCCTTATCAGACCATGATCTTTGTTTATTCATGATTTTTGACATTTTACTATCATGATTAATTTTTAATCCACTTTTGTCTGAACAAGACTAAAGACCATTACATTTTCTGCTTCATAAGTGACAGAAGTGTCTGAGTGCTTCAGACTATTGCATTTATTGAGTCCATGTACTTTCCCCCATTCTGTAAGGAATACCTTTTTTGTTCACACAGCTGGTATTTCAGGAACTACTGTATCAATAAATAAATTGTTTTGCTTCCCAACCCACACTCTATCAGTCCCTCTGGGCTTGAAGAGTTGCATATAACCTCTCTGTAATAACTGAATTCCAAAACACTGCTATTATAAAATCTGTTTGTTTTTTCTCCTTAGGACACTGACACATGCAATTTCCCTTTCTTGATTGTAGTCATTGTGTTGGGGTGAGAGCTAGAGCACAAGCGAGAGGCTGCCCAATAAAATAGCATCCTTCCTCTTTCATTCTCACTGTCAAGAATATCTAGGATGAGTGCCTTGGCTTTGTCTTGCAGAATAAATAAAAACCTCTTTTTTTTTTTTTTTTTAAGGCCATATTTTCAATTACTTTTCCCAAGTGTTATTAAAGAGAGATTTCCAGCTCTTCTCACTGAGACAGAGCCAGAAAAAAAGAGAAAACCCCCAGAATTATGAATGTGAAAATGTAAGTTATTGAGCAAACAAACACAAGACATTGCAGCTTTATTGCATGAGAGTCAGCCAGAGAATGAAGCTTTGATAGGGATGATTTGTGAAAATGCCAAGTAGTAACACTCTCTACATTCATGACCTTATCCAAATTTTAGCCCTGGCAGCCACTTCTGGGAATGATTCAAACCCCAGCTCAGATTAATCAAGTTTTAAATCAGTGTATGAATGGGAATAAATCAACATCCTTTCTTATACCACCAGTTTTTGCAGAATCTTTGCTTGATTATCCTGATTGTTGCACAGGTTTAGAACTTTTTTTTTTTTTCCTTTTGTCCAGATCAAGGTTTAATAACTGTAATTTGACCATTCTTTGAATATCATCAAATAAGGAGACTTTTTTTTTTTGTCCAAGGGCAGTTGACTGTCTTACTATCCTACAGAATCGTGTCCAATTTCACAGCAGACAGCTCTACATAACTCCAGCTAGGATAAAATATATTAAACAATGTCTAACCATTTCTGCTACTGATTTCCCTTTTGCCAAGTGCAGCACAAAAATGCAGACATATTGATACAGCATAAGAAGTGGTGGCCCAACTATGATTGCACAGTCTTGTTTGATGTTTTCTCAGACACTTGTGTTAAACATGACCCTGCTGCTGGTTGTCAAAAAGGACTTAGTGATGATAGATGTCTTTTTTTTCTGAGGTGTATTTTCATTCTTTTTGGATTTTTGTGCCTCTGGCATCAGATTAGTGCATGATGAACAGTAAACTGAAAAGCAAACCTGAGCAAGAAGATGAACACAATAAAAAATGAGAGAATGAAAATGTTGATGAACCTACAAGGAAACAATAGGAAATAAGAATAGAATTGAAAGAAAATAATTCAATCAAATATCATAAATTAAAATAAGGGAAACAAAAAATTTGAGAACTGTGATAAGCATTTATTGATAAAACAGTAAATAAATTTTCCTAGACCTAAGTGAATTTCCCAGCATGGTGAGGTGTCTTCACTGGATTCTGAAAGAATTTACAGCACACAGGTAATCTATCAGAGACAAGAGCTCTTCCTTACTTAGACTTCAGGTGCATGTCCTCATTGGCAGTGACAAATTAATTTTTCCTAATACTAATAATTTTCTAATAAAACTGATTTTTTTTCCTTTGACACTGGGTTGCAGAGGTTCTTTGCATGTGTGTCCACATGCCACTCTCTTTACTGAGGACACTCTTTCATTTTAAGTAAAATTAATGAAAAGCCCATGTCTTGAAAGAAAATTTGAAAGTACTGTAAAAGATACAGTTATGTGTTTTCACGTCTCTATGTACAGATATCCCTACATAAGGATGACAAAAGTAACTGCTTTCCTCATTCCCTTTTTTTTTGTTGTTGTTGTCAGTATGTCACTTTGTTCTTGCACTTGTTTCCATCTCTTCCTCATCTTCTTCCTCATCTTCTGGTCATTCAGTCCTTTTAAAAAGACGTTTTCCAGGGACATTTACCTCTTTTGATAATGTTGCAAACTCACTCATTGAGTGAGTTTTTTTTATCACCAAACGAATAATCTCAAAGTCATGGTGCAGTATCAACATAAGCACACTCCTTACAGACTGCAATTTTGTATTCCAGAACCTCAGAGGTCTGCAGTGCCATATTTAATTTGCTAATTCTTACTTCGTAATTAAGTTCCACTCATCAGGAATGACCCTCTTTGCAGATGGAGGTTCCGAGGATTTTAGGAGTCAGTAGAACTAGAAAGAAGACTTTTAGTAGGAGAGAGAAAGTCTGTGTTGTGAAAAGTTTTCCATGTCTGTGAAAACTACCCTTCAGGAAGAAAAAAGAAAAAAAAAAAGGAATGCGTTATAAGCAAGGAGACTCAGTGGAATTGTGACCAGCTAATGAAGTGGCTAGTCTGCATAAGAATGGGCTGAAACTACATTTACATTTCCCTGAGGATGTGAGAATACACATATATTAGGGAGGGTGAGCTGCCCATTCTGTTTGCAATGAGCAATTTATACATCTGCCACGAAAGTATGAAAAAGTCCATACATTTGTATTGGTAAGGTAAAATTCTGTCATCTCAGTGGAATAACTTTTACTCTTTCAAGGTGGTAAACAATGGAGTTTCTTGGCCTGTTAAGAAAAGGACATGTCTTACGTCAGGGACTGTTTCTTAATTAAAATCTTACTCAGAGAAAAAGCTTTCAGCAGAAGAAACTACAAGAAAAAAAAGGAAAAAATCTAAATGCTTATGTCATTTCTTTCTTTTCCAAGACATTAGTATCTCAGTGAGCAACCAAACTTGAATTTTGATTGGCTTAGGCACAACATTGCAGCTGTAAGACTATGTACTGAATGCAGATTTTGTTTGGGTTGCATTCAAGCAAACTGATAACATGCTGCTATTTTGTAACTTACCAAAAGTTAAGCACAAAATAATTTACTCCACTAATTCATTATTTATCACAATAAGGTAATTATGAACTTATCACACATCATTTATTAATGGAAAGAGACTTACACAGAATTTTATTTTATTTTATGGACACCCTACCCAGATATTTCTTTTTATTAGTATTCATATTCTTCTCTGGAGGTAAACTGTGCTTTGCATTATAATTCAATACTGCATCTGTGACAATCACATTGAAAAGATCTACACTTTGGACTGAGATAGATTACAGGATTATTACAGGAAAAGTAATGTACCACTTTCTGTATCAATTACTTTTTACATAAAAATGATCAGGTTTTTTTAAGAAAAGTATTGACCTTGAAATTAATTTATCATATCATTTGCCTAGTGCTTTTCATTCTTATGCTGTTTTAAAAAGCTAACAAGTTATATATGAATAATGACAAGCTATCTGTAGCAGAACATCTGTAAATTGCTCAATGTGACCTTCAATGGAACCATCAAAATAAAATTCACAAATCACAGTATTACTTTCGGTATTACTTACCAGTATTACTTCATAAAATGGACTATTTCTAAATTAGATCCCGAGCATAGCCAAATAATATTGATATAATTACTCTCATCATCATGAAAGAAAATATTCTTGTCTAAGGTAATCTTATTGGGGAAATCAGTTTAACTTCTAAACAGAATCCCATAAAGGCTTTGGATTAATTTTATCTGTTTTAAGGTACAAGGAGAAAAAACCCCATAATTTCTAGCCTAGGGAACAAAAAAAAAAAACAAACAAGACCACTTGTGTTTCCTTGTTCTTCACTATAATTTGAAGGTTTCTGAGACTAAAACGAACAATACTTTCTAGCATAATACATCTCAATGTATTACTGATTATCTGTATCTGCTTCCTGACCACCTGTGAGGGAGGAGCTGTGTGAAATAGTGAACAACATGGAGTTGCCTAGTATTGTCCAGGAAGCCTGAGGTAGATGTGGAGTGTGTTTATTCAGCTAATCACGTTATTTATGAATCATTTACTCTGCAGGGTTTCTTCTAGAAACAAGAAGAACCTTTTCACCCATGTTTTGTCTCCTGTGCATGTTCAGTATTTCAGTCTAAAACCCTGAGATAAAGACCAATGCAAACAGACAATAATAGATTATTTGAGGGACCGGAAGAAATCGTTTGCTCACACTTTGCAGAGGCTGGTGATGTTTCTCTCCCGAAATCAATCTGTGTTCTGTAAATAAATTGTTAATAAACACGCCTGCTTATTGGCACCAGCCAGAGAAACAGATAAAATCCCCAGCCAATTACTCCCCTGTTCAAGGAATCAGGTAGTTGGCTGATTTGCAATCAGATACACAGGCTGTCTGTCCTTTGGGGGTTTTCTGTGGGAAAGCTTTCTGAACTGCATACATATGACCCTATCAGAAGAAAAAGGGAAAAAAAAAATAAAAACACCTCAGCAAGCTGCAAGTATCTAACTCACAGAGTGTCAAAGGGAAAGACTCAAGGTGACAAACTTTCATGCTCACTTTCCTGAGAGACACAGAATTTGCTGCTACTAAACCAGGTCTGTCGAAAAGGACAGCTCCTGAAAGTGGAATGAGGGAAAAACTAGTCTCTGATGGCCCTTCCCAGTGAATTGGAGCAAAGGGCTTGATTTCACTAGGTGTACTGATATACAACACTTTGTAGATGGGATTTCCTGCTGAACCATTTCTATGCAATGTTAGCAGATTTGTATGAAAAATCTTTTATTATCCCTGCAATGCCCTCACTCATGAAGAGACAAATGTGTTGTGAAATGATATTACAAAGCTGAAGTCCAGCTTACTGGATGTCTTTATAGGTAATTTTGTAAGAGAGCCTAACTTTCTACCTGAAGATTTTTTCCCAGGTCTACAAGTTCCCATAGAAGTGATGTAAAAAATACAACTTACTTTGCTACCATACTGAGAGAATGATTCACTATGAATCATTTATAAAATGAGTTTAGCCTTTTTTTTTTTTTTCTGTCTGCAGAATGTCTACATGCTTATCACAGCTTTCTTGCATATATTTGTTATTCTAAATTACTTGACAGGTCTTTTTTTGTGTGTGAATTTGTTTACTCTGTAGGTTGCAATGTGTATTCTGAAATTATAACTTACCTATCAATTTATGACTGGTTATCTAAGTCAGGCAGCTTTCTTTTGTTTCCCTGCTTGTCAAAGTATTCACTCTATCTAGGACAAGTCTCTTGGTATGGACAGCGCTCAATCGGAAGTTAAGGACACAGCTTCATGCATACAGGATCAGTCCTCCAGGATAGAAGCAGAAATTTGTTGTGAAAGCATATGGTCATAAATTTAAAGTGGTTAGGTGTTTGTTTTTTTTAATGAAATTTTTCTAAAAGCCAATTACACCTTAATGTACTACAGGTAAGAGGATCAGAAACCCTCTTGCAAAAAAAAATCTGAATGTTATTATTTTTTCATTATGAGCTTAGAGTCTTAGTTGTTGCAAAGCTCTGTAAAATTACCTATGCAAATAACCTGGTAGCCAGTGAATTCTAAGCGTCAGATGTACATGCTTGGGGGAAAAAAATAAAGGTAAGAGATTTCCACCTAGAAGCACAATTTTTTCTGAGAATAGTTCAAGCAAATGCTAAGGGAAGTTGATACAGCTGTCTGCTGCAGCCCATTTCTTTCTATCATCTTTATTTATAATAATAATAATCTTTTTATTAATCAAAGAAAAATAAGAGTATTCATAGTAAATTGGAATTCTAGATCCATCATTTAAAATATGGATTGAAAAGAGTGTTTTATATAAAATAATCCTGTATGATCTTTCTGAGCATGTCTGGAGCACTTGGCATAAATGTGATCTCAAATTCTTCTTGCAATCTCTGTGGAATTGTTCACAGACACTGTTAGGACACTTACCCAAAAGGCATGGAAATTAAAATTTTAAGAAATTAATCACAATCTGCTCTTACCATTTTTACACTGATGTACCACTATTGATTTTAGTGGATGAAAAGCAAATGAGAACTCTGCCTGTTTTGTAAGTGCAAGCTTTGAGTTGACGCACGTGTGCAAAAGAATGTTCTCATTTGACGCAGAAGGGTAAGAAGAACTTGTAGTAAGAGCAAGGAAAAAAAAAAACAACTTTATCAATATGGGATATTTATCCATTATTATCCATTGTCCTCAGAGAGACTGAGCTAAAATGGCCATCACAAGCTGAGTATTAATGAATAAAAGCTAGCAAAAAAGTTAATTTTAAAAGCTAACCTGAAACAAAGAGAAAATGTTTCTGGTGAAATACAGAGTGAATTAGCTGTGGACATGAAAGGAATCGGAGCAATGGGTTGTTTTCTAGCCAGGGATTAAAAATTTAAAAGTGCAACTAGTCTGTGGTGGTTTCCAGATCTCATTTGCACCTCACTTCAGGAGAAGGAGGGGTGGCAGGGAAACCAGCCTAGCGGTATTATCCACAGTGATAATAAGTATAGGTTGCCCCAAGGAGAAGGAAAGGGAAATTAGAAATATAATGTACATTAGAGAAGGTGTATACTGCTGACTGAGAATTCGGCACTGACAGGCAGCAACTGCAGGGGGGCTGTCAGTGGCTCCACTAAGCTTTTCTAGCAGGTGTCATTGTAAGATAGTGGCAGCAAATAAACTGGAGACAGATTGGAAGAAAAACTGAAAAAGCTTCATAATGGAAGGGATGTATTCACATGTCCACACGTGTCCATGTGCATGTAGTATCATTTTTTTGTCTGTACTATCTGTTTTAATAACTTACCTTTCTATGTAAAATCTTCTTCCAAACAGGAAATAACGTGAGCCTGTTTCTGAGATCTGTGGTTTTTAAAAGTCATGCTGGAAGATGCAGAATTCAACCACAACAATTGTCTGTTCACAGATACCTACTAGACAGAAATGTCCTGCTGACATGGGGTGAACTAAGGGAACACAGTGAGTGATTTTGTGTGTAAATGTATAGTTGTGCATATGCACAAGCATGACTTTCAGCCCCACCCACACATCCTTTCAACCCAGACTCAATGTATAACCATTGCTGAGTCTAAACTAAAGGCAAGCCAGCATGGTACCGTTTCAGTAGCAATCATCCTTACTGTATATGCCTTCAAGGGGCAGATTTGCTTTATTTTTAGGCTCTACTGCTAATTTTCTAATTTTCTCTCATTGCAATATAATTTTATTGTGTAGGTTTTATACTTCTCATTCCTCCATTATCTTGCCCTTCAGACACTATTTCGATTTGTGTTCTGCCTGACTAGATCCACAGTACCAGACACCTCCTTGTCAGACAGTCAGTAGAGACTCTAGCTTTATTGCCCATAACAAATAAAAGTTATCTTCCCACTTTAAAGCCTATCTGTGACTTGGAGAGTCTACAAGTTCAGCAACACGCTGTTGATGGAAGGCTATAATATGAATGAGCAGATGAGACAATTAGACTGTAACCATTTGTTTAAAGGATTTAGGGTCTCTTTATAGCCTCTGTGAGCCATTATTAGTATTTTATTACTTTGCGTTGTGGTGGAAGGACACATAAGACAAAAGACAGATTTTCAGAGGGGTTTTTTTGGTGAAAGATCTGATGGGAGAATCCACATAAATTTATGAATTACCTAAGTAATGCCCATGAAGCAACTATTTGCTTGGAAAATTTTCTCTAAAAAATCAGTCCTTTCTTGTTTCTTTTGTTTTCTTGGCAGTAAATTACTTTATAATCCAGGAGTTTATGTTGTAACTGTTCCTTTAGAAATTCTATTCATAGGTTTTCTTTCAGCTTTGCTGAGAAATATATATGAGTAATTAGAAGCAATTTTACTATGTTCATTTTGTGTCAAGTACAGGGGGAAAAAAAGTTTTCAGTCTCAGGGAAATAGTGGCATTCAAGAGAAAAAACTGGGGTGAGAACAGTTGATATGAAGACCAAAAAAAAATAGACTTTTCAAAGGGCATAAAATCAAGCACACAATTTTTTATTACAAGCAGAAAAGTCTTGACCATAATGACCCAGTCAAAGGTGGCAGATATGCAGGTCAGGTGAAAAGGTGTTTTGAGTCAGCACTGCACTCTATTTCCACTGGCATGTTTCAGCATCTATGGACTGAAAATAGTTTGGATAGCCAGCTGTTTATTGACACATTACAGAGAATTCCCTTTTTTTTTTTTTTTTGATGACTCTTCTAAGGATATTTCCAAATAAAGCAAAAGCATTCCATGGGATACATTGGGTTCTTTGGCTCACAGGCTGTTCCAAGAAAACTGTACATTTAAGGCTTTTGAGATATTCTGAGACATAAAAAAAGCAGCTTCACAAGCTACAGTACCATTTAATGTTATTTTTCCCTTTAATTTATAGGCATCTTAAACTCCAGAGTTCAAAGCTTGTTCAAGCCTTTCAGCTTGAAATGTTAAGAGCTTTACAAAGCAAACATGTTTTTATCCTCAAAGAATGACATTTGAAAAAAAGTATCTTAAAGGCTAATAGTACATTTTGATTTTTGCTTATAATTCTAGTCCAAATAGCATAGCATCTTTTTTATAGCACAGTGACAGAATGTCAGTGCTTTAATTTATTTATTTTTGGCTAAGAAGAAATTAAGATAAGAATTTTACACTAAAATATGCAATCCTAGAATGACTGTAAATATGATATTGAGAAAAGGAATCTGCAATTGCCTATTATCTTAAAATGAAAATTTTTATTTGCATCTACTTCTAATTACTACAAGCAAATGAATTCAGCTATTTCAAATAGCTGTGTTAGAGCATTGTAGCGTAATATCTCAGTAATTAACATGATGCAAATTAGGAGACAGACAAAAAGGATATAATATGATGGACCAAAAAGTTATCTTCGGGTAGGGCAGAAAAACTTGCCTGGTTTGTATTAGTCGCACATTTGTTCAGAGTTGCCATCCATAGCACCAGCAAAAGAAAGAAAATATTTAAAAATCACCTTGTAATATATATTATTAAGAGATTAAAAGTCACCAAAATTTAAAGTAAAACTAGATTGAAATTAAAGGGGGAAAGTATCCTATTAACATCATTATTAGGTTAAAAAGATCCTTAACATTTAGGATGCTTTGATCAAAATCATGATTCCAGTAGGAAATGGAAGCATCACCTTGTGCAAATCATGACCCATTTGAGAGACAGATTCTTGTCTGCTAAAAGGAGAAACTGTCTGGAAAAAGAAGTCAGTTCGCTAAACTCATGAAATATCTGAGCTAAAAGGAAAGGGTACCCCCCACTGCTGCTCATTCTGTAGCAGGTAGATGTGAGCTGAGTCAAACTTCACTGCATTTGCAGACACCTTCATCGCTTTTCAGAATGACCTTGCTCAGCAGATTGCATAACCAAATTTTGTCCTCAATTGGCACTCAGGATGACCTTTAGTAAGTCTACTGATTTCCGCATAAGATGTCAAATGTCACATGAGTACAAGAGATGATAATCTTTCAGTTGTGTCAAGAGACAGCAGGAAGATGCTACTTTGCAGATCCACTCGTAATATATATCATTAATCATAAAGTAAGTCTCTAAATAGATTGTCATAAGTTCACATTGGCTGATGATCTGTTTCTTATGCATTTAAAACAAGACTGCATTAATGGAAAAGCAAATGAGTGTGGATTTAAAAGATACTTTTTCAATAGGTTTAATAACTTACAGAGTAGTTGGAAAAGATGAACATCAGTGAGTGCTTTGACTGTATTCATAAAAAAAAATTAGAAAAAAAAGAAAAGAAAAAAATATTTATAATCCAAACCCAATACTCCTAGCAACAGTATCTTATGAAGGTGAATATTCTAAACTATGCATCACAGACTGAAATGGCAAGGTAAACTTGGGATGTGTTTTGTTATGACACTTGTTTACAAGAGAAACACAACCAGTGTTTGATGATAAGTAAGCATTATTTAGATGATTTAATGAAAGAAAGAGCACAAAGAAAGAGACTAGAGAAACCTTTCCCTGGGGAGATCAGGGATGTCTGATAAGAAAGACAGGAGGTAGAATCTTTTTTTTAAAGCACCCATCCACAGTGAGACTTATAGCGTGCAACGAAAGAGGATTGTTGCCATATTGACTATTTCTCTAGCTCATGGCAGAGCCAGCTAAAGCTAAGTTATTCCAGAGTGATATTTGTCTAAACTGTGTAATGGATATTTTGCATTACTATTAAACTTTCAATCTGAGTAACTGGCTATTTTTATCCTAGCTTTTTTATCCTATCCTTTGTTTTGCTTGAGTTTCTTTCCCTGAACTGCAACTGGAATCTATTGTTGTGCTGTAAGACTGTATCTTATTATTCTACAAAAAGTAGACCTGGAGAATAATTTATTCCTTTCATCTTTACATGTCTGACTACCTTTCTCCGACAACCTTCCCAAGTAAATAATCTAATTTTTTTTAATCTTTTCTTACAAGTAATATTCTAGACATCTGATCATTATTTTCTTCCTGAAATTCAGCCTTGCAAAAAGCTTATATTGTTCTAGCACGACCCACTAAAAACAGAGTGAGAAATAATTTCACAGTTTTTACAAATAATAGTCATGTTTATGCACTCAGGACTGACACATTCACCACTGCATGCCAGTGTTAGTTCCCATTCAGTCTGTGGTCTTCTCTAAAGCACAAATCCTCCTCTGGACACCAGCTGCATAGACCTCAGCATTCACTATTCTTTACTCCTGCAACTCATTCTTCTACTACTTGGTACTTCATGAAAAAGGAGATTTTTAGTTAATTTTTGAAAATTCTTAGGGTCAATTGTAAATCTATTTTTTCCCTCTGAATTATTTGATAACGCACTCACCTTGGTATCAATAGCAAATCTTGCAAGCGCTATCCCATGGCATTCCAAGCACGACTGGGACAGGACATCTTGTTGATCATCCAATACCAATAACTAAATGAACTTGAATTCCATGACTGCAGAGAACACATAGTGTTCATATTATTTGAATAGAATTTCACAGCTGCTGTGAAATTCTATTCAAATAATATATCTACATTATACAATTTCTATCTAAATTACATTTCCTTTTTTTTTGTAATAGTCAGAAAAATAGTCTTCAACTTTTATAAAGTAAAAAAAAAAGTCACATCAATTGTTTCTTCACTCCAAAAGAGTCTCTTAACCTGTGATAAAAACAAACTAGGGTGGCTTGAAGTTTTTATTTTCTTTCTTTACAAATGTATGCAGTCTTTTGCTCATCTTCTTGTTATAATCTGTCTGTTTACAAATCTTTGCTCAATCAATATTTTTAGGGTACAGATTGCTTTAGTTTGGGTTTTTTTGTTTGTTTGTTTGGTTGGGGGGGTTGTTTGGTTTTCGTTTATTTTTTGAGGAGGTGGTTTGTTTGGGTTTCTTTCCTTTGCTTGTTTAAGGAGAAATTAAGGACAGGCTGACTGTTCTGCAAAGTCATGGTTCCTTCAGCTCATTTAAAGAGCAGCATGCGCCAAAGTCTGATAACATACACTATACTCCAGTTCCTACTATCAGTTCTCCATTTTAACTGAGCATATCTCAAGGACTAGAGCCTTAAAAGGAAACATGACAAGCAAACATTTGCATGGTCACTCACAGATATGATTATGTTTCCGTGCTTTCTTTTTTTCAGCCTCCTGGAATGTTTTTATGTAACAGGAAGAAAGTTCAATGGTTTTGAATTTTTATTCCATAAGCCCATTAATTCTAATGATGTTTTAGTATTTAGCATTCTTCTTGCTGTTGACTGAATACCAGAACAGATGTCAGCTTTTAAAAAAGAAAGCTAAAATTTCAATATTGACTTCTAGATTTGATGAATGTTAATATATGAAAGTACACATCTTTTTCTAGATGTGTCTCATATCTGGACAATTAGGGAAATAATTGAAATCTCCTATTACGCAGAATTCAGAGAGCCAATGTTTTTTCTATTCTGATTTGAAATGGAAATCAAAAATTCTGAAATCAAGTCTCTCCATTCTTTCCTCCCATAAGAAATTTTTTATTCAAGTTGGTTTAAATTTTCTTTTGTATGTATGAATAAAAGCAGATGAAACTGTTCTAAAAGAAAAAAATCAGATCATTTTATTTTTGAAATCTGAAAATGTAATATTTCATGTTCCTGCAATGTATTTCTTCCATTTTTTAAAAAACTTATTTTGTTCAATTTACTTTCTTCTGTGAAAGAATTTGAGGCATTTAAACTTCATTTTTCCTGAGAAAAAACAGCTTTTTTCAAAAAATCATATCTTCTGAATAACCAATATAAAATTCTGTAGCACAGAAAAGACAAGGCTATTTTAGAAAATAAAAATGGACTGAATATCAAACCAAACAGTCTTTACTAGAATTTTTATTTAGTGTCTAAATTGCCAGAACTAAGATTAATGCTCTTTTACGTAAGAAGTCAAAGCTCAACTTCCAAACTCTTGCATTGAAATTATAGCACTATCATCTACCACATTTTGAGTAAATTTGAGAAAGAGGCCATTTAATAATAATTGTGAAATGGCAAAACATTCTTCTGTAGTCACAGAGGACGCTAACAATGAAAAGAAAATTATTTCTTATGAAAATCAGAGCAACTCCTGCTTACTGTAAGCACGTAATTAAAATAAAAATAGCTAAATCAGGATGTAATCTTATTTAGCATTTATTGTTTGGAGCTTTTAAGTAACAGGAGAGGATAAACGAAGAACTCATTTGAGGAAAACACTAAATCACTCAAAGAAAAATGAATTGTGTCAACTCCACCCACCAAATAATCACAATGTATTCTCTCCTGAAAATCGAAAGGAGGGGGAAAAAAAGAAAACATTCCTGAGTTATAGTCTAGGGTAAAGTAGATTTTAGGTACACCAACTGAGAGAGAATTTATCTTAACTGACATTGTATTTATATGTTTGGCATTTGGAAAGCAAGTGGTGCTGTATTAATTAAGTGGGATTAACTACCTGTCACAATTTTCAACAGCTTGATATTGTTCTGAGAGTCAGGGGGATTAGAAGCGACTGTGACTGCAAACTACAAAATGCATCCTCTTATGTTTCATTTCCACATCGTCATCAGGTTAGATCTTTGAGTAGGCAAAGATTTTGAATAAAAGGCCCACTGTTTCTTTCTGCCATTAAATAGCTATTGCAAAAAGGCCTTTTAGTTTTTCAGTGACAAAAAACAGTCACCTCACTTCTCACCCATGTGCTGTAGTTACTCTATCTATACCATTAAACCGACAAGATTTGACAATGATCTAAGAAAAACTGTATATTAAAAGCCATTGTTTACTTTCATCATCACTTTTATTTTGTCGGTATATTGGAATTTTGGAAAATAATATACCACAGCCACATCTGGAGATAGATCTTTCTGATCTACACCTAAATTGGATTCAAAATTCATGACTGCAGCGGGTCAAGTGATCTCTCTGAAGGACGCTGATGCCATGCAGGCTACTTTTTATTAATTCTTATGGGATTGGTCTCGAGTTCATCTGAAGCTTTAAATTTAGAGCTCTGTGGAGGTTACCCTGGTTAGACACCTGGTTCCCAGCAAAGCCACTCTTATCACTGCCCTCAGCAACTGGAGAGAAAAAAGAAAATATAATGAAAAGCTCATGGGCTGAGGTAAGGACAGGGAGAGATCACTCACTGATTACTGTCATGTGCAAAACAGACTCAGCTTGGGAAAAATTATTGAATTTTGTACCAACAAAAATCAGAACAGGATAATGAGAAGTAAAAGAAATCTTAAAAACATCCTCCCTCCACTCTTTCCTCCTTCCCAGGCTTTACCTCCTTCTCCCACAGCAGTGCAGGGAGATGGGAATGGGGGTTATGGTCAGTCCATCTCATGTTTTTTCTGCTGCCGCTTCTGCATCAGAGAGAGGAGTCCTTTCCCTGTTCCAGTGCTGGGCTCATCCCACAGGAGACAGTCTCTCATGGACTTCTCCAACATGAGGCCCTCCCACAGGCTACAGCTCATCACGAACTGCTCCAACGTGGGTCTTTTTCCTGGGGTGCAGTCCTTCAGGAACTGGCCGCTCCAGCGTGGGTCCCCCACGGTGTCACAAGCCCTGCCAGCAAACCTGCTCCAGGCCGGCCTCCTCTTTCCATGGGTCTGCAGGTGCCTGCCAGGAGCCTGCCCCAGCACAGGCTTCCCACAGGGTCACAGCCTTTTTCAGCCATCTACACGCTCTCCATGGGGCTCTTCCACAGACAGGTGGATACCTGCACCCCTATGGACTGCCATGGATTTAGGAGGACTGCCTACCCAACCACGGTCTTCACCACGGGCTGCAGGGGAATCTCTGCTCTGGTGCCTGAAGCACCTCCTCCTCCTCATTCTCCAATGACCTGGGTGTCTGCAGAGTTGTTTCTCTCACATATTCTCATTCCCCTTTTCTCTTATTCTTTTTCTGTTTTGGCTGGAAATACAGCTTTGTGCTTGATTAAAAAAAAACCCAAACCCAACATTTCTTAACTGTAAGAAAATGCAATTTGTGTTGAAAGGTAAGGGATAAATTCCAGTAGCTGGAGCAAGTTGCCAAATCTCAACCTGGAGGGGGAGTCCAAAGAAAGCAGTTCAGTGTAACCACTTCGTTCTGGAGATGAAAGTCTATATACTGCGTGAGAAATTACATCTGTGATCTAAAAACTACCTTCTTTTTAATATTTTGGTCTAATTAATAGGGCTGAAAACAAATGAACAAAACCAGCACAATCATTCATCCTCAAAATGTGTGACACAGCAATTCAGATGAGGGTAGTGGTGGTAATCTATCTCCATAATGCAACATTTAGCTGAAGTCATTCAGTTCTTTTGTTAGTCAGTAGTGCTCTTGGGAATACATTTCATCAGGAGATTTTCATTGTGACTTTGGGTAGACCACAGTAACGAAAAAAAAGGACCTCTTCATAGCATTCTTGAATTATATTCCCATGCTGCAGGAACTTGAAAGCCAGGCTAGGCAGAACCTAGTGCATTGTGTCAGGGGGGTTATGCAAATATTTGCTTAATAGCTATGAGCCATGCAGTTTTTGCAAATATTTGTTCAAATTTCAATGTGACTTGGCTGTGTACCTTCCCGGCTGTAACAACTTGTTTTGAGAAAATATTTGTGTGAACTTTGCAAACCAAAAGCCTGTTGTGCAGCTCAACTTCACACTTTTGTCTTGGCCAGCTCTGTGATTAAGAAATGTGGTGTTGCCTGGAACAAGGTTTCTCTTGCATTTCTTCAAATATTTCTGAAAAAACCCAGCTGTGCTGGAAATGTTACTGACACAAAGGTAGGTAGTCTTTTAAGAATACACAGGAGGAAAAAATGTGATATCTCTGACAACTAGTTTTACATTACATTAACCCTGTCAGTATGCAAATTAGAATTACGCATAATTTTACTCAAATTACTTAGATTATAAATTGTAATAGGCTGGGACTTTCTTTTGTCTGGTGTTCATAAATCACCTGGCACAATACAGACCCTGCTTCATCCATCAACCCTTAAATGCTCACAAATGAGTATTACACAGCAGCGCAAACATTTGAAACACTCTGATTCATTTTGGTTTTGCAGAATAAATCCAAAACACGTGGAGTCTGGGTTCTTGGGACACTTTTCAAGCAGTTCCATGTATTTGGATATTAACAAAGGCAGCTGTTTGAGACAACTGAGGAGATTCAGCACACCAGCAAGACTGAACTGATTTGATGTATTCAAGATTCATCAATTATCTGAGCCAGCTCAGAGATGTCTTACTATTCTTTCATGATTTCTAAGAAACTACTGAATGGACGGGTTAGTCAATCAGTTGAATGGCCATGCATGTATATTACTCCTCTCTTCAGAATAATAAAAAATGTACAATTTAAATTTCTTCACTTTGCAAGCTATCTGCATATGTTAGAGGTTATGAATTTTACAAATACATTTTTTCATTTGCAGTTCTTCAGTAAATAGCTTGTGTCAATAAATTTTTACTCATGATTCATTCATGAGCTGATCATTGAGAATATTCATTATTTATGCTATATAATTTGTCCTTTAAATTACATGGCATTATTTATATTCCCTGAATAGGTGATTTATAAATAGCTTTATGAATAAAATTAATTGTATTTTCCTTTATCAGATAAACTGTAAACTTTCCTTGTTGTTCAAATCTATCATCCAAATAATAACAACTTGTAAATTGTGCTGGTGATCCCCACAATTCCAATAAAATTGATGGTGCCTTTGTTGTTGATTTTTTTATTTAGAAGTGTCAAAAATAAACACTTGTGTGTTGGAATATAGGTAAATTAATGAATGGGAGAAATTACAAATGAAATAGTCTGAGGTATTATGAGCCATGTTTTTATAGAAGCAATAAAGCGGTTTTTGTACTGAGGTATGTGAAAACATTATAGGGGAGAAATATAGGGTAATTTGAGTCAGTCTTAAGATTTTCAAGGCTGTAATTGTGTTCACAGGAACAGACATATTTCTCTCTCTTCCTCTTACTTTGAGAAAGAAGACACTTGTTTTTAAAATGTGAAACATTTTTACCAAGAAAGAGAAGTGAAGTGAAGAGGTCCAAAGTTATTGGGGGTGAGGAAATTAAAAAATCACATAGCAACAAAACCAAATTACTGTTTTCTTTTCAATGCTGCCTAGTCCGTGAGCAGTAACAGGCAGTGCGCAGAACAGCATGGTGCAATCCAAATGTCACTGGTCCTGGGGATAGCAATGCCCCTGAAACAATGAGAGGAGGTGGCACAGCTGCAGCATTTCTCTCAGACTTGCATTTTACAGAGGTATTTAGAGCAGCAGTGGCATCTGGGCCTTCCAGCTCAACTGCACAACACAGTAGGGGTTGAACAAAAAAAAGGAAATGGGAAGCAATGTACTTGGTTGGAGTCCCACATCTGCCTGGCACTTAAATACCATTGAAAATGCCAAGAACCCATTTCTTTGGGATTTCTTTAAATAATAAAACCAACAAAAATCCCTCACCATGAACAAAACCACAAAGTTTTCATTTAATTCCTTTTCTAACAAAACAGACCATGAAATAACACAACAAATTTGCTCCAGGGATGTGCTTTATTGAAATCACCTTGGATGCAAAGGAAAGCAGTAGCATGAGCTGACTGATCTACATCAGGAGCAAGCTGGGAGCCACCAAGGTCAGCAGGGCAGTGTCCTCCCTGACAAGGTGTGCGGCCCCACAGTGCCCAAACAAGAGAAGTGGGACAGGCATGGCGACAGTCACCAGGAACCTGCAAAGTGTGGCAGACATAGCACCAGACTTTAAATGGGATACCTGAGCCAAAAAGCAGAGGATGGAAGGAGAGGTCTCAGATAAACTCCTCACAGCTTTTTCCCACAGCTTAGCTCTTTTCCCAGAAGTTTGGTCCAAGGTTACGGAGACAGATGCTAACTATTGACAGTGAAGGCTACAGGCAGATCAGGACATTTAGAATTTGTCAGTGAACCGAGAACCCTGACAAGCACAATAATTCAGGCTTTTCCTTAGATCTCATTGTGATTTTGGTATTTATTTTTTTATATCAGGCTTTATACTGACTGCTAAAGGAGATGGGTAAAATATTTCAATATTTCATTGCCTTGGTGCTGTCCCTGAAAGTTCTTTCAATGGTGATTCTTTTACTATGGTTTGGGGACTGCTGAATGAACTCAATTTGTGGCCCACCTGGCTCAAATCAAATATCAGAAAAGTAAGTTACCCCTGTCAGAAATATGGTGAAAAAGAAACATTTTTTTGTTGAGAGATAGCAGCTAGGCAGGAAGAAAAATTAAGAGGCAAATCTCCCCCATCAATTATGATCATGACAAATACTCTTCATGGACATGGGCAGACATTGGGATGAGAGATGAGGAGAGCATGGCTTGCCTCAGGCTGTCCACACTGCTCAAACTCCTGGAGTAAACGGCTCCTTCCCAAACATAGGAATCAGCTCCACCTATGCCTTCCTTTGCTTCCAGCCACACAGAGATTATTGAATAATGAAGCTTGGTTTTCAGAGGATTAATCTTTCCCCTCACCAGTTTAATGCCTGGTTCTAGGAAGTACCGGTGGGTAATTATATGGTCTCTTATGACAGCCAAATACCTTGCCATGGTTCTCTGCCTCTATCATTGAGTTCTGCACTTTGATTCCCTTATAGAGAAGAACTACAAACTACATTTTTTATTAGACAATATATTGAGTTGAGGAAATTAAAAAAATCAAACAAGCATGAGTGATGCAATAAAACTACCCATGTTTTCTGTACTTCTGAATATATTATTTCTTTTGTGCCAGGAGTTATGAAGATAAAACACCTCTGCTAGCCACTAAATATTCTGAATTAATAAGAAAAACTTTCATCATTAAGTAATATTAAATATCCCATAGAAATGTAGATTAAAATCATGTTTGTTGATCAGAAAGCTGATCATAAGTACCAACCAAAAGAAAAAAAACCCAAAACAAAAGGACAAAACAAACCTCAGCATTGAGTAAAGAGATTGAAGGATATTTGCATATTTTTCCAGTTATTATCAATCTAAAATGGAAGTAATTGTATTAGAGGTCAGTGTGGTAGAATAACAATGCCAAGGTTACTATTTAAGTAATATACAGAACACTTTAAAATTATCCGAAGCAACAAAATAGAGGCAAATTGAAATCATGATTGTAGAAGGCAAACACAAAAAGTCAAAATGAAGCAAATATTTCAGCTTAATGTGTTTAGTGAAGGTCACCCTAATTGGTTTCAAAATGTTCTACAAATTTTGCTTTTAGAGTAAGGTTTTTTCATTTGATACTGTAAAACAGTGGCATGCCAGAGCCCACTGCTGAACCACTGAGGGGCAAATCCAACTTACCCCTGGCTGTCAGGAATTAGGGGTTTCAGCCTTTTTCTGGTTATAGATCTAAATGTCAGCAAAGCATATGGATGCAGGGATTTGTAGGTTCTGAACCTTATTTGAAGTTACAGGAACCTGCAGAGTAAATAGTTTTAAATCCCATGTTTGAAAATATGAATCTTCCACAGGAGCTATTGCAGAGTTGCAAATATGTAGAATACTGGGGATGACTATTCTGCTTCCTTGCTTAAGCTTAGGCACATGTAGGTCATGAGAAAGAGATGACCTACAGGGAAACAACAGGGACGTGATCAGTCTAATAATCCAACCCCACGAGAGTTCCCTGCAGTTGTTAGGGATCCTCAGTCCAGAAATCCTGAAGTGAAAGCAGGTAGCAGCATGAGCTTTCTTTGGCTGAGCAGAGTTAAGAATAATTTCTGTCTCATAAAATATGACTGCTCTTTTTCTACTTAATAGTTTAGTTACTGCTGTGTTCTGCTAGAGCATGAGATAAACCAGTTCAATTCTTCCCCTAGCTGTCTTGTAATATGTCCATTTTACTTGAAAAAATACCTTGGATAAACCATTAGTACTGTCCTGAAAACCAGGACCACAACAAAGACCTCTGCCACAAGTCAGTGGATATCCTCAGGGTAAGACTGCTGTTTGCTCTTTAGTTAATTTATAAACAACAGTTTTGGTAAAATGAGCAGAAATTTGCTTTTCCCTCCAAAAAATCTAAGTCTGTCTTTCCCTTGTGGCTGACCTCTCTTAATGAGAACCAAGCTGTGTCTGTGTAACTTACTAGATAAAAAAGCAGGGCTTTTTGGGTTTCTGTGCACACCCACAGTAATGAATCCACAGTGCTCCTTGCAGCTGCAGCGTGGTGCTGCATTGGGATGATGAGACCTTCACTTTGCTCTCCCTTGGAAGAAAGCCCAGGCATGCAGGCAGGGGATGTACTTGTAAGGGAGCTCTGGTACAGGCAACCGCAGCTTGGAGACTGTGAGACATGCTGCAGACTGCACTGATATTGTATTCACCACACACAGCCTTTTAGGTTTAAGCACTTTCTATACCTGCATTGCATAACTGAGGCAAAACTTCTAGATATTAAAATAATTCAAAGGCTAGAGGGCCTGAGAGCTTTGAACTCAGATTTGATTTGAACTCTAATTTTTAGCCCATGAGAATTATTTTTAAATTGCTCTAGAATTTTTGGTGGGTTTTATTTGGGTTTTGTTTGGTTAGGTTTTTTTGCTGCTGTTTCTTTCTTTAATCTGATCTTCTCCTTTGCCCTACCACAGATTATGTAACTCAGCACTAAGGTTAAGTTTAACAACTGCTTGCCTGTATAGGCAGATGGGGCCAAAAGTATCAGAAAGTTTGAAAATAACGGGCTGATAAGTATTTCAGACTAAACAGCTATAAAATATCTGCATAGATGACAAGATGCTATGTGCTTAGAAGTCAAAGTAAAGAATCTGATTCCCATACCAAACTAAAAGATAATTATGTTTTCAGTAAGCAGCGTTAAAGTTAAGTCTTTCTAGCACATTGTTTTGAGGTTTAGGTTAAGATGTTTTTCTAAGCCTAGGGCAGTTTGCAGCTATAAGCAACTGGAATGAAATAATGGTTTTAGACCACTTTAATTTTATTTTTTTTTTTTGAAATGAAGAGAAATAGGAAACTCTTGAGATGGCCTGAATAACATCTAGAATTATGAGAAGGGAATGATAGCAAAGGTAGGACAAAATATTCTCGGTATGAATGATTCAGACATTAGAGACCACAATTTAAATGCAGAGAGAGAGGGAGCACACAAAGAGTTCAAGCAGAGAATTTCACTTATTGCAGTTGCCAAGTAAAGCCGTCAAAGCAAATAGCTCAAATGAGTTTAAGAGAAAACCCTGCATGTCTGATCGGGAAGGGAATCAAAGGATATAGTTACTAAGCAAGGAAATGGGTGTGAGATAAACTTAAAGGGAACAGTTTATTGAGTCAGGTGTCCTTTTCTCTCTCTGGCAGTGCCTTGTGTCCTTGTTTCTTAATCTTTCATAAAAGAAAGATTGAAAATAGACATAAGGAAAAGCCCTACAAAGACTATAATTAAAATGTACTGCAAATGTTTTAATCTGAGTGATTTGTGTTTTGATTTGCGGTTTTTACAGTAATTAGAGAGACTATAAAGGCTGTGACAACCATTTCATCAAGCACAAAGGCTTAAAGAGCAGCCCAAGACAGAGAAATTCCTTCTTAACGAAAAATTGTTAAATATGGTAAATATGTGAACTAAGAAAATTTTGAAACTGTGGATCTGAAAAATGAAAGCTACATGGATGTGAAAGGTGGAACATAAAACCTATACTGGGGAGAAATTGGCATAAGCCATATAAATCAGAAAGTAAAATCTCTGTCAGAATTTAGTCTACCTGAAGAATTACCACACATAAGTTGCAATACTAGATACTGTACATCAGTATATTATTGTTAATTAGCATCAAAATTTGCATGTCGTAATTACCTTTCCAACTGTCTTCTGGGAGATAAAAACATATCTATTAAGAAAACTTCAATGTATTACAGTTTCTAGATATAAATAATAAATAAATTTGCTCTATGATATTGCCTGGCAATCTTTCCCAAAAATGGTGAAAGCATAAATATGTTTACTTAATCGAAAAGAACTGGAAACATTTGAGTTTTAAAATGCTAGTGCTTAAAGAATATTTTTTACCAACAACCATTTTAATGATTTGCTTTCAAAAGTAAAACTGCAGTTCTATTTAATAGCTTGATTAAATGTTTCTTTAAAACGTTTCGGTTGCTATTAGCTACAGTTTAGTGCTTACCCACAAACCAACTTATTAAACCCTGAAAGGACTTTGCAAAGGATAAGCTGTGGCCATCAGTACTAAAATCAATATTTCTCATGTAACCAGGTGAAAGTGCGATACTCTGAAGTGCTGAGAATTATAAGAGTGGTTACTTCTTAGGTTGAAGCTAACTGTGAGCCAGGATCTTTCTCTAGTCCATCAGATAATTTATAATCTTTCACACCACCCACATTAGTCTTGCAGACCAGAGGTACAAGATAGGACATGAATGTATAGCAAGGGCCTACAGGATTTGAGAAGATTTTCTGAACTATAAATAGCTTTTTGTGTCTTCGTATTTGAGTTTTAGCAGTTGCAGGGATAAGACCACTGGACTGTGTGCCTTCCTTGCTGAAGAGCTTGTGTGTGTGTGTGTGGAGATATAGTTCTTTCCTGTTCTCAAAGTACTGAATCTCAGAATATTGTTCTTTACTATCTCTAACTTAGAACAGATAGATAACCTGAGCCCCAGATTAACTCTGCAGCCACTCAGGATCAGATGGCAGGGTCAGGCTAACAGACTCAGTATTTCTCTTCTCTTTCTCTTTCTCTTTCTCTTTCTCTTTCTCTTTCTCTTTCTCTTTCTCTTTCTCTTTCTCTTTCTCTTTCTCTTTCTCTTTCTCTTTCTCTTTCTCTTTCTCTTTCTCTTTCTCTTTCTCTTTCTCTTTCTCTTTCTCTTTCTCTTTCTCTTTCTCTTTCTCTTTCTCTTTCTCTTTCTCTTTCTCTTTCTCTTTCTCTTTCTCTTTCTCTTTCTCTTTCTCTTTCTCTTTCTCTTTCTCTTTCTCTTTCTCTTTCTCTTTCTCTTTCTCTTTCTCTTTCTCTTTCTCTTTCTCTTTCTCTTTCTCTTTCTCTTTCTCTTTCTCTTTCTCTTTCTCTTTCTCTTTCTCTTTCTCTTTCTCTTTCTCTTTCTCTTTCTCTTTCTCTTTCTCTTTCTCTTTCTCTTTCTCTTTCTCTTTCTCTTTCTCTTTCTCTTTCTCTTTCTCTTTCTCTTTCTCTTTCTCTTTCTCTTTCTCTTTCTCTTTCTCTTTCTCTTTCTCTTTCTCTTTCTCTTTCTCTTTCTCTTTCTCTTTCTCTTTCTCTTTCTCTTTCTCTTTCTCTTTCTCTTTCTCTTTCTCTTTCTCTTTCTCTTTCTCTTTCTCTTTCTCTTTCTCTTTCTCTTTCTCTTTCTCTTTCTCTTTCTCTTTCTCTTCTCTTCCCTTCCCTTCCCTTCCTTTCCCTTCCCTTCCCTTGTATATATCATTTTTAGAAGATATCTACTA
Organism: Melanocharis versteri; assembly: GCA_013397845.1. Classification (NCBI taxonomy): domain Eukaryota; kingdom Metazoa; phylum Chordata; class Aves; order Passeriformes; family Melanocharitidae; genus Melanocharis; species Melanocharis versteri. Next base: position 3,416 of record VZTG01009694.1, on the reverse strand, counting down.
CAGAAATTTTTTTATCTTAGTGGAACAGAACTCAAGCTGGTTAATTATCAGAATATTGGGGGTGCTTTATTCTCTATTTTATTCTTGGGATTAGGATACAGAAGTTAAAATAATAAAAAAGAAAGTCAGGCAGAAGACTGAGGTGCTGATGTTAACTGATCTACAGTGAGACAACTTTTGAAGCACATTACTCTTTATTGAGTCTAGCTAATTTTTTATTTCAGTCTTATTGGAGATGTTCAGAGAAATGGGGACTTTTTTTACATTTTACTTTTCCTCATGACTCCAAAATTCTTCAAGGAAATCAGAGCATGACGTTTTCCCAACTTCAGCCCTAGTCCACTTGATTGGAGCCCTCAGTGTCGATACTGGGAGACTACGTTCTTAAAAAGCACCAGCGATGAACTTGAAGAAAATAAAGTCTGACTGATAAGTTATTGGCTTTCCGTTTTATCTTTGTCAAAATTAGTGTCGGCAGACTAGTTTCATTTTTATGGCATGTTTGTTCTCTAACAGAAAAATAAAACCAACTCTAGCATACAGACACACTGTGTTGAATCATCCTATGGTAATTCAAGACAGTAACTTACGGCGCATGCAAAAGAGGAGAAGAAAAGCACACTTGAAGCACTCCGGTCACTGTCTAGTGTAATCACTTCAGCTGCCAGCAATGGTAGTCTGTGCTGCTATGCCAGAATGAAGCAGATGAAAGATGCTCACAGACTCCCTTTTGCCAGCTCTGCTATCAGGGTTTAACCTCCAGGAAGCACACCAGGCAGGCAGCAGAGCAGTGGTAATAGCTTAAGTAGCTGCAGAGATCTGCTCTGCCGAGCGTGAGCAAGCCTTTAGCTCATAGCCCGGCTGTGCATTTCTGCTGTTGGAAACATGCAACTCTGCGTGCAATACCTGATGAGCAGAGAGCAGAAACATATAATTTTTAATTACCTTCTTGGTGGGAGAGTAGAATGAGACCACAGCATTTTGCTTATTTTTATTTTGGATTTGAGGTAGGTTTGAAACCATGCTTTTATACCTACTCCAAATGAGTGATATACTTATTCCCTGTACCACGCAAAAGTCCTCCATTCTATCTGACTCTTTGTAAATCTGTTTTTTGTAAATTTAATTTACATCATGAGAACCCTTGAATTTCATGAACCTGTATTAAAAAGTGCAGCATATTACCTGCACTAAAATACCAACCAGAGAGAAATAATAGGTTAAATCTAACCAGAAACTTTATCACAAAGTAAAATAAATATTTATTTTTGTCAGTGAATAATCTTCACCTTTTTTTTTTCCCAGAATGAACTTTAGTTTAAATGCAAAATGCAAATGTGCACGAATATATTGGAGTTTACTTTGCACTCTGCCCAGAAGACTCAAATTTCTTTCACATCTTTATGGGTTTGTCTCTACGTTTAAAACATAGGCCTTTCTCTTTTCATCTGTTTTGTTCCATAACTCCCTTCTCTTTGAGTATCTGTCTCAAAGACGTGATGTGCATAAAGATTTTCACTCAGGTCGTTAGGGGCAGTGAGCAGAGATACGCAAGCAGATCCGTTGTGCGAACTGTCATTATGAGGCTTTATGATGTTACACCTTCAGCCCAAAGAGGCTAGTTGAAGTCCTATTGAGTTCCTAACACTGATGCCAGAAAATGACAATAACATTAAGGAAAAATACTTTGTCCCTTTATACTGCAAATGTATATGATATCTACAAAGAAAAGGTCAGTTTTCATTTCATTGTTCTTCCAAGCTCATATTATTTGTTACTGTTGAAAATACTCTAAAGGTGTTTTGAATCCTTGTGGCTGTGATTTTCTTTGACAACACGCTCAAATCTCAGACAAGCTGATTCAATTAAAATAAGATCTGAAGTTGTCAGTATAGGAAGAAGTTGAATAGTCTTTTTATATCATTAATTGTACATCTGAAGCACACAATGAAACAGCCTGCAAAAAAAAAAATATTCTTTTTTCTTTAATACAATTGTTTTTCTGAGAACAAATTTCTGCATAGCTCTATGAGATTCAGTTCATCCAAGAAAAAGTCGCAACAAGGTGAATATTCTGTTTAGGTTTGGTCTTTTGGTGTTCTTTTATATAACTGTAAAGAATTCTGTTTCTTGTTCTCTAAATGTTGTTGTAGAAATTTGAAATCATCCATAACCACGGGGTCTATAAGGTTATATCACTAACTACCTTACCTGTTCTTTTACTACCACTACAAAGTGGATGATTGAAAAAAAGAAAGAAGATGAAAGAACAAAGTGAAAGTATAAATTTCCAAATATATTGAAAAGATGCTCTCTTTTTGTTTCCCACTATTATTCCAGACATGGGATACTACACATCCCACCTGAGCATTTGATGGGACAATTAACATAGTCAAAATGATGAGAAACACTTCTGAAAAACTTGAATGAAAACATGATAGAGCATCTGCAGACTCCAGGCTGTCCACTATCAATCTTCTGTTTTCATCAGCTGGTAGCGTGGCACATTTGTAAAATGCTACAGTGGCACTAAGTACCCAAGACCTGCAGGTTTGGTTTGGGATCATTACTCGAGACAGGCTCTCGGCCAGTCTCTTTCACTGGACATTCCTCAGCAGCTGCAGGATGCGACATGAGCTCCTGGAGCATGGCTTCCAGTTAGTTCAAACAGAAAGGAAAGCAGCTCATGTGCTTAAATAAGTCCATAGGATGTGAATCAAACCAGTTAGGGGAATTTTTCACATCCATAGTGCTGCTCCATCTGAAAACACTAATGTCCTTCGTAAGTGCTGAGTGCTGTGAGGCAAGCTGATGAACCTTGTGGGATAATGTTCCCATCATGAGGATGGATGGGATAAGGGTGTTTGGACTGGGTCACATCAAAGGTTCAATTAGCCCAGTATTATGCCTGTGATAGGGACCACAGTAGTCATACTTTTCCATGGCAGAAAGACAGCCTTGTATTTCACTGCCTGCGGTGGCTGTTTGCACCATAAATATCTCTTACTTGCTTCCTAGACGGCTATAAACTCTTGGTATTCACTGAATTTCATAGCTGGAGTGTTGGGTGAATTCATGACACCAATTTTACTTTAAACTTCTCATGCAGTGATGATTTCTTCTGAAGCTTCCTGGATAATAAACAGTCAACAGTTGCTTTTTCATGCATTCTCATGGCTCTTGTGCTGGTTTCAGCTGGGGTAGAGTTAATTTTCTTCACAGTGGCTAGTATAAAGCTATGTTTTGGATTTGTGCTGAACACAGGGCTGATAATACAGAGATGTTTTTGTTACTGCTGAGCAGGGCTTATACAGAGCCAAGGCCTTTTCTGTTTTTTGTATGGTCACACTGGCAAGGAAGATGAAGGTACATGAGAGGTTGGGAGGAGAGGCACTCAGGACAGGTGAACCAAACTG
>VZTG01009690.1:159057-173523 GCA_013397845.1 Melanocharis versteri | reverse complement strand
CACAGCTGGGCCGGGGGAGCACGGAGGGCAGCCCGGGGGGCACAGCGGGGCCGGGGAGGCACGGGGTCAGCGCTGAGGCACAGCGGGGCACGAAGGGCAGCGCCGGAGGCACAGCGGGGCCGGGCGGGCACGGAGGGCAGCACGGGGGGCACGAGTAGGTGAGGACACAGCGAAGGATGAGGGACAAAGGGGAGCCGGGGGCGCTGTCCCCTCGCCGCCGGTCGCTGGCCGNAGTAATTTGTAGTTGCTCCTCAGAATCCAGAAATGAGGAGACGGTTTGAGACACCCTTGTAACACTGGGACTCCTCCCATGTATTTGGGACACTAATCCCAGATTTTCATCCATTATATTTTTTTTTTTTTTTTTTTTTTTTTTTTTTTTTTTTTTTCCGCAAATCCTGAATCAGTAACTAAACGTTTATGTTACCTAGCAATAAATTAAAGTTCGGTGATATCCTCAGAGTTGCCCTTTTTTTTCCCAAGGAAACGTCATGTTGTGGGCGTGATTTAGGCGAGTTGGACTCTTCTGCACTGATAGGAAAAGTAACTGTTTCCTAGTAAATGGTGCACAGAGGTCTCATTTATTGTTCTTTATTCTATAAAGAAGGAAGGAAACATTTAAACAAAAGTAAAATCTTGGCACATTAAGCCAATACTTCGTCTTTAAAAAAAAACAAAAAAAAACCAACAACAAAAACCCAACAACAACAAAACAAAGGACGCAGCCTCCTGAACTCTTAAAGCGTTGGGTTAAAAATGTACATAGATTTTTTTTATTTTATTTTTTTTTTTTTTTCTGTTTTAGTAGACCAGGACTTGAAATTGATGGATTAACTCACAAGATTTTTTTCACAAAAGTAACCAGGCTATATATCAGTCAGCTGTGCCTTTAGTGCTGTCTTCCAACAACAACAAAAAAAAAATTATCTTTTTCTCACATGAAAATGAACTTGGGGAAAGGATTAGTGCTTTTATTGCTTGCGAACCAAGGTAATTTAAATTAAAATATTTGGACAGGCCTTGTATGAATATAAGCACAACAGAAAAAATTATAAAGATTTCTTGATGATCAAACTGTTTCCTATTGCTTTGTGAAACAATAAAGCTTAGAAGCTCTGCAGTGTTAAGATACTCATTTAGATTTCACAGTTCTCAAGCCTGATATTTAGTGTTTGAGTTGCTGAGGGGCAGAAGGCATAAGAGTAAATTCATTAAAAATGGAATACAGAGGAAAGCAGAAATTACTTAAATTGATTGCGTCAACAAAGAAAAGGAAAAAAATACCTAGAAGTAAATATATCAGTTCATCAACTTGAAATTCGACTATTTTTTCTTTCTAATTTTTTTAATACCTACAAGGAAGAATGGTTTATAAACCATTTTACTATGGTTTATAAATGTAGTTTTGTCTTTAAAATTTGTCTTGTCTTTAAACCAAGCATGAAAAAGGTGAAACATGATAAATAACATAATACTTGAGATTTTAGAAGTTACCAGGGATCTCATGGATTTTTTTTTTTTATTTTTTTTTTATTTCTCAGGACAGAAACTACATCGAAGTATGAGCTTGGCAGTGGCTGATTTTTACACCTGGTTTTGCAGTTTTGCCTCTGAACCACAAAGAAATTATAATTAAATTATTGTAATTGAGATACTGTTCTATTAAAAACAAAGGTTTATGGAACTGTATAAAATAATGACAATGTTGTGTTTTAACCCAGCTGGCAACTAAGCACCACACACACTCCAAACGAGTAACTAAGTATTCAAAGTGGCACTTGTTTTATTTATCTGTTGATATTTTACTGTATAAAAGAAGTTTGTTTCCGTTCTGTGAAAATCACGTGGTGGTGGAGTCAGGAAGAAGGCTGAATCCTAACCAGAGCACCCAGTGTCATCTGGCAGACACTGCCTGTGGAGAGGAAGAGTTAGTGCTTCCTTTGGGATCAGTTTATACCTCTTAGTTTGAAGGAGCTTCTCAGGAGAAGAGTGTAACAGGGAGGATGTGAAAACCAGCAAGAAAAAATTTACACAACTGGAGGTTGTTCTGGGTTAGTGTGGCGAGTTTTGGCATCGGGGGCTGCAGGAGTGGCCTCAGTGAGAAGTCAGGGCCTGCCCCCACGGAGCCTGTTCTGGGATGCTCCAAGATGGAGCTCCACCACTGACTAAAAGTGAGGCAATTAGCAATATTGGTGGTGCCTCTGTGGTAACAGATTTAAGAAGACGAAAAAATGCTGTGCAGCAGCAGAAAGAGGGAGAGAGAGAGAGAGAGAGGGAGGTGTAAGGAAAATGAGAGATGCAAACCTGAAGACACCAAGACCAGTGAAGAAGGAGAAGGAGAAGGTGCTATCGGCTGTAGGCTACAGGTGCGGAAGTTCCCCTGTAACCGGTGAACAAGACCATGGTGATGCAGGTAATGTCCTGGGAGCTTATGTTTGCCTGGAGAGGCTGTGGAACTTACAGCCTTGAAAAATTTCAAAAGTGAGCTGCACAAGACCCAGAGAAAATATAACTGCCTTTTAAGTCAGACTTGAGAAGTGTGTTTGATTTGATAACCTCCTGTGATCCCAAAATAAGTCCTCCTATCATTTCTATGATAGCTTAGAGATAGAAAAGAAAAATAACAGTCAAGCAAATTGAAAAACAAAAACAGTGGAGAACTTGTATTATTTGAATTCACTTACTATTTTTTAAATTTCCCTGCACATAATCTAGTAGAACACCTAGAGCAAGATCAGGGGAAAAAATAATACTTCCTTTGCTTTATTTTCAACTCTCGTGACCTGATTAAAAGTTGCATTTTTTTTCCTCAGAACAGGTGCACCGTTATAAGTTTTGGACCATTCAATGGGGAAAGGATTACAGTGCATACATCTTCAGTCATTTTTATCTTGGCTTTTAAAATGTGGGAATGAGACCACTTCAGTGTCTAAATCATCAAGCAAGATCTCATACTAATTTTCTATATTACATTCAGTATAGGACTTTAGAGGCATAGGAGGCTATCATAACTTTCATTGTCTAGTCCTTTGAACCTTCTGGCCTAATGACGACAAGATTACAAGGAGCATGCAGCTTAAAAGAATTTACTTTTATAAACTGAAGGAAAATGCAAATGTGCATCAGAATTTCTTCCTAAAATGTGCAATTCCATATGCTCGTTTTTGTAAAACCACTAAACAACAGGGTGTATTCTTACCAAGCACTGCAAAACAAGAAGCACGATTTCTGTGGCATATTTGTGATCTCTTTACTCCTATAATGTTACATTTCTACAAGAATTTGTGTTTTATTGCACCACAAAATGCCTCAATGATGACAAAATGTTTTCAAGATTTCAGAGTCAAGATTTCTGTAGTTGCTTAATTATGCAGAGACCTTAAAATTCAGCACTCCTGAATGTGAACTGTGACTACTGCTTCACCAGAAGAGAGGAGCAGGACTTCTGAAGACATTTTCTCAGCCAATTTATGCCTGTTTTGGCAGTTCTGTTACCTTATTTGCCAAAATTTATCAAACTTAATTTAAGTCTGCCTGCATCTGAAAAGTTCACAGAGATGTTCAAATTTGGAAAACTAAAATCAGAACTGGAAGGAAAAGATTTTTGCACCACAGAAGCATTTAGAAATAGGAGTTTCAGTGTTCTTGCTTGAGTGATGAACGAAGTTTTTCAAGTAGAAGTTGAATATATCTCTTTCACTTTAGCCAGTAACACTCTCATAGACAAACCGATAAAGTATGGGGTAGATGACGGGTCTGTGATGTGTGTTGAAAACTGACTGAAGAGCTGGGTGGTGAAATGCGTGAAGGGTGGTGAAATGCAAGAATCAGCATAAAGTCCAGACAGAGACCAGTTCCCTCCACCTGGAGTACTGTGTCCAGTGATGGCTCCCCAGTATGGGGGACATGGACAGAGTCCCACAAAGAGTCACAAATCATTCAGGGGCTGGAGCTGCAGACATGCCAGGGAATCTGAGAAAATGCATGTTCAGCCTGAGGTAGAGAAGGTTCAAGGGGAATCATCAATGCTCATAAATACTTGACAGGGAAGTAAAGAAGATGGAGACAGACTCTTCTCAATGGTACCAAGAGAAATAATGAGAAAATTTGGCACAAATTGAAATAGAAGAAATACAGTTTAAACATATTTTTTCCCACTGTAGGGTTGATTGAACATTCAAACAGGTTGTTCAGGGAGGCTGTGGGGTCTCTATCATGCAGATACTCAAAACTCAAATGGACGTGGCTCTGATCACCCCACTCCGGGTGGCCTTGCTTTGAGTGGGGGGACTTGAACTAGATTATATTTAGAGGTGTCTTCCAGCCTCAGATACATACACAGATGTTTTTGTGATTCTGGGAATATTATGCCCTCTCCTAGGTCAAGAACTGAGTACAGTGCAGACTGTGGAAAGCCATGGAAAACAGTATACCGTAAACACAAATTGAGTGTAACAAGCCTTGGCACTAGCCACAGACCAACAACTGTCAGAACAATACTAGAAAATAGTGGAAAGGTGCATAACGTCAGTTGTTGCGGGCTGATCTGATTTCCTACAAGGGCCCTTGTCTGTAGAGATCTGCTGGAAATGTTTTAATACAGCCATGCAAAATCACATAGAAGCAAATTGCCCACGGTGGAACTGCTGTGTCTTGAAGCTCAGCCACTGCATGAACACCAGCACTGAGTGGCTGGAACGAGCATTGACTTCTGTGGATGTAAACCAGCATCCACTCTGGAGTGGTGATCACAGTGTGCATCAGTGTGAGTAAGGTGAAAGCTTTACCCTGACACATGTATTTCCTCTGATCTTCTACCTAAAAGATTGAGCTGTGGCAAGTCCATTTTTCAGTATTGCTTTCCCCCCATGACAAATTGCACAGTGAATACATATACATATACCTAGACCTAGACCTAGACCTAGACCTACACCTCTACCTATACCTACACCTACACCTACACCTACACATATTTTTTTTTATCTGTACTTTTTGTCCTTTCAACATTAATGAAAAGTTCTTTTTAAACACCTTGCCTTTAGAGCCGTTGGGGCCTACAATATACATCCTTCTTATTTCACACATCATTGACTCAACAGGTAGTCATGGCATCTTCGGAGCCATTCTGCTTTATGACAGAAATCCAAAGCATTAAAGATATGTGCCAGAAGTCATGAGAAATATTTTCCTGGAAAATCACAATGCATGTCTAATAGTCAACCAAAAATCTCAGGTTGGTGTCCATTTTACTACTTCAGATTTAAAAAGTGATTGGATCATGGTCCAAATGTTCATCTTTTATTTTCATTAGCTTGCTATCAGCTATTGAAAATTTCAAAGATTCAGTTGCCAGGACTTAAACATATGCCAAAACTTGTAATAATGACCTTGCGAAAACAGCAATGATAGCAGAATTGAGCTAATTATAAATAAAAAATAACATACATCTTTCTAGTGCTGTTTTCAAATAAGGATGTTGTGATACATTTACTGATATTGAGTCACAGCTCTCTGTATGACGGCAGCTGTTACCGACACTTTCCAAAATGAAACAGCTGAGTTGAAGAGCAGGTGTTTAGGGTGGCAGCAATTTCACAATTAAAACTCTGATGACAGACCTTGTAGTAGACCACCTTGCTGAAATCAGAATTCTGAATTCTGAAAAAGCTTCTTTTTATTGCCATATTCATCCTTTATTCCCCTATTCATCTTCTAGCAGGATATAGAATCAAATAATTGTTTAAGTTGGAAGGGGCCTTCATCATCATCTAGTTGCAACCCCTCTAACACTGGCAAGGACAGCTTCAAAATACAAGACATGGAACTATTTTGTTTTATAAATTCTTGTGAAGTACACTTTATCTTATCAAGTTTAAAACCTTTTCTGGGTATTAAAAAAACTGAATACATATTGTTGCTGTCAAACTGCTCTCCTGATAAAGGCAATTAAAATCAGTATCCTGATATTATATGTGATAAATATTTATTGGTAGCCTCTTGACAAGGAAATATCATATTACAATGGAATCATGCTATCGATGTTCCTAGATGAAATAAATATCCAAAAGGAATCAGTATGGACATCTTTTCTCAATATAACCAACTTCATATTGTGGCTCCTGTAGCATGAGCTGAGATCTATTACATGCATAAATTAAAGTGCATTAATCAAGATATAATTAATATTTGCTTACCTTGACCCCCAAAATAAATGCACTGAAACAGTGTAGCCAATGTAACAGCATAACCAGTAGTACCTAAGCATTTTTGTGATGTTGTGTTGCCACAAGGAGACACGATAAACCAGGGGTTTTGAGAAGTATGTGAGTGATTCACCAAAGGGACAAGGATGTTTGTAGCTGCTCATAGGAGACATCCATGCAAAAAACTTGCAAGGTAAGATATGCACCAGTAACTACTAACTACTGTCCTGCCCATTATATGAGAATGACTGTCGAGTGTGGGAACCAACAGCTGGTCTGAAGGCTTCACAGAGTTGGACTTTGATTCAATTAGCTTGTATTTGTGAGAAAGCTTGTACCCGTAAGAACTGCCTCATGAGAACTATATTATCAACAGAAGCAAAAAGTAAATACAACTGAAAGAAGATACAGCAACAAATGTACTAGCTAGTATTTAGTAAGAATGCTTACAAGCTATAAGCAACCAATAGTGTTGTATTGTAGTAAGTTAATAACCAGTAAACATATTGTAGTAGTTTAATAGCCATTGAACATGTAATACGAATAATAAGATAAGAAATTGTATAAAAGAAGCTGTGTGATAATTAAAACACTTTTTTGCTGTTGCCCGAAGCACTGTCTGTGTTGTGTTGTGTCCGCCTCAAGACCCAACACCCTGATATGTGCATGTGGACATATTTATAGATCTTCAGTTGTAACACTTCTCATTCAATACTCGGTAGATCACATTGTTTATTAATATGGTGGGATGGTATGTATACTGATGGATAGACTTGCAATTCTATCTGGACCAATGGCATTACATAGGATTTACTAAAACAATACTTTTACTCAGTAAAGGAAGGTACTTAGAGATACATGAGGAAAAAATCTGAGTTCAGCAGACTAAATTTCTATGAAAAGAATTTTAAAAGATTAATTCTAAAATGCATTGGGTTTTAATGTCATGCTGACACAATGCAAATACCATTTATGTGTCTGGGCACCTTCTGTGAAGGAACAGCAAAGAAAATCAACGAGAAAATACAAATTGGCTGAAGAATGTCGTACAATTAATTGGCTGCCAAAGTGTTTGCATCACGTGTCAATTCTCAAAGCACACAATGCAATAATACAGTAATAAAATGCATAATGTACTATTTTCATCATGATGACAGTGTAACAGTTAGAATCAAAGAAGCACATTCCTTACATTACAGCATAGAGTACCTGAAAGTTAAATAATTCAACAACAGCATAAATTATTGTCATATAAATTAAACATTGTGCTTAGGAGAACGCAGCACGTATGATTACTTGTATAACAAAATGCAAGAGAAGCCCTGAGCTGCACTGTTGAAACTTGATGCTGAATTCACTATACAATCACTAAGAATTTCAGTTTGACTTCTTCCCTCTCCAGCACTTCTTGAATCTATAGCTGAGCTTTTAGCAAATTTAGCAGTAGTGACACATTTTGAAAAACACTGCTAAAACTTTCATGAAAATAGGCAACTGGATAGGTGTAAATTACTAATCCCATTGCAGAATTCACACACTGGAGAGCAAATACAGTCCTACTATTAGACAATGAAAATTCACAGAAGGGAAAGCAGTAGAAAGCCAATATTTTTGTTACAGCCAACCACCACCACAGAAAATATAGATTTTCACCTTGTTTTTTTTTCCCCTTGCTTGTTTTTGAAGGACTAGATAAGAGCTTGAATATAGCAAAGTCATTTTCTTACTTTAGATTTTAAATGTTGAAGAAAATCTTGATACTTGTGACTCTATTAATTCCTTTTTTCATGTATTCTAAACTGGAGTTCTTTCTATAAGTGATTATATTTCTCTACACCTACCATAACCTCAGCTAAATGAGGATGAATCATGGAATCATAGAGTGGTTGGGTTTGAAGAGATCTTAAAGATAATCTGGTTCCAACCCCCCTGCCATGAGCAGGGACACCTTTCCCTAGATCAGGTTGCTCAGGGCCGCAACCAACCTGGGCTTGAACACTTCCAGGGATGGGGAATCCACAACTTCTCTGGGCAACCTATTCCTGTGCCTCACCACCCTCACAGTTAAGGATTTCTTCCTAATACCTCATCTAAGCCTGCCCTTCTTCAGTTTAATGCCATCCCCTATTGTCCTACCACTACACTCCCTTGCGGAAAGTCTCTAGCTTTCTTTTAGTAGTCTTCTTCTAGGTACTGAGGACCTACAAAAATTACTACTATTTTTGAAGCCATGTTCTATTTACTTCCTACCCTACTCTCTAATGCCGAAATTCCTTATCCTTCTGCAGAAATTATTAAAAATTAAGATCATAAAGTTACACTTTTGAAATAGTGAAACTTGTAAAAAATCAAAAGTACAGTTCTCAGCCTGCAGTATACAATTTCAAAAACAGACTAAAGTAAATTACCTCAAAAATAATATCACAAGACCATAGATACATGTAGGAGGTCACTTCATTATAGTGTTTATATGAATATATATTTATATAATTTATTAATAAACGTGGTTTTTATATGTACAAATAATTTACTTAGTACTAATACCTTTATGAATATTTTTTGAAGTACAAATATGAAAAATGTATAAGACTATTGTTATACTCCTTTAGCAAATATATAATATTCATCAAAATTGCAGCAGATTTACGAAGTTTATCTTTTTGGATTTTTTGTTTGTTTCTTTTTTAAGAAAATGTTATGCTTTAATGAATTAATTTTTCCCTTGCCTCTTTGATGCAATTAGATTACTTATTCAGTCTGTTGATTTGTGGTCAAGATAACGTCCATGTTTGTCTTCCTGACACAGTAAAAATCTTTATCTCAATTCGGCAAGGGGAAATGTACCATTTTGGGCAGAACACAGTACAGTGGTTATTGATAAATGAAGAGCAGCAGCCTCTAAATATGATCATACGTTGTTTGACAAGGAAAGAAAAAAGAGAAAATAAAATACTGACTAGTTCATATTCAAAGGTTTGGTTGTTTTTTTCTCAAAACAGATTCATATGCATTCAAGGAAACATACAGCTTGTTGTTGCCTTGGAAAAAATTGTTTCCAGTTGTATATATTTATATCCTTTTGTGCACCCTCTCCATTCCCCCAGCTTTTAGGATATTTTAACATACCTTATATGGTATGTCCGGTTAGTATTTTAACAATACCGTATAATCACTGTATTTTTCTTACTTATCTTTTTATCTTCTGTCTCATCTTTGAATTATGGTGATTTTTTTTTCCCATTGACAGTTTAAAAATCACCTGTTCCATTTCTCAGAATTTTCTTGCCTGCTGTATTTTGTCTTCTCTCATACTTCTTATTCATAGTTTGATATTTAGAGCTAGGTTTTTCCAGCAATTTCTTTCACTTTGCATTTGCAGTTAACATATGGAACTGGGAATCTCACCTTACTTTTCATATACATACACACTAGACTTCTGTATTTGAGCTAGTCACCTTAGGCTCTTTCATAATAATTTACGAGAAATAGACACTTTTACAGTACATCATATTAAAAGTCCAATATGAGTGTAAAGGGTCTGAACGACAAGGTTTTGGAACCAGGTGGGCTACAGGGGTGGCTTCTGTGAGAAGCTGCTGGAAGCTTCCCCCATATCTGAGAGAGCCAATACCTGCTGGCTCCAAGACAAACCCGTGGCTGCCCAAGGATGAGCCCATCAGTGACAGTGATAGCACCTCTGGGATAATGTCTTCAAGAAAGGCATAAAAACTGCAATTTTAGCTGGAGAGAGGTATAAGATCATGAGGGAAACGGCCCTGCACACACCAAGGTCAGTGAAAAAGGAGGGGGAGAAAGTGCTTCAGACACTACGGCAGAGCTCCCCTGTGACCTGTGGCAAAGACCATGGAGAAGCAGGCTGGACCTCATGGATATCCACCTGCAGCCTCTGGAGAACCTCATACTGAAGCAGGTGGATGCACCTGAAGGAGACTTGGCCCCATGGGAGCCCTGTACTGAAGCTGGCTCCTGGCAGAACCTATGGCCCCATAAAAAGAGAAGCCCACACTGGAGCAGGTTTGCTGTTAGGACTTGTGACCCCATGGGATATCTCACACAGGAGCAGTCTTTTCCTTAAGGACTGCACTCCATGGAAGACCCCCATGGTGGAGCAGGTCATGAAGAGCTGCAGTCTGTGTGAATGATTCAGTCTGGAGAAGTTTTTTGAGGACTCTCTCCCACGGGAGGGACCTCACCCTGGAGCAGAGGAAGACTTGAGGAGTCCTGCCCGTGAGGAGGAAGGAATGGCAGAGACAACATGTGAGGAACTGGCATTGACCCCCAGTCTGTGTCATCCCTGCACTCTTTTGGTGGAGGAGGTAGAAAAAATCATGAGCAAAGTTAGGCCTGGGAAGAAGTGAGGAGTGGGGGTAAAGTTATTTAATATTTTATTTTATTTCTCCTTATCCTACTCAGATTTCATTGGTAATAAACTAATTTCCCCAAGTTGAGTCTGTTTTGCCAGTGACAGTAATCCTGAGTGATCTCCCTCTGTTCTTATCTGGATTCATAAGCTTTTTATTAGATTTCCTCTTACCTGCCCAGCTGAGAAGGGGGAGTGATAGAGCACCTGGCATCCAGCCAGGGTCAGCCCGCCACAACAGGAAAGACAAAAGCATACTGGACTGAGTCGAGTAGGAGGTTGCCACAGTGATTTGGGAGCTAGAGCATATGACTAGACGAGAAGCTGAAAAAAATGGGTATGTTCAGGTTGGAGAAAAGATTTTTGGGGCACCTTACAGTTGTGTTCAACTACCCTATGGGAAGGTACTGGGAACATGGATCCAGTTTCTCCTAAAAGGTAAATAGTGAAAGGACAAGAGAGAATGAACATAAACTGAAGCATGTGAAATTCAGATTCAATGTAAGAAAAAAGACATTTTCCATGATTGAGGTCAGACACTGGAACAGGGGCCCAGAGACAGTCTCTAGAGATTTACCTCCATCTTCGAAGATACTGGAAGTAGACATGGGCCCAAGCAAATTATTGTAGTTGACCTTTCTGTGGACAGAAGGCCCCCTGAAGCCCCTTCCAACCTGCATGATACCACAAATCTGTGATTGCTTTTAGCAGAAAACATAAGATGGACCATAAGTGTTTTATTCTCTGTTGTGGCCTTAAAAATATAGAAGTGTAGTGAACATGTAGACTTCTATATTGAAGATGCTTGGAGGAATCCCTCTCATCCTGTCTATTCCAAATCCAGCTAAACACCATTCTTCTTTCTAACTTCACTTAGGTTGATAGTACAGGAGGCTGTTTAACTCTTTGGTCATCTAACAGTATTCCTAAATACTAAAAATTTTGAGAACTGCCATAAAATGAATTAAAAATGTTATGTGGTTCTAATGTGAATTAGTCATATAATATGAAAATGAATTATCATGAGAAGAAAGGGACATTGGAGAAATGGAAAAAAACTCCAAACCAGTCTTATTTAAGCTCTATTTTTCAAAAATCCCAGAACAGAACATGATGCTTCTATTAGTAAGATAACACAGTTTCATTTCCATTTCAAAGATAGATTTAACAACATATTTACTGCTGTCCTGTTGAATGAATCTTTCATTAAAATGTTTTCTCAGCTAAACGTTGTATTTTCGCAAGTATGATTTCTCTGCAGTTGTCAACAAACATCTCAATTGCATACACAGCTCAGCACACAGCAGAAATGTTTAAATGCAAACATTTCAGTCCAAGAAAGAAACCCCACACTCTGAGTGTTAATATTCTTTAGGAACTATGGAAATTCAGATACAGAGTAAGCACGTTAGTAGGCTGATGTAAGTCACATGGCCGCCCATACCACATTTTTCTTGCTTTACTTTTTTTCTTTTTTCTTAAAGCTGCTACAAAAATTAAGCATGACAGAAAAATAGCAGTCTAGGTTACATTTCTCGTTCACTCTCAGTAAATGAATAGTCATATCCTCTTAATGTAAAACTGCCTAAAATTAGGACAGCAGCTCAAGATCCACAGAAATTTCAGAGCTTATTATAGAAAGGAATATATTCCATTTAATGAGGGGAATAAATCCTTTCATTTATTGCACGATTTGAAATGAAATGCTTATGCACAACGCAAACTGCCTAAAAAAGAGGAAAGGGGACAAACCAGAGAAAGACAGGTCTTTTTGGAGTCTTTAATAGTGATCTTGTTTCCATAGAAACCCTGCCAGTGTGCTGAATAGAATCCTCTAGGGCACTGGTGATCACATAATGCTTCCTAATTGTTTAGCAACAACTTGTTTTATTTTTAAAGTACAGATCTTCACTTAATACCACACGTATATTGCCAAAGAAGGACACAGGATAAATTTCATTAAAAGAAGAACAGTATAACATGAAACTACCCTACATAGAAGGATAAGATAATGTTTTTGGCTGACTTACACCAACTCTACTGTTTCACATTTTAAATATATAAAAGTATATTTAAATCTATTAAAAAATAAGAAATTAAATAATATAGATAGAAATAAATCCAATATTGCTTTTAAGAAGCAATCAAATATAAAATGTTCCAAGTGATCCTATAAAAAGCCTCCTAAATCTATTCAAGCTGAATTGCACCCAGCCATCTGACATATTTGGTATCAAGACAATCTATGCAAACACTGCACCTTTTTTATTTGTTTGTTTTTTAAGAACTTCAGTGAGAACACTCTCATTCATCTATCTGATTATTTAGTAGAAGAAATAATCTGCATAGACACGTATGCAGGTACAAAATTTTAGATTTGTTTCCTGTATGAAAAACACCGCATCATACACACTGAACCTAAAATTGCTGTCAGTGAATTTGAGTAATGAAACATAGCACATACCAACTCTCCAGGCACTTAAAAATAGATGTCTGAGGCCTATGCCTTGAGACAGAGCTGTCTTGGGTTCCTTTCTTTCTTACTTTGGGGTAGCCTCTGCATCAGTCTTATTCTTAGATGGACTTTTATACTTGTCCTCATTAGCCAGCTCTGCAGAACAGTCTTTACATGCTCCTCATTTTCAGATTCTGCATAAGGCTTCAGTTTGCATAGGTGTACTTTGCTTGTCAAATATTTGTTCACATTAAATACTGTCAATTGTTTTCAGAGTTTCTGATCTATAGTTACAAAATAAATTTCACCAAGGTTTGCAGCCTCTGGGCAGGGGCTGTTTTGAGACCTTGCAAATTGTGTGTTGACTGTTTATATACCTGCTAGAGATGCCTGTGACTTAATCAGTTCATTTATCTTCATTTGCTATTTGGGTTTGCTTTAGATTTTGATGCAAAGATGAAATGGTAGTTTAACAACATGAAATCTTTGGAGGTAGCTATGAAAAATGTTATAATTAGACATGAACAGTTTATCTTCAGAACTCCCTAAATAAATAGATGACAGGGAGAGGAACAAATGCATTTTTGTCCCAGAATTCCATATTCTTTCCTAAATGTACAAGTTATATGACAGACATCATTAACTTCATGGAGTTTGCTTGTTTGTAGGATTTTAATGCTTATATTTATATCTTCACTTTTTACATATTTTTTCTATAAATGTGTGTAATATTTATCCACTAATTGAAAGCTTTTACCGAAAGCTTTTATGTCTGATCAGCGTCCAGAAATAAATGTGTTCTCTTAGCCTGCTAGAGTTGCTGATAAATTTCAAGCTATTCTTCAAGTGTATCTAAATATCGATGGCAAAGCTCTTTTCTAGCAGCTTCTTGGTTTGGACCATAGATCTTTCAGACTGTTATGCAAATGATTGCACAAAAATTAAGAAAAAAGTTGGGCCTTTAGAAAGATTGGAAGAGTGGAATACTGGGGATGATGCAAAAGGGAGCTGTTAGTGTAATTATTTGTACACATTTAGAAAATCTCTTAATTGGACCTTCTATGTACTACCCTAGCCAGAAAATGGCTGAAATGCAGCAGAATCTACTAAGCCTGCCAACTCCTGTGCTGACATTGGGCAGATTATACATTAATTTATTCTTGGACTAGAGGGCTACAAAATCACTATTGTCTGTAAACCATTTCCAGAGTGCTGGCACAAAGTGGATAATATGCAGCATTGGAATTTATGTCTGAGAGGAAATTATTTGACTAATAGCAAGATCATTATGACATCCTTGTTCAAAATGGCAGGTAGTCTTACAAATAGAAGGGTAGACATGAGACACGAACAAATATAATCCGAAGATAATTGAAATTAGAATGGTTGTAAGGCTATATGCAACAGCACAAAAAAAAAAAAAAAAA
>VZTG01009690.1:127119-159044 GCA_013397845.1 Melanocharis versteri | reverse complement strand
CAAAAAAACAGAATTAACATGCAGTGTAAGACTTAGTACTTAGTGATACAAGACACATTCGTCTGGCTCTTCTATGCCCATATGAACCTTTGGTTAAGCAATTTATGCAAGGTTCTAGGTGGTGAGCAGAGGTAGTATTCATAATGGAGAAACAAGGCATGTAAACAATAATGTGCTATCAACAAACTGAAAAAGATACTGCAAAACCAGATTACCCTGTAGCTTTTCCAGTAAACAAAGCCTGGAAAAACTGTAAAATAATTTCCCTCACTGGCCAAACTTAGAAATGATATCTAGAATCTTAAGAATTAGATTACTGCTGTTGAAGAAATACTGTTTGTAAAGCAACATTAGCTTATGATAATTTAAAAAATTTCTTGTGTTTCTTGTGGATACCTCCAGAGTCGAGAGGCAGAAATCTGATAGAATGAATGCTTGAAAACTACACTTCTGAAAGACAGATTTGTGCGCAGATGCAGATCATCCTGGATTTACATACACTTTTCCAGAATCATCTTAGGAGTCCTGTAAAGGGTAAGATGGAAAAAGGGACCATGGATCCAATGTACAAAATTAATATAGATTTGTACTAAAAGGAAAGTCAGGTGGTGGGCTTCCTAGATAAAGTCTTTGTTTACCAAAATAGTACATATATTACCCTTCCCAGTAGCACAGTATCTCTGTTGTAGCATAATCCTTTGAATCCCTTGGTCTTGCCCACTTCTCTGTTATTTTTTTTTGCCTCTTACCATCACCATTTAGTTCACTGGAACTTCGGGAAGTGGCTGGAAAGGTTTCTGGTGGAAAAGGACTTGGGGGCATTGGTTGGAGAGTGGCTGAACACGATCTAGCAGTGAGTCCAGGTGGCCAGGAAGGTCAATGACACTCTGGCCTGTATCAGGGATTGTGCGGTGAGCAGGACCAGGGCAGTGATTGTACCTCTGCGCTCTGCTCTGGTGAGGCCGCACCTTGAATCCTGTGTTAAGTTCTGGGGCTCTCACTACAATAAACACACTGGGGGGGCTGGAGTGTGTCCAGAGAAGGGCTGGTGAAGAGTCTGGAGCACAAGTCTGATGAGGAGCAGCTGAGACAGCTGGGGGTGTTTAGCCTGGAGAAAAGGAGGCTCAAGGGGGACCTTATCGTTCTCTACAGTTGCCTGAAAGGAAGTCGTAGTGAGGTGGCTATTGGTCTCTTCTCCCAGGTAACAAGAGCTAGGACAGGAGGAAATTGTCTCAAGTTACACCAGAGGAGGTTTAGATTGGCTATTAGGAAAAATTTCTTCATGTGAGCAGTTGTCAAGCTTTGGAATAAGCTTCCCAGGGAGGTGGTAGAGGGGCACAAACAGCAAGGCTTTATAATACCTAGGGTACCAAAAGAAGTTTCTTTCAGGATAGGTAAGAAGGATAAATCTCTGCTCCAAATACTGTGTCAATGCATTGAGGCAAAGAAAATGATATTATGAATAATCTCTCCTTACCCTCTCAACACATCTATGTTACATGGAAATTTCACTTTAAGCTGTTTTTAACTGGTATGTAACTGCAGGTTTCTACATAATGTCCTGGTAGCTTATGTGCTATTTAAGATATGTTTGGTAAATAATGATGCAGAAAGAATTAACAGTCAAAACTAAAGGCAATCAGCAGGAAGCTTGGCATGGCAAGAACATGAATTTTCCCTTACATAACTATATGATTGCTTTAAGGAGAGTCACAATTCAGAGGAAAAGTCAGACATCATGTTTGGCGCATGCTAGTGCTGTTTTTAACAGTAACAGAACACTGAAAGACCAGCTAAACATAGCTTAGTAAAAAGCATAGTCAGTGGATAGCCTGACTAATATGAAAAACTCCAAACCCCCAGAAAAAATTCATGTGCTTCAGCAAATGATCCAAAATATGGCAGTTATAATCTAGAAGTCCATTAATATACTTTTGCAATGTAAATTCATGAAACATCACTAAACTAATTATATTTTTTCTTGTATTAGAAATGAGAGAAAAAATTTTCATTGAGTGTTCAAGATTTTAGTATCACCTTCTTTAAAAAAAATCAAAAAAACCCCACAAAAACGTAGAAAAAGTTTGGTTTAAAAATGCATTTCTGCTATGGTTCTTAGACTCTAAGATATATTAAACATATTTTGTTAGTTTCTTTTTAGATTTTTAATGCTACTAGAACAGATACTAAACTCAATGTCTGTCCAAGGAAACTACTTGCATAGTTAAACTTTGTGGAAATCTAAGCTCTAGATTCATACACTTACCCACTACTCTGTTTAAATTTAACATGGTAGTTTGATTTCCAAATACAAGTATCTAGGGGTGCAGAGAAAAATTCTTACTGATACATAGAAATAACTTGCTTACAAATGTCTTAAGCACCTGTACTTTCAGGAAATTATGGATGGATAGATTCACCACAGAAAAGCCATTGAAAACTATCATAAACTTTCAGAGTGTAGAAGATCTCAGTCTTAGATGCAGTTTCTTTATTCTTACACAAAATGAATGGTTAAATTGTCATCCTGAAACGTTTGGAATTCAGTCCAAGAAGCATGGAGTGTACTCTGGTCTCTTTGATAACTACAGTTCTTAAAGTAGCAGTGGGAAATTACTACATATGTGAAAAAAAACACCTGGTTCACCAAGGCTTTTTGGACAAACAGAAAAATGTGTTACTATTGGGAATGAAATGGAGAAAAATAATGTAAAAGTCATTAAGATGGTTGGTGTTTTTTCTCTATTTTGTTAATGAGCTGGGTATATTGTGTGCAAACAACTGCATCAGTAAATGAATTGGGGAGGGACTTCTTTTTGGTTTAAATTTAAGAGAATTATCCGTAGCACAGAGAAGGAAATGCCTTTTAATTGGTACTTACTGAAGGAAAAATAACGGAATTATAGTAATCAGGTTGTGTCCCACATATTTAATGAAAATACCTAATTTATTATATCTTTCATCTGGTAATTATAAGGCCGTTAGAAAGTGAAATGAAACACGCCTTACTGTGTCAACTATACATGACTGAAATATCCAGCCACTCTTCCAGACAGCTCCAGATGAAATAGGATCGAAAGGGGAGGACCTTGTTCTACTGATAAATGATTGTCAGAAGGAAAAATAAGTGAAAGGAACCATGAATGTGTTTACCATATATTGAATCTATATTTTGTTTTCTGATTATAGTTGAGTACATTTCTATTTATAAAAAACAAAACAAAACAAAACAACAACAAAAAAATTTCCCAAGACTGTGATAAAATGTTGAACCTGTAATAACGTGAAAAATAGTTCCCAAAAGTGCCATCAAACTGTGCCTGAGTGTGAGACATATGAGGCTGCCTTTAATTTAAGGCAAGAGTTTACAGGCTCAGAAAGCAAGTCATAAATTTGCAAAATGGGAGATCAAAGCCCCTTTTAAGAGGTCTCCTTAAATAGTAGGAATTTTTCTACAGACACACATATAGCTGTTATATGTACTTGTTTTTCTTACACAATTCGAGCTTACATGAGCAGCTACAGTTACATGAAAAAGAGGATAATGGAGTCACCATGCACCTAGACATAACAGAATAACTGGACCTACTGTGGCTGCCTGGAACATCTAGAAAGAGCAAATGGTTGGCAAGTCACTTTGCTGACTTAGCTGTATTTTAAGTGGAGCTTTGCAATTAAACAGGGAAGATGACAGCACCCTGGAGTTATTAATCTTATACTAGGGCTAATGCATAACTGCATGCTATCTGGAAAGAACTGACTTCCCTGTCAGGGAATTAGAAAAAAAAAAACAAAACTTGTCATTATTATATTTTGAGAATCCAGAGAGCCATCTATTGGTATTGTGCTATTCATTCTTCTGCTTTCTCCCTTCAATGAAGAAGTGCTCTTAATCCATTTTCTGTACCATTTTTAGGTGATAAACACTAGCTCAGTCAGTATCAGTCATTTTAATTTGATATACTCAGGTGATGGAAACCTAGTGTTTGTTAATGATCATAAAATTTGACTTCAGTCTTTAGTATTCCTAGTGGAGATAGAAACTGAACATTTTATAAATCCTTGGTGTATGGATAATGTCCACATGACTTGGATAAATGATGGAAACCCTTTGAGCTTTTAACTCCAATTAAGGTAAAATTCCTGAATGTTTGCTCCTGAAGTTACAATCATTATTGTTACTAATAAACCTCTGCTTTTTTAATCATGTTCAGATAAACAAATGTAGAAAATTTTCATCATTCTTTCGGTTTGACATGAAGTAACCACTACCTCAGTATTTTCACTTGGTGCCCAAAGATGCAGGAGGACTGAATCTCCAAATGTTTCTTTTTCAGTATTTGTACTAAATGAAATAAGAGTAAATAAAGAGTTAAACCACAGCATTTTTCCTATAGATGCATGCACTTTGCTTTTTACTTCAGATAGTTGGAAAATGGGAATTTGACATCACATTTTTGGCCAGCCTAGAGGTTTATAGATTGCAGTAAATAAACACCGTATTATTCTGGGACTTTGGCCAAATTTGTCTACTGAAGCCCTTTAATTTGTGCCTTATCACAAATGCTTCATTCCATGGACAATACAGAATGATAAAAGTCTTGCCTATCTACCTGCAATTCAACAATTAATGTTTTGGAAAAAAACCCCAAACAAACCCAACCAACCAACCAGCCAACCAATCAACAAGAAAACTAAAACATAATATTCTTCAGTAAAAATGTTTTTCAGAAACCAGAACATTATTTTAAAAGTAGCACAAGAATTAAAGTAAGCCTCACGGATTAACTGGGTGAATAACTGGACACATCCAGAGACCAGAAAGAGCGTGCTGTAACTATGAGCTGTGATCCATGAAACACAAAAGTTCTTAGCTAGTCTTTGCTGATTGGGGCCCAATACTTCAAAAGAAAGCATGGATAAATTAAAAACAATCAAGAGGAAATTAGCAATCATTACTAGTGGTCTCATGAGTTGCGAAGGAAGGTAGCATTAGTATTACAGTAGTTAAAGACGATCGAAATTAAATATGTAAAAGAAAGTTGCAAAGAGGAAGAAAAGAATTGGTTTCTAATGTGCATATGTGCAAAAGTATGTGTGGGTGGAGGGAGCGGCGGGAAGGAGGAAGATAGTATGTTTAAATTTTAGTAGGAAAAATACACGTGGAGTAAATTATAAAACTTCTTTCTAATAATGTTAAATACAAAATATAGGAAACCACTGCTTTTGGAAAATGGGAAGGTTTTTAAAAACTGTCTGGACAATTACCTAGTGGGCATAAATCTTGCAGTGGAATGCAGGTGTGGATTCTTTAAGATCTTCTGAAATCTTTACAGTTTTCATCCTATTGCCTTTTTAACAAGTAACAGGAAGGTTAAAGTATATGAAAACCAAAGTGTGTGGATTAGAGACTTCCTTGGGCTCTTTAATGTACACTTCACACATTTCCTCACCCTTATCCACCAGTGTGTAACAGACTGACAATATGAATTCCTTCCTTGTTCTAGTGTTCTCTGATCCTGATCCACAAACCCTCAACCGGCCCATTCTGCATCTTTGTTTTCTGAGAAGTTTGCATACATCCTTTTTTACGCTCCAGCCATGTGAGCTGATCTACCATCTCTCAGTTACTCCAACAATGTCGCTCTTCTGTGACTCCTGCTTGTGTCCCAGGCTAGCTTGAGGCAGGTGTGCTTTCACCTTGCTTTAGCATTTCTGATGTCACCCATGTGCCCGTGATTCTGCATCCTTTGTTTTTGACCCCTGTCCACTGCTACCTGACTTAAATGGGGGTCAAAGTGTCTGTTTTCCGTGGATCTTAGTTTAAAGTTATTTTCTTTTCAACTTGATTATGTAAGTATTGACACTGAAAAAGATTTCTATTTTCCTCATGGCTCACTAAAGAAGGCAAAACTGGGAACAAGCAGGCTTCAAAAACAAAGACTATTTTTTTTTTCACCATTAGTTACACAGTTTTTAAAAGTTCTAAGATGTATACAAAAATTTTAAATATACAAATTTACAATTATATCAGAAAAAAAAGTGAAATATGGGAGTCTGTCTCTTCTGTCAAGAGGAAATGGCCTCAAGTTGTGCCAGAGGAGGCTCAGATTAGATATTAGGAAAAAAAATTCTCTGAAAGAGTGGTTAGGCATTTGAACAAATTTCCCAGAGAGGTGATGGAGTCACCTTCTCAGGAAGTGTTCAAGAGGCATCTGGATGTGGCACCTGGGGATATGGTTTAGGAGTAGTTATGGTGGTACTTGGTTGATGGTTGGACTATATACATATATATTTGATTTGATATCAAATCTTAAATGAAAGATGAGGGAACTGTGACATGGAGAGAATTGATGCATTACTGCACACCAGTAAGTTTCTTTCTCTAAACTGTGAAAGACCAGCCAATGTTAAGAATATTTGGATTAGGGAGGTTAAACTGATGAAGCAACTAGTGATCCTAAATTCTCATGGTTAAAAGTTTTTGACCTCCTCTCAGTTTGTCTTAAAAGAACCCAGAATGAACTTTATCATGTAGTACAGAAAAGAGAACTTTTACCCATGAACTGCTTTGTGCAGAGCTAAGGTCACCTCCACTGATTGACTGAAATGCAAAAGAAATTTTATGTGCTACACTTGCACAGATCTACCATCAAAGGTTTCATGCTGAACGAAACTCAGAAGGCCATCATACAAGATAAATGAATTAACAAAACAGATTGTTTACCTATATGTTCATTACGGTCAGTTCTGTGAGAAATTAAATCTTTGCTGATGGAATCTTCCATACACATGTAGCAAAACTGCTACAATTTCATTGTATTTAAATGCCCTTCCAGAGTCAAGAAAATTTAAGGCAAATTGGTTTTAGCTTCTGAAGTTGCAGAGCTGAATGAAAAGATGAATAAATTTTGTGAAATTCCAAATTTAGTAACACAATTAAATCATCTTCAGACTCCCTCATCACTGTACAACTGTAGATATTGGAACTTAAAACAAGCTAGAGTTTTGAAAACCATCTCACAAGACACCAACAGTTATGTCTTAATATTTAAATAAACCAGCAACACTTCCGCTAATCATGAGAACAAGAAGATTAATTAATGCTTAAGATGAAGATCCATGTTCCATAGGTGAATCAATCTTTAGGCTAAGAAAGATGTAGTCTTAGACAGATATAGCCTTGAAGAATCCTAAAATGTCATGATAGAATTTTAGCAATGAAGTCTTTCACCTGCAAAAAACACTACTGGCAATCAGTTATTCTCTTGAAGAAATATTTGAAGGGCTTTGAATACTCCTCAGAAAACGAATTTGCTATGACTTCTGCCTTCCAGATGTAATTACAAATGAGTTATAAATCAAAGTTTGCAAAGTGATACCAAAATACTGAAAAATATTTTCACAATTTCCATTTATATCCAGGTAAAATTTCATTTTAGGCAGAAACTGAAAGATATTGAAAGGTTTATCAAGCCATAATTTCAATAATGTGAGGAAAATGTACTAGTCTGTTTAGAAGCCCATGGCAGCCAAAGCTTTTTAGATTAAGCAGCTTAATAAATTGAGTTAATGAACCTGGGATTTACCAGTAATTACTTTCAAAGTATCTCAAATTATTTTACAAATATTATTTCTGCTAATTAATAACTACAAAGGATTTATCCAAGAATGCCATATAGAAAATGAACCTTAGAAGAACAGAAAGATATTAAAAGAAACAATTACCTTGCAAAAGCAGAATTCACTAGACCAAACTGGAATTAAACTAGTTATACGTTTAACACCCCTCCTCTCAGAATACTCTTTAGGTGTTTCTAACAAATAAAGAAAGTAGTTTTAAATCAGATGTGAAAGATTGAGTCCTTGTTGTAATTGACAATTCTAATATTGTGCTTCAATGATAAACGTATGTTAAACCAATATTTTATTTTTCCAGGTTCCTTCTTCTCATTCACTCATCTTGATCATTCAGAGTAATCTTCACCCCTTTAAGTTTCAGGTATAATTCTCACTGTTGTGTTGTCCTCCATGAAAATTTCACAATGTAATTTCAGTACCATATGTTAACATTAACAATTAGCACAACTTCTATGTCATTTGCTATTTGTTAAGAAAAATTTTAAGAAAACAGGAGATAAAAGCAGTGTTTCAAGCTTTTCATAACCAACTAACTTCCACTCGCTTGTGTAAGAAGTCCTAATTCCCACCTTGAACACAACAGTGGGATTGAAGATTTTGGGATTCAAGAAGTTTTATTTTGTCCAGTATTGGGTTAGATTTCTTGAATTTAAAACCTGATCTTTCTCTTTTCCTCTTCATTGCCTTTCACTAGTTATAACAATCTTTTGTAATTAAATTTGATCTTATTGGTACTTTTTTCTGTGAAAAACAGATAATGCATTTTTATGTCTGTCTCCCTTACTTTGGTGTGAACTATAACTTCTTCCAAATGTTCTCTTCCTGGAATAGTTTCACATACTTTGTTTCTTCTTTAAGGAGAATTTAATTTATTTAGAAACCGTTCATTTCTGCTTCATTCCCTAGTCCTCTGTATACTGTTTGGGGATGTAATGTAAGAGGCCTGTTTTCCAAATTAACATGGTTACTGCACTGATGAGTTTAAATTACTTTGATGCATATACCTTTTCATGCTGGACTATATCACACCACCTGAGGGTTGGTCCACTGCTAATATAAGTTTCTAATGGATCTTAGGACAACATTTCTATTTCTGTACCAATTTCCCGGTAGGAAACACAACAATAATGACTTAAAATAGCTTCACATAATTCAGCAAAGTTTCACCACTATTTACAATGATAAGAAACCCATGGTTCTAGTCACACATTAAAATTCACATGGGGATTTGTTATTCTTCAGGATCAGGTATATTTTTTCACGCAAGCAGACTGTGCATTTATGTTAAATGTTCTTGATAGTGAGTACCAGGTACTATCCCGAGATTAACAGTAATATAGAGAGAAAAGACAAGTGTGGTAGGGTATGGTAGTGAACAATTTTAATGCCTTTCATAAATGGAAAAGTTTGATTCTATTGGTATAAAAATTATACATTTTAAAGATGGCTAAAATAAAGAACTCACAAAGTTCTTTTATTGCAAAAATGCAAAGCAACAAAAGGTATTGTATATTTCTGCATTCAAAAAGTCATTCTGGGTATTATTTTGCAGATCTTCTCTGCCCTGCTTGAAAAGACACAGCGTGATACTTGAAAACACTTAACCATTATTCTACTTTTTAAATAAAATAGTAGATCTTTTTCATCATTTCCTCCCCCCCAAGAATATTAATTAATGTCTCTAATTCTAGGGAGCAGCATTGCCATTTGTAGACCATTTATATTTTTTTAAATGCCAACCATAAGAGTGTTAGCCGTTCTAAGCCACTGATTAGTTATGTCCCAAAAAGGGTCTGCAAAACACGCTCTGAAAAATTGCTCATATATAATTGCTTCTCTATAAATACATCCTTTTAGAAAATATTTTTTTGTTTTCAATTTTCTCAAATAATCTAACATGTTTCTTATCCAGACTCCCACAGCTATACTGGGGCTTTTCCCAAGAATAAGCAAGAACAACTGTTTGTATATAAGAACTAGCTTCAGGCAAAAAACTGCTTGTTCTCTGTGAGATGTAATTTATTCCTGCTTTTAAGTTAGTGCACTCTATTTTCCTCTGTGTATATTGTCAGTTCCAGTAGCTAATGCACTACATGGCATCAAGTGCAGTACTTTGACTTTATATCCTGCTTTGTTCTTTCCACAGCCTACAAAGAGCAGCTTATAACAAAGATGCAAAGGCAGTCATCTTATTTTACTGCTTATATTACTATCTGACATGATTTCATAAAATAGTAAATCCATCTGCAACCAAATGTATATGTCTGGGAAATGCTTACATTTCCATGTGATTATTTCTTGGTAGCTATGTGAAGTTTAATTTTAGTTGTTTTCTTTTCAAAACGCCATACTATTCTATGCCATGTATAAACAAATACAGGCGTTAAAGGAAAGTGTATTGCAAGGTCCACAAGACACTTTAATTTAATTTGAAGCTACTCTCTGTTTTGTCTGACCTAAAACTTATCTCATGGAGTTGAAATATGTATAGTCATGTATCTGTGTACTTACACAATTATACCAGTGACTTGCAATTAACAAATTTTTCAGTCCAGTGGGTTCTGCATAGAGGAAATGGCAAAATATTTTAATAGTGAACTGCATATTCTAATTCAAATTTGACACCTGTTAGATCACTTTCAAAAATACAAGCTTTTAAGTATCTCAATTCAGTTCATTTAGAATAAATCTACTGAAGAAGAAGAAATTACATATACATCTATACAGATAGGTAAAAAGAAACATATCCTTATAAGTATATACATACATATATATATTGCAGGGGAATTACAGAATTCCCAGACATGGAATTTAGTATGAACCTCTTCAGCCTTTTACCTGTCATGCAAGAAATAACTCAATGATGTCCTCCCAGGTAAATAGATAAAATAGCAGAAATGCATTTTGTCCATGGAAAAAAATGAAGCTAGTCAGTGGGTTGTGCACTTCTCTGGTCAAAAATGCATGTTCATTTAGACAAGTAGAAAAACAAAGCCTCTAGTCGAAAATACAAACAGACGTTTTATATTGACAAATGTTTTGTAGCTATATGTACAGACAATAGTGAAAATATTTTAGTAGAACATCTAGGAATACAAACGCAACTGTATTCTGCTCTTAAAATTTCTGAATTCTAAAACCAATAAATTTTAGAATGGAGTTTCTTACAACACCCATTTTAGCATGGAACAGGAAATTTTTAAAAAACATAAAAGTCAGAATACTTCCTTGATTACGAAAGTGTCTGATTGTTATAATCTTTATGGAATGAAAATATTGTATAAAAATGTAGCATTATTTATTACCCTCAGTAAATTTTTTCTAGCTTGCTGCGTTATGGAGAAACTGCAAGCTGCAACATTAGCTCAGGAATAGGTGATATAATTAAGCTCCTGTCACATTTCACGATTAAAAACAACCTTATCAAAATTAATTTCTCAGGGGAGAAGGCTTTATTTAAGAACTAGTCATGGATTGTGCACAGTATAATTCAAGGAATCACAGAACAGGTAAGGTTGGAAGGGAGCACAGTGGGTGATGTGGTTCAACCTCCCTGCTCAAACAGGGTCATGCTAGAGCACGTGGCACAGGATTGCATCCACCAGGACCCCCAGGTCCTTCTCCACAGAGCTGCCTTCCAGGTCAGCCCCTAGCCTGTACCGGTCCATGGGGTTATTTTTCCCCGGGTGCAGGACTCTGCACCTGCCTTTGATGAATTTCAGACAGTTCTCTGTCCATCTCCCCAGCCTGTCAAGGTCCTTCTGAAGGGCTCACAGCACTCTGCGGTGTCGGCCACTCCTCCCAACTTTCTGTCATCAGTGAACTTTATGAGGAGGCATCTGCTCCTTCATCCAAGTCATTGATGAATAAGTTAAACAATACTGGGCCCAGTATGGAACCTTGGGGGACACCATTAGTGACAAGCCTCCAAACTAGACACCATGCTCCTGATTAGCGACCCTCAGGATCTGCTATTCAGCCAGATTTTAATCAACCTCTGTCCATTCAACCAGTCAACACTTCCTGATTTTTTCTATCAGGATTTTTTGAGAGACAGCATCGAAAGCCTTGCTGAAGTCAAGGTAGACAATATCTACTGCTCTCCCCCCACTGATCCAAGTACTTGTTTCATTGTAGAAGGCAATCTGCTTGGTCAAGCCTGATTTACCCTTAGTGAATCCATGCTAAATACTTCTGATTGCCTTCTTGTCATCCATATGAATACAGATGGCCTTCAGAATGAGGTGCTCCATCACCTTTCCAGGGATTGAAGTGAGGCTGACTGGCCAATAGTTCCCCATGCCCTCCTTCTTGCCCTTTTTGAAGACCAGGGTGAAATTTGCTTTTTTGCAGTCCCCAGGCACCTCTCCCAATCACCATGACCTTGCAAAGATGACTGTGAGGGACCTCGCTGTGGTGTCCAGAACTTCTCTTGGCACTCCTGGACACATCCTGTCAGAGGCCATGGACTTGTGGATGCCAAGTTTGCTTAGGTGTTGTCTAACCCAATTTTCCTTCACCAAGGAAAAATTTTCCTTCCAAGACTCCTTTACCCTGGTCTGTGTCAGAGAACCCTGAGGGCTGGTCATGTCAGTGAAGACTGATACAAAGAAGGCATTTGATAACTCTGCCTTCTCTGCATCCCCTGTTACCAGGGTCCCCCTCCATTTACTAATGGGCCCACATTATCCTTTTGTTTTTCTTCTGTTATTGAAGTATTTTAAGAAGCCCTTCTCGTTGTCTTGGACGTCCTTGGCCAGATTTAATTGCAGATGGGCCTTGGCCTTCCTGGTCTCCTTTCTACTTACTCTGACAGTCTCTCTATATTCATTCCAAGTGGCTTGATGCTGCTTCTAACTCCTATGTATTTCCTGCTTATGCATGAGTAATGACAGTTCTTTGTTCATTCATGCAGGTCTCTCTCCCCCTTTGCCTGATGTTTTGCTCATTGGTATGCATCATTATTGGTTCTGGAGGAAGTCATCTTTGGATATCAGTTAACTGTCTTGGACCCCTCTGCCCTGCAGGGTCTGTTTCCCTGAGATACTTCCAAGAACATCCCTGAAACAGCTAACATCAGCTGTCCTGAAGTCCATGGTTGTAGTCTTGCTTTCTGCCCTGCTTCCTCCTTTCCTGATACTGAACTCCACATTTCCATGCTCACTGCAGCCAAGTCTGTCCCCAGCCTTCACATCTCCAAGAAGGAGATGCTGTTAATATGAGGTCGAGCAGCTCACCATTCCTTGTGGGCTCTTCCACTACCTGTGATGGGAAGTTGTCATCAATGCTTTCAAAGGAACCCCCTGGACTGTTTGTGCTTTGCTGCGTTGCCTCTCCAGCGATGTCAGGGTAGATAAAAGTCCCTCACAAGAACCAGTGCCTCTGACTTCGAGGCTTCTTCAAGCTGCCTGGAGAAAGCCTCATCCTCCTCCACCTGATCAGGCAGCCTGTAGGTAAGCACCCACAGCAGTGTAACCTTTAACTAATCTTCTCTTTGATCTGAGCCCATAAACTCTCAGCTCACTCATCATCCACCCCAAGGCAGAGGTCAGCACAGTTCAAGTGTTGTCTCATATAGAGAGCAACTCCACCACGTAGTTGACCACAAAAAATAAATATAATTCAGCTTTTTTATAATTAGCGTATTTTTTTCTCTTCTAATAAATCTAATAAGGTGACATTATTTTAATGAATATCAAAACATGCAGGTGAAAAAATTTGTGCATTCAAATAATATTCAGTTAGCAACAGGATAGGAAATAAAGCAATCATTTAATATGTCCGCTGGTTTTTCAATAAAACTCTATGGAGACAAGTAAAGGAACATAAACCTATTTGAGGAATAACTCTTTTCTTCATGAATAAAATTTGGCCCAAAAATATATAACTTTAAAAAATGCGAATAGTGGTATAATTTAAGAAATTAAAAATTAAAGCATTTAGTAGGGTGACCTGTATACATGCTTGTGACAATACAAAACACTGTTGTTTCCAATGAAATTCCCCATTTTGAGACCTCAATTCCTAATAATCACATTCCTAAAGCACAAGCATGACCTCTTCCTCATCTCTTCATTCAAAGTGAAGGCAATGTAAGAGGAATGATCTAGAATAATAAGATAAAAAACCTCCTCAAATTTACTTGTTCTGAAATACAAGAGGCAGATGACAATGATATTTACACACAGATGATTGACAGACGTCTCTAATCTTAAGTCTGCTGACTTCTAAGTATGGCTCAAATTCAGAGTTTTGTTCAGTTTTTTTCTGAAATGTAAAAAAGACATGCAAACATACAACCCTCAAATTAATATTGAATAAAATGTACTTTTGTTCTGTTCTTGGGGTTTTTCTTGTTTGTGTCAGGATCCTCTGTGTTAGATGTAATGACCATTGATAGGGAACAATAAGACATTTATCACAGGAAATCTTTAAGTATGAGTGTTTAATCAAAGAGTCTCCATGGCAAACAGTGAGAAAGGGACAAGAAGCTCATTAGTCCGTAATCACCTTTAGCAACCTCTTGCAGAATTCTGTGTTGGATAATTGTATATAGGCAAAATTAGGAGAGATTCATTTGAAAGGAATCATAAGGGTCCATTTTATATGTAAAGTTAGGTGTTTCTGATATAAAACATTGACTCATAGAAGGAACTCTTGAAAATAATTGGTTATTTTTGTTTTATTGGATATAGCACAAAAATACCTTAACAGCAATTTGTGCATTAAGGCTTTAAGCCATTATATTAAGACTTGAATCAAGAATCTGTCATGTTCTTAGGTTATATTTCAGTAATTTGTAACCACCACTACTAAAATATGTACCTTGAGTTTGTTTGTTTTTTTTTTTTTTTTTGTTCATCAAGCTTTTACCCCTTAAATTCCTCACTGTTATTGATTCGAGAATTGTCTTCTCAAAAAAACCTGTTTTCCTTCAGCATGAGTTTCTGCAGTAAATCAAGCCGTTGTCTTGATCCTCTTTCACATATACTGAAAAGTTTGAGTTCCTTCAGTCTCTAGACAAAAGGACAATTTTGAAACCTAACAGAACTTGTTTCCTCTTTTTCTGAATCCTTTCCAATTTGTTAATTTTATTTTGCGTTTAGAAATGACACTGTTCAGATAATGACCTCTCTAATTATGAGTTTAATAAAATGGTTTCCATATTCTTATGTAGTATTCTTCTCACACACTAGTAATGTTTAACCACAGGGCTACCTTGGGAGCTTATCATACCAGTTCAAATTTACACAGCATATTTTCATCTCCCCTTGGAGCAAAACCAAAATACATCCAAAGAGCTCCTGAAAAATGTTGTATCAAAAAGAGGAATGTGTAACTCATTCAAGAATACAATTTTTTTTGCCGCTCATTTCAAAATTGGCAGATTGAGAATTCAAACTATGATCTGCAATGAAGCCCATTAGACTTCTATTTTGTTACAAGTCTGAGTATTTTGCAAGTTAACATATTCTCATCATATCTTTTGCATTCTCATCTCCAGAAACAAAATTTGGATATATGCCTTGATTTTCTACCTCCTTCATTATTAGCTAGCATTTTTCTGGGAAGTAGGAGTGGAAGATTCAGAATTTATAGATATTTTAACTGAAAAATAGTATTATTAAAAAGAAGTTTGTAATTTTTCAAGACCATGGATAAACATATTAAATAGCTCTAAGCCAGGAATAGGAAATGAAAGCAGGGTATTTCCAATGACACATTTTCTCATACATAATTAATTTTTTGCAGTGCTGGTTAGCCATATTTTAACTAATCTGTATTTATTAGAATGTTAATTTCAGTTGGCATGTTTTTGTAGCCTCTGCAATACTTCATCAATGTTTTTAGACAAATATGAAGGTTGCATTTTCTAAACCTGTGAATCTAGAAATTGATTTCAAGGTTACTTAACACAAATTTTTCATCAAAATAGTGTCTTTATTGTCTTTGGTTGTGTATAGTAGGGATAGTGCCTTCATTTTGTCAGCATAGCCTCCATTCATTGCTCTGCAAACATTATTTCTCTCTAAAAGTATTTCTCTCAGAAAATAAGATGTAGTCATGATACCAGGTTCTCTACTACTGCTATATTTCTAACATGAGCAAGGGAAAGGGATTTGGCCTGCAATATCTGTTAGAATAGAAGGGATATCCTATATAGAAATCTGAAGATAATCAAACCCGACTGACAATGAGGTAAGACGCTGTAGCTCAATTGTTTTGGCAGTTTCATATTTCTGTTTACTCAATAGCCCTGTTACTACTAGACAAAAAGTCAGTCCTTAGGAAGCAATAACAGATCCCAAATCTACATTCCCATAGTTGCAAGTCTGTTGTACACAGACATTTATATTCTACTTATTGTTAGGTTTCTAGATCTTATTACATAATGTATATATTAAAATAAATGATAACTATAATTTCAGTAGAATATTGACCTAAAAATTAGTAGTTATGTATGCTGAGATACATCATATATGTGAGCAAGAGATCAAAATATTCAAAAGAGGGGTTCTTTAATCATAATTTAAAACTTATTAATACAGAGACTAAAAATTATTAATGCTAATGTATATATTCAAGAACATTACTGTAGGATTTCTCTTACCTCTACAGATAGGAACAGGGAAGTCCCACGATGCTGTGTTGACAGAGCTGGCTATGCAAGTAAGCTGTGGATGTCCATCCAAAATATATCCAGTTACACAGCTGTATCGGATTCTGTCACCAACATCAAATCTTGTACCATACAAAATACCCTTTGGTGGAACTCCTGGATTGCCACAGGAACTACTCTGTAATTCTGGAAAAGATGTGTGTTTATTACTTAAAATGTTTTTTATACTTAAAATGTTTTTATAAATAAATATTCCATTTTTCTTAAGAATATAGAATGCATAAATTCAGGCAGCTTTGGACAGATAGTGTGTTTTCATGGATATTATACAACTCTTAACACTGAAAATCCATTGCTGACTTAGTGTTTTTAACATCTGCTTAAGTACCCACATATCCAAAGGTAGATGAAAATGAGCATGGGGTTTTCCATAAGCTCCACCTATCTATATATTCATGTAGTTTTTTTTGTTGAATTAATAGAAAATAAATCATTACATGGGAACAGGAAACAAAGCAACTTGATATGTTTTTGACTTTCAAGTTATACAAATGCCAAACAATAAACAAAATTGTAGTACGAACATGAGAGAACATCAGATTCAAATTGAACAAAATTTGGAATAATAAAATTAATCAAGACAAGAGAAAATTTTTACAAGCATAAGCCTTGAGCATGATCGGGAAGCTATTTAATGATTTAATAGATTTTAGATAATGAGGAAAATGGATGAGATACTGTGGGTGACTGGTTTCTGAGCAAAGGACTAGTAAATTTAATCATATGAAATATCACAGGTCTGGTTACTTCTACTCTAATTCAGAGTTTTAAACAACTGAGAATCCAAAATGGCTCACAGCTGCTCTTAGCATGATCTCTGAGAGCATTAATTAGAGTTCAGTTTTACTACTTGGTACTCACACTTCAACTGTATACCCTTTTGACTGGTGTTTCAACATCATGAATAGCTTGATTACAACATTTTCAGTCATTTACTAACAAAGTCCTTTAGTTAATGGACATTAAAAGATAGGTTTTGTGCAAGTGTGAACAGAAGATGTTTCATAATCTCGTCCTGAGGTCTTCAAAGCCTCTACCAAGTATACTTACCAGCCTAATGCTAATGGTGAAGAGCCAAGTCGGGTAAATCTGCATTTGGAGTCATACCAAATTCCCCTAATCTAAAAAGTAAGAAAAATGATGGAAGAAGAAAGGGATATGTATGTATTGTTTTAATTTCTTCTCCTGAATTCCATGTGTCTAAATCATTCTTCAGTAGCCCTGATATGCTCAAGAGTGTATGCACAACATATTTAAATATCTAAGCTGCTTTAGTATGTTTCAGTTAAAGAAAAAAGATATAAATTCCTGTTAAAACGATCAGTATGTCTCACAACATTCATTACGTTCTCAAATTTCAATGCCCAAAACTACCAAGAACTAGGATATACGACTAGATTTCTGATACCAGCCATGAAAAAAAACTATGTAACTGTTATTAAAAGGCAGAATCCACTATGAACATATTCTCTATATGTCCATACATATATATGCACTATATATAAAATATGTGCTAACAATGAGTTCGTTTGCAAGACTTGATGTACCAATCATGTTTTGATGTGAATATGTTAAATATGCATATTAGTTGCTGATGTCATTGCTGCTATTTCCCACTTTCTGTTACATAATAAACTGTGGGTTTGCATTTGACTTTCATTACTTTGCACAATGACACAACACAGAAGTAAGAAAGTAGCTTATCTCATCTTGGTCACTTCAAAGCTCACCTAAAGAACTGATATTCTTACCACTGCTTTATTGAAGCTGTTTCTGTGCTGAAACAACACTCCCCTGCCCTCAAATGTGCTTGCAAGCTCTACAAAGAAGGCAATGCTGCAGCTACTCATGCATATTTGTGCAAAAGAATTTCTTTTAAATCCTCTAACAGTTTTCAAGGCTATTCAATTTATTATTTATCATCATAGCA
Organism: Melanocharis versteri; assembly: GCA_013397845.1. NCBI lineage: Eukaryota > Metazoa > Chordata > Aves > Passeriformes > Melanocharitidae > Melanocharis > Melanocharis versteri. The sequence goes on along the minus strand of VZTG01009690.1, from coordinate 140,793 downwards.
TGTCAAAATGGAGGTAAGAATATCATCCTGTGGATTTTGGTTATCATATGAATCATATTATATTAACTTGAAAACTCTGCCTGTACGCAGTGTTTTCATTTTCGACTTCTCCAAGAAGACGAAGTCTTTCATAAGCCTGTATCTCTTAGGGCTTTGTAAAAAGGTCACAGAAATATTCCCTGTCCTTTGAAATAAAAAATATAAAGATTAGCAGTGTCTTTAACTGTCACTGCCTAAAATTGCTTCCTTTACTTTTACTGCTGTCTCACCAAGAATTACCCACTGAAGGCAATTTATTCTTGTGAAATTATATTATATTTTAAAGCACTAATTAAAAATCACCCTCCTTCTAAAATAAAACTAATTTTCCAGCTGTAATACTATATGACTCATCTAAAAGGGATTCTTGGCATTTTTCATTAACTTTTTAACTTTATGGAAGTGGCCTGGGAGTATGTTACTACTTCTAACCCTTTAAGCCATTTTGTTTCTGATTCTAGATAAGAAGGTAGAAAAAATAAATTGTACACTTTTAAGTATATTAATCTATTCTGTGAAGATTTTCATTTTGAACATCTACAAGTGCCTTATTTGGGGAGGAGAGGGAGATAATTTACCGAGTAACTGCATTTGTCTTCTTTGATAGGTAGTATCTATTTTCAAACTGAATGTGACACTGTACTACCAACTCCCTGACATTTAAAGCTACGGGTTGTTACCCTAAGATTGTCATCTGTCAGGGAACGCAGGAATTGCCAAACTAGATTGTAATTTTTATTCAGCTCTACACAGATTCTTGACTTCAGTGACATTCTGATAATCATTAATGATATGAAAGGCGAAGAAGTATTTCCTTTTACATTTGCTGTCTTGTAGTTTGGTTGAACTTCTCCTTGTTCATGTGCTCTGAAAATAAGCATAATTGAATTTTTTTCACCTTCCCACATTTTTTCATTTTTGTGTATTATTTCTCATCTCCTTTTCAAAGAAAGCTGTCCCAATTGTTTCAATCTCTCTCCAAACAGGAATTTTCTTTGTCCTAGATTTAATTTTGTAAACAAGGTATATATGAACACATTTGTCCTCTTTTTTTTTTTTTTTTTTACATAATGTTAAAACATGAAGCTAAAAATATCCTTCAGTCCTGTTCAATAATTTTCTATTGAATTAATTCTTATTAATGTCAATGAAAATTCTGTTAAAAAGCTGTGGGTAATGTATCTGGGAGAGTTCTGCTTAGTAGAAGTGGACCTACTCCTTTAAAGACTTTAATCAGCAGAAATTCAGCCACTTATAGATACTAATTAATAAGATATTCAAATTAAATGGCATTAAATATAATTTATTTCTGACAATTTTTTCAAAAACCAAGGCTAGCAGAAATTTAGACTCTCTTTGTCAGCATTCACTAAAGGAGAAACAAATAAGAACCAGATATGGAAATTTCAAATTTACTTGCTTTTTATTCAGATTTTAAGTCACGGATCTTTGCGCTTTTTTTTTTTCTGTTATGATATTTATGAAATCAAGTGTAGCACTATCCTCCCTAAAATTTCTAAACATTAAATTTATAATTTGATGTCTAAATATACAAAACAATTTTCACAGATTCCAGTAATAGTGGCATTTGTCATAGTGTTGCATTCCATTAAGCTTAGTTATGAATACTAATGTCCTTCACATACTATTTTATTATAAAATTTGGAATGTAAATAATTTTTCTTTTTTAAAGGGTTGATCCATATATTTTCATAGTTTTTGTTTGCAGCTATTGCAAATCACTATTTATCCCATTTTTTTCCCAAAATAAAGTGAGAAATACTGTACATCTTCATGAGTATTCACTTATTGAAAGACCTATGTAATATCCCAATACAGGCTAATACTTGTTTCATGTAGTACTTTTGAAATTAAATACTCCTGGTTTCCCTAAACTCCCAGTTTGAATATCTCCCCCTATTACTGTGTGGTACCAGTCCTAGACTGCTTGTTCATTTGTGTCTGCTATTCCAAACAGTAATTCCTCTGCCATGCAAACATGAATATGAATATGTTATTCTAGGGACCACTCCAGTTGCCATTTGGGACAGGACTTGTGTGTACTGGAAATATTAGAATATGTTTGAACATGGATATCCCTTGGAAAAGCTGCACATATGTACTTTGACTTACTGATGAAGCAAGAATGCTTTGGTATTGATGAAGACTCAAGGCTTATTTCAGAAGTGCTGCATGTAGTTTGTGGGTGGCTATAGGGAGAGCCGTACATTCTAAAGGTCGCAAATACTAGGACAGGTGATGTCTTTGTAAAAATAAGAAGTAGCCTGGAATTCTGTTGTCGAAAATTCATCTATATTGGATCTTATAATAGTTTATTTTAGTTGTCCATAGTTTTCCAAAGGTTTTATAAGCTAAAAAAGTATCTTAGATACATAGCTTCTAACTAACATTATTTTGCCTTTTTTCTCAAAACTTATATTTTGCTGACTTTCTATTCTGTCCTCATTCCCATTGATCTGAATATATGAGTAATCATGGTCTAGATTTAAATCTAATAGAGACTAGAAGAATTAACTGATGAGTATAGGAATACTGTTGTCTCTCTACACACATATTGAAATATACATGCATGTTCCACTTGAGATTACGAAGCGAAGGAAACCGTAAGAAAAAATTGGAGTAGGCAATATAAGTGCAGTGAAGGAAAAAAATGAAAAACATAGTATTGAAATGTCGATTTAACTGCACAAAAATGTAGGATTCAGAGAGTAAAGACACATTATAAATGAATGCTTTGAAAAACCTATCATAAAAAACACAGATACATTAAAACACTTACTGAATTTAAAAAATTTCCTCCCCCAAAATCCACGTCTCTCCTTTGTAGAAGTTCAACAAGAAAAATGGTTATCCCTTGATTCCAACCTTAAGATACAAGTGCAGAACCAAGAGTCAGTATCCTGAAATTCACTTCTGTTTACAACAGTGATGGAAACTGTTTGTCTAACAATCTAAACTTCTCTGAAGTTTTTCTTTTAATTTCTGCATTTTATGTGGATCAGTCAAAAGAGATTGTCATATTCTGGTGTCTAACTACAAATAGGAAAGCAAGAGAAAGTGTGAGAAGTTTTGGGGTCTTTTTCCCCAAAGGAAAATAATATTTTTTTTCGTTTCCTTTTCTAATTGCTCTTTCTTGATTAATATATTTGCGATAGTAACCTCGCTGAGGGTCTCTACTGTTCACTAAAGATAATACAGCTAATTACATTGCAGTTTCCTACATATTTTTTAATGAATGACACAATTTTGCTTTTTTCTTCCTTTCGATATTATTTTCATGTCAAGAAATGACAGAAGACCCTGTCTTGAGGAAACTTTAAATGTAGATTTTTCATACTGAATTTGATTTTTTTCTAAGTACAATGAAACAATCACTGGATTTGTCTTCCTTGCCAGTAAGATAAGAATGTGTCTATTTATAGTATAAAGCCATATGCTGTTTTAATAGGAACAAGCTTGTTTCAGCATTAAGTTAGAACTGCATTAACATAATTCTTCTACAAGCAGGGGAACAGCAAGAAGAAGAAGCACAGAAAAAACCCCTCCAGGATATGTGAAGGAAACAAGGGATAATTACAATACTGTAGTAACATTAATATAAGGAGCATGACAAATGTAATACCATAAATGGTCCAGGGTTTGCAATGTATTTCCTTCACATGCAATACACTGTTCAGGATATCTGTTTAAATCAGCTGCAGATGCAGAACAGCACTAGAGAGCTGGAGGACCATGCAAAAATAGTGGCAGTCACTAATTTAACCACAGGGCAGCATAACCTGGAACCAAGTGAAACCAACAGAAAGATGCTTCAGTTGATATGGTTAAATCTGACATTTCTCCATCGGACCTACTTCTGAAGTGCTACCTGGAGGGAACAAGCAGGCAAATACCAGATAGTTAGCAAAGCTATACAGTTACTAGCACCAGCCACGCTTACTTGCCTTTACCAAATTCCACCTGAATAGAAGCTTTAGCTACAGGAAATTCCTACATAGCTGCTGAGGGCACCAATTAAATCCCGAGTATGGCTGGAAGGTAAATGCACATAGTGCATGGACTGAGGAAGACCATTGGAAAGGACATGAAGTTTTGGCCTGGGTGTAGAGCTGCAAGTATCACAGAGACTGCCGCATCCACACTGCTATGGAACTATTCAACCAAATCAGTATAATTTGAAGCCTGAGATACTCTATCTGTCTCATGTGATGGTTCTTCAGTTGTCCAATAAATGTCATTAATGTTACATATTTGGTGTACTAGCATATCTAGTTTTCTACCGAAATTAGGGTTCCATTTTTTGTTACACCTTTGTTCCAAGCTGTAACAAAAATACTAGGAAGATGCATCACTTTTATATTCAAGATGATAGAAGTTCTGAAATTAGAGAACAGAATAAAATAGCACATTTAATGTAAAAGTACCAGGACTTCTAAAGGAAAAAAGAAGAAATATAAGAGAAGTTTCAGTGAGCACTGATATTTAATGAATTGACTCTTCAGCTGTTACAAAGGATAATCTGAAATATTTATGTTTTAAACTATTATAAGTTAGAGACTGTCTAGCCTTAAAAAGAATGCGACTTCCAGCTTCCTGTTGGCCAAGGTCATCTGAACTGACCAGTGTGTAGTCTGAGGATACAACCACATGGCTCATCAATCATGCTTCATGTCTGACTTATTAGACAAGGTTTCCCTGCTTCTTCACAAGTTGTGTCCTAACATGAAGGCAGAACTTATGGTACGTTGAAATTTTCAACTTGTTTTAAAAAAGGGGGGAAAAAAAGAAAAAAAGAAAAAAAGAAAGAAAAAAGAAAAAAGAAAAAAGAAAAAAAGAAAAAAAGAAAAACAAAGGAGAAAAAAGAGAGAAAGTTATTTCTACTACCATGAATCACTCCGAGTTTAAAAGTGGAATTTAAGGCATAAAATGTGGATATGGGATGTCATGGACATGTCATTGGACAGCGGCATAAAAAGGCACAAAGAAAACTAGTTTTCTCCTGAAGGGGACTTTGACACATGAGACCTGGGTGCTAAATGGCACCTGAAACATTCAGGGCTATTGTATGACCTGACAGAGTAACAAGCATTTCCTTCTGTATATATCTCAGAGGTAAGAATATTTCAGTTTTTCATATCTGTTTCATATACTTTGTATATGTCTGTTGCTGTATATATGCTTACGTGTAGAATTACTGTTAGGAGACACTGTAGGGCCCTATCAGAAGTTCAAACGTTTGGGGCAATTGGATCGCTTCATTGACTACCTGCTTCTTTTACTCAAAGGCCATGTTGTCTCTTACAGTGGAATTTCAGTCTGGCTGCCACCACTACTGCTAGTATGAAAAACATGTAACGACATTGGTTACAGGAGACGTGTTAACAAATTTAGATCTATATTGCTGTGCTTATGTTCTAAATGCTTCTGGTTTAGCCATTTTGAGAAAAAAAAGATGTCCTTAAGCTTTGTAATTTAGTTTTCATTTAGAAAGTTTTATGGTTTAGAATTTTCCTTTAGAAGATTAAATCATTGTTCTCTATAAAATCTGTATCAGAGTAGTTTTTGTGGCATACCGTTTCTTGATAGAATTAATGTCCTTATTGCATTTGATGACAAAGGGTCATAATCAGCTTTCTGGGATGTCATGAGGACATTGCCCCACTATTCAGAGGTCTTTTTCATATTCCATAGTGCATCTCAACTGGTGGGTTGAGTACCAACTGCTCAGTTGGTAGGATACATGGTGGTTGGGCAGTGCCTTTGTTGAGCCAATACTAGATGAATTTTGTGAATGTTCTTATTTTTACAACAAATCATCTTTTTAGAAGACACAAACTCTTTATCCTTTTATATCTCAAGGTCTCAGAACACCAACTGAAATCTAAAACCCTTACTCCAACCTTCCACTTAAAGTATTTTTTTGAATGCTTCATGGTGCACCAGCATATCTTTCAGACTATACATGGCTGTCATATAGTTTATTCAGTTAGACATGTTTTATTACATTGTATATCTGTCATTAATATTTATTCATACTCTGAAGAGTGTAAATTTGTGGTAATGGGATAAATTGTGAGCTAAAAATATTTCATTCTAAAATACAACGTCTTACTGTTTATCAAAATATTTTTATCAAAATACTGAAATAAAATCTCCACTCTAGATAAGAACGGAAGTATAATCCCTTTTGCTTACATCAAAATGTATCAAAGATCGTGCATTCAGAATATAGCTGAAAACACTGTTGATACATTAAGCAAGAGAAAAATTATAGTTAAAAGTGTACAACTAATAGTAGTAAAGCTCCCTTATTTTGCTCATTTTTCTAAGTGTTTATGATACAACTCAGAAATACATCAAAACCCTTGCATAATAAAGTGCTGTTCTCGGAGTAATTTTTCTAAACACAATCATACATTCAAGGTCTGAAGCTGATGGCTACCTAGTGAAGTCCTATTTACTAGAAAAGGTCTCTCTTGTTAATGCTCATCTCAGGTATAATATGAATTTTTCATTAAAAATGTCCAGATGAGAGAACATTTAAAAATACTAGATCAAGGATATAGGCATTATTCTGCTTTTAATGGTACTTACCCTGATAATTTCACAGGGCTAAAATGCATTATGGCTTATTGACTCCATTTCATAAGGTGAAATAATAGAACATTACTGATCTTGTCCAAATTACTTACATGATGATTCATTAACCAAGAAAGACGGTGTGATCAAATTAATGGATAGCAATGTGAATAAACATCTGCCACAGGCCCCTCATCAAGACCAAGCACAAAACCTTCGAATAACTTACATTCCATAAAAATTTTGTTTTATGAATCGGTGCTGAGATGTGCACCCACAATATTGTACCTTCCACAACAGTCATCCGTCCCCATGGGACAAAAGGTACATTATACCGCAAACGTGAAAAATTTAAATCTGCTTTTCCTACCTATTCCAATTTTCTTTTTCACTTTTAGTAAGAATATCCAGATGTCCTTCACTTGAGAAGCAATCAACAGTAATTGTTATTTTATTTCAGCATTATACTATCATTTCCCTATTGCAAGAATTAACACTAGAATCATAGAATTATAGAATGATTTGTCCGGACCTTAAAGTTCATCGAGTTCCAGCACCCCTAACATGGGGAGGGACCAGGTTGCTCAAAACCCCATCCAACCTGGCCCTGAACTCTGCCAAGGTTGGGTCATTCATGACTTCTCTGGGTATCCTGTTCCAGTTTCTCACCACCCTCACAGTAAAGAATTTCTTCCTCATGTTGGTGTTCAGCATCCTATTATCACCTTCATTGCATGGGCTTGTGCAGTTCCTAGAGAACATCTCCCAAGGCTCAAAATTTGTGTGCTTTGCCTTATGCTGGAGGCAAGTTCCCAAGTTCCCTGGCACATTTGGAAAAACATTTTCAGAATTCTGAAGCATGGGAGAGTGAAAGTAGTGTATTGTTTGATGAAATATGATTTTGTTATGCAGAAATGATTTCAGATGTCTGAAGAAAGAAAGAACTTTCAAGCTGATTGATGTACCAACATTCTTCCATAAGCAAGTATCACTTGGCATGGCAGGCACTGATTTATATAAGCTATCCTTTGTGGAGCTCGAGGAAAACTGGTTAATTGACACTTTTTTCTCTTTCTAATAGAGAAAAAGTAAACAACATATCAATATGAATGATTCAGTACACTACTGGTTCTGGGCCATGGACTCTTATGGGTATCATTTTTTTTCCCCAGACATTTTAATACCAGAAAGTTCTATTTGCAGTTTCTGAGTCTAGTAGGATCAGAGATCAAGCAACTTGCTTTTCTTTTCCTGCTTTAAAATAACTGGTATGAAACATAAGTAGTAAAAGGCATTTAATCTTATTTTATGTATGTGCTGATGGAGAGCAACTGCCGAGTAATTCATGTGATGTAAACATATAAACTTTCTTCAAAGTCTCCTTTTGTAACTAATATGAGCTAGAATTAACATAGTCAGCCTTCATATTGGCAACCAGAATAACAACTGCTTTTATTCCTATCCCTTCATGTTATGTTATGTGGGTCATTCCTCTCTTGACTATTTGTTACTGGAATGAGTAGAAGTGGTCATAATTTGCGAGGAGAGAAAGGATTATCATTAAAATAACTCAAGATTTGCATTAACTTTCCATTGAACATCTGTATAGGCCACTATTTCTCTGGCTATCTCTACATGACAGGTTAATACTGAAACAGCTGTGACAGTCATGTTTCTGAACTTACTGGTACTTCTGTATTGAAAAATGGCTTGAACAATGCCCTGTCAGCTTCTACTTTTAAATACTTTCAATACTCTCTGCTTTTATTGAGAAAAAGAAAAATGTTCTAGGAAAAGCCTCCTGCAGTACCGCACAAATCACTGTTTGACAGAGCTTATGAAGTGTTCGTTGTGGTGCTAACTCACTGAAAGATCATATATCTTATAGAGATCTTTGCAAAACTTTTTTAAAGAGTGACAGATTGGTGTGTTAGAAGAGCTAAACAGCGTCAAAGAAATATATGTTATACAAGCAGGCTGTTAACACAGTGTGAAATGGTAGGGAATACGCAGAAATCTGTCCTGTGGTCTATATCTGACATGCTCAATCATGTGATATAGAGTTCTACATTAATCTATAAGGATAAAAAAGTTGCAAGTGTCAATTGACAGACAAATACCCCCTGTTTTCATGTTAATTTTCCATTTTTGTTGGACAGACACTACTGAACTGATGAACATTTCAGGTTTTTCCTGCTTTTTCCCCTGCAAAATGAAGGTGAACAAGAAGAATGAGGAGAAAAATCAGTTTTTTAATTTTTTCCCAGCAAGTTTAGAAAGATGTGTTTTCATTCAGTGAAAAAGTCTATTTTCACTAGACCCATTTGTAACAATTGAAGCACTTTTGCAGTTAACATTGATTTGGTTATCAGATGTTATCTGAATTAATGTATTGGCCAAATGTAAAAAGAAGGCTATAAGAAAAATTAAAAAAAAATTAAAAAGAAAAAGAAAAAGAAAAAGAAAAAGAAAAAGAAAATTTTGAATGAAGAGCAAGGAAGTTTACAGATGTCCAGACTTCTTATTTGTGTCTTTGTGCTTTGTGTCTCAGCACCCTGAATGCTCAGTCCGAAATTCTGCTGAAATAAGTTTGGGAGTGAACTTTCTGGATGTTAGTGATGTCTGGGGATAGCATCTGGAAATTCTGATCTTTATCAATTAATCAAATATTTAATAAAAGACATATGACACCACATAGACGGGACTCCAGCGTTGATGAGATTTCTGGACTATCTACCTTATTTCAAGGAAAGTCAAACAAGGCTTCATTATGACATATTTCTTTCCCTCTACATATAGGTTATATTAAGAAAATTGAGGTTGTAACTCTTATTATAATAGATCTGTATGTATATATAAACTGAAACTTTTGATTATACTTTTGTGTCTCTTTTTTATTTCGAGTAGTTTATTCCATTTTAAATCTCTCATTTCTTTAATATAATGCTCTGCCTTTTCTTACATCAGCAACTTTTGCAAAAAGATACTGGGAATATGCTGAGACATAAGCAAAAATGTATAATCTCAACTGCAATAATTATGCATATTTCTGCTTCCCTATGTTATAGATGCAAGAGGATTTAAGTTGAAAGTCTATAATTATGGTAGAGTTGACTACTGTTGTAGTCAACAGTGCTGTCTTAAAAAAGTAGCAATACCTAAATTAATCAGCTCTACAAAGTGGAGATAAATTGTAGATTAGTATGTCAAATTTATACTGTGATCCTCCCTCATTCACAGTTTCAAAGAGAAATTTTTATAAAGTTGAGAAAGCTTCTCTAGTAATTCTGGTACATTAGTTCTGTAACATCAAAAATTATATTGAAAGTGAAGAATAAAAATTCTTATTTGTTTAATTTTTTTTAGTTTGCTTTTGTGAAATAAAAGATATTTGGAAACAAAGGGATTTAATAAAGTCAAGAATTACAAACATTTCTTAGCAGCTCTTTCATTGCATTGAAACATTGCTGATATAAGTAATTTTTCACCAAATTTACAATTTATGTGATTGTTTAGCTATTAAAACTTTTAAGTTATTTAGTTGTGTTTGAACGAAAGCTTAAATATGTGGCTAGATATCAAGCTCCAGATGAATAAGGACATACTTTGCTTGGTGATGAAAATTATTGTGGCTGAATAAAGAAATAAAACATTATTATTATTATTTTCTATATTTCTATGTCTATGTTTACAGGGATTGTATTTAAAAACTTCTTAAAATCTTAAAGATAAGAGAAAATGTCTCAGACATAGTTTGTTCCTGAAAATAGATGGGTCAAGTGTACTTTTGGTTATGCAAAGCCAAACCAGTATAACATTTTTCATTTCTTTGCGCTGCTTTCTATTTCAGTCTTTACTGAGATCAGTCTGGTCATGGTGGTATAAAAAGAAAACAAACCCCAGAACACCTCAAGAGTTTGACTGCATCATCAAATATTCTTGCTTGCTCTTCGAAAATCAGTGCTGTTTTCAGCATTGCAGTCCTTTGGCTCTTAGCCAAAACTCAAATTCCAAGTATCAGCAGTGTCCAGAAATGTCATTTATTGTTTATGGCTACAAATATTTTCAATTTGTAAATGTCAGAGTATCACACAACACTGAAGTGGCCTTTTTCACCACAGCAATAAAGGGTAATTTTTTTACAAGGGGTTGGAAACAGATGTCAAGGCAACCTCAAATACATATCAATCCACGTATTGAATTCAAGAAATCAAAATACATCACCTCAGTTCCTGGTGAAATCCTTTCCTAAATGCCATCCATTTCTGATCAATAATCATTCTATATATTTTATTCCTAAGTAATCCTGTTTCCATTTGAATGACCTATTGATAATTACATAATCTTCAATTGACAATGCAATTAATATCTTTTTCAAATTTCTGCACAAATTTCTACAAATTTCTTATTCAAGGGATCCTGATTGCTTCCAGTTTAAGAAACAGTGTTTTCATTTAAATATCTCGCTACCCTTAACAAGTATGTACATAGTATGTGGAATATATAAGACATGCTTCAGAACACAAGCTTTCCTTTTGAACACGAACCATATAGAAATTTTTTTCTGAAAAGATAACCTCTGTAAGAAGAACAATAACACTCCCCCCCTTATTTATGAAGGAAATCCATATATCTATATGCTCATATCAGCTCTTTCTGATATTATTCTTTTTGGTTATCTGTTTTCTGTGTCAAAACCACACTGGCCTCAGGTCATTTTAGAGGATTTTAAATTATCTGAGTCAACAGTTTCCAAGATATACAGAAGATGGTGGCACAATTACCAGAATGTCTGTAGGGATCACATAGTGGATTTTTTCTAAAAGACCTTTCATATTTTAGTTTCTCAAGAACGATGCTGCTTATTTAATGACTAGTTAAGATCTGTAGTGCTAATCGTATTATATGTAGATGACAGACATTAACCACGTGCTTTTGAAACTCTGCTATAAAATCTAATGATTTTATAGCTGAAAGCCAAAATTACTGGAAGAAAAGTGAAATTTTTATTCAGTTATGAATTTTAGACATCAGGCATGAATTTCATCATTTTCAAGGAAAAAAATTATGAAAGGAGAAATTATTTTTAGGATATGTGAAGCACAAAGAGGTTGTGATTGCCTGAAAAAAATATACTTTAAAAAAACTGTCAAAAGAAGCTTATTATTTCATTCCTTCTCATTATGCTGATTGTCTTCCAGTTTTTGTAAGAGAGAACAATGAGTTTCTTCAATTGCACCCTCCTTTAATTCAGAAGTACCTCCTAACATTTAGAACAGGCATAGGCCTTGCAGAGTGTCATGTGCCGTTGGTGTCAGCAGCAGAATCCTTGGGACCAGAGGAGAGAAAGGCCCCTCATCTTTCTCTCAGTGTTTGGGCTAACTCAGCTTGAGGAAGCAGTGAGAAGCCTTTATCACCAAAGTACAGAAGTCTCATTCCAAAGGCTTGAAAAGACATAGTCCTTTCTGGTAACTGGCCTTTTCATAACCACAGTCTGAGAGGCTGCCTAGACTGTCCCACTGAGCTTGGCCTCTACAGTTTTTCTGTGTGATAGCCACAACTAGACAAGGTAATAAAAATCACAAAATTTACCTTGATAAAGTTTCAAGATCCTCTTGAATATATAAAACTTACAAAACATTTCAAGGATTTCAGACAGGAAGAAAAAACTTCCTCCCAGAAATTAAAATTTGAAAAATGGGAAAAATTCACTTTAAACATAAAGTTTAACATTACAAACAACAGAAAATATGACATCCCTTTATTAAATGCATGTACATAATGATAAGTAATCTACTCTACAATATTTGAAAGGAAAGCTGTTTCTCAAGCTAAACATTACGTATAGATACTATAAATAACCTGGGCACAATTTTAAAAAGACTCACTTTCAAAGTCATTTCTGAAGAAGCATTCCATGAAGTTATGTTGTAAACATGGCACACCATGGCAAGTAGATTCACTTAATCATTTGAATATATCATATACATGAAACATAATAAGATAAGAGCTGTATTGTTAATTAACTTTATCATTATATGTTTCGTGCATTGATATATTATTACCTCAAACTTTTGCATTGCATAACATACTTCTGACCTGTCTTTGACCATTTCTCAAAGAGATTACTATTTTGATTGAAGTCACACTATTTTGAGATGGTTTTAATTTGAATAATGTTTACCTGGTGAAATTAACTAGCTTTTAGTTTGCTAAAGGTACTTTGGTATTTGTATTAATATTACATCTTCCTAGGATTCAGAGTTACTTTTCCCCAGTTCAGAGTTTACTTGGTGTTTAGTCAATTTGCATTTTGGCTTTCAACAGTCTTGCTTTCAGCAACCTTTCCTGGTCAAAACCTACTGCCTTGTCATTCTGGAAATATAATTCAATTTCTCTTTTGAAAACACTATATCGTATGGTGCACTACTTATATACTGTTTTGGATTAAATAATTGCCTAAGTTATTTTCTATGAAGCTGATAAATCCCATTTTTTCCTCACTTGTCTGTTTCCAAAATGTCTTTACTCAGGGTAATATCTTGAAATCACAGATAAAACATAGTGTTAAAAATGAAGAACACTATCAGGGCATTGTGTCTTTGGTTAGAAAATATCTTTCATTTCAAAATAGCTTGGGAGAATGAATTACTCATACTGTAATTGGCTGGAATATTGGATTTAATATTGGTATTGGCATGAAGGTATCATGACATTTTAAAGGTTTCTTTGGAATCTGTATTCTACTTCTATTTTTCTGATTATAACACTAATTTAGCAATCCCATAATTTAGTGCTATCTCTAAGGAAAAATTACAGCTGAAGAGAACTATTGCAAATGGGTCTTTGAGCAGCAATCTGGAGAATATGGAGATTTTGCATATAAATTGAGGCATACAAAGGCTTGCTGTAGCTCTCTCATTATCATCAGGCCATGCTATTCATTGCAACTTGCTACCCGTCCGGCTGCCACAGGCATGAAGGCTTCTACAGGCAACAACAAGAGATTTTGAGGGCACAATTTTTTTTTTTTTT
>VZTG01009690.1:77476-127091 GCA_013397845.1 Melanocharis versteri | reverse complement strand
TTTTTTTTTTTTAATGTAGAGACTATTTCAATTACAAAATGTGCATGCTTCTATGTTCCAAGCATGTTAAATAGGATGTAATGTAGAATCAAAACAGAAGAGGGTCTGTTACAGGAGCAGCAGAACTGAAAATTTCTGTATTCTATCACTATAATCTGTATGTCTGTCTTCCTGTATTTTTTCTTCGATGTTAATTAGCATTAGTCCTTGTTTTTAACTAGCGGTTAGTTCTACTGCACAGCAAGTTGGTGAAGTGCTCTCATGGGCAGGAAAGTGGCAGTCAGGGTCTAGTTTCTCTAAATGTAGGAGTGAAAGGAGTGACAATGTTCTCTTTACCACAACAAGCAGAGGACGGATAATAAGTTGCTTATATTTGTTGGTATTTTGTGATGTTTTCATGATGAAATATGATTTTGGTAATGGAGAAATAAGGGAGCTGTGGTGTCCTAATGTGCAAACTTTCTTTTTCTTTTTTTTTCCTTTCATTTTCTGCAATGCTAGAGATTTGCAATATTAGTGATCATGCAGATCTTTATATATTTCAGGATACTGATTGCAATATACTTCATAATATTCATATTATTCATGATGTTGAACAGCAAAGCAAAGATCTCATCAATGCTTCCGTAAATTTGAAATTATGTAGATGTACTGATTTCAAACTGGGGCAATTGCCCCAAGGCATAGGTTAAATTAATATCAACAGCATCACTAACTTCTAAAGTATTTTGCATTTATATCAATTTCAAATTAAAACAGATTTAGCCTGATATATTTTATAGACTAAAAGAAGTTAGTAGCTTAATATAATATTCCGTTATTTCTCTGCAGTTAGCATATAATTTGCCCTCATCCCATTCATTTGCCTCTATATGTTTTTTAGTTTGTTTCTTTTTATATGTCTGCCAGAACAGTCATCTCTTGAATGACTTGAGAAATCAGAGTCTAAGGTTAGAAGTGACATGTCACGAACATCCTAAAACTTGGGGTTTTTAAACCTCAGATCAACAGAGTTAGATGTATTTTAAGATGCCATCTGGTAACTTTATACATAACAACACAAATTTTGAAATTAAAGCAGTTATTTATTAAACAATGATGGTTATCTTAACACAATTCATTTACTAGCAGTGGTGATTTGCATGAAATGAAAATTGTTAAGCAGCATTCAATTGATTTATGATATTATACCAACAATTGTTTGTTCTCTCATGTTTTATGTATAGCATGAGAAACTTTACAGACAAAGCTAAGTTTCCTAATGACCTAGAAGTATATTAATTAACTTAAACTGTGAATCAGGAAGCCAAACTACTCTATACCTAACAATCTTTTTTGTTTGTTTGTTTGTTTAATGTCTCTGTTTGTCAGCTGGACGTGTACCTGCTCCCTTTTTCCAGCATAAAGATGCACCTTTCCTTGTTGCTTGAGGACTATTCCCAAATCATGAAAGTAATTAATAAAAGCCCTTCATCTTAAGATAAATAACAGTTTATTTCATCTCCAAGAATATGTGCCTTGAAATGATTTTTTTTTCCAGTGCTTCCAAACCATGATACAAGTGACTATCCCTTTTTCTTGCCATAATTTTGAAATTGTTAACTAATTAGTTTTGAAATGGTTTTGAGAAAAAATATAATGATGATTTAATAGTAAAAAAGTTGCCAAATCCTGTGTTGCTTTATCTAGGTTTTAATATCCATCTTCCAAGGTAAAAATCTAAAAAGCGGCATTCCATGACTTAGTTCCATGATTTGCACAATGAAAAAGTGAAGCACCAAGGAAAGATAGTTCCTAGATTTGGTATTGACCATGGGAATATACAAAACTTGGTAGCTGGTAAAACCATGCACAGCAAGTGCTTTTTATACGTTTGTTAAGTGGGAGGTTGAGGCTACAAATATGCTAGTAAAGAAATAGGTCAGCAACCATTTTCTACCCCTGAGAGCCAGTGGAAAGCTGTGGTGAAAATCCTTATATTCTAGTATTTTCCCAAACCATAACAGCCTCATCCATACATGAAATCCCGTACATCATGCCTGTGAATTGTATCAGGGTGCTAATTTATACAAAT
Source organism: Melanocharis versteri (assembly GCA_013397845.1). Lineage (NCBI taxonomy): Eukaryota > Metazoa > Chordata > Aves > Passeriformes > Melanocharitidae > Melanocharis > Melanocharis versteri. The sequence continues at coordinate 125,017 of VZTG01009690.1, read as the reverse complement.
GGAAAAAATGCTAGGGAATAAATATTTTTACAATTAAATAGCAGAGATGATCCCCTACTACGGTTGGTCTAGACCGATCCTATAGACATTTGGTTTACTAGTGTATATACAACTGCAGTGATTCAGTCAGTGCTGCATAAATGTCTTTCCATCTGCTCTAATCAGGTTCCTTGTTAATTAAAATCGTGGAATTGTTCTTACAAAGCTCAAGCTGGGATCACTGTTTTATCTTTAATTTTGATGCAGTTTCAAGTGGCAGATGTGATGTGGATGGAGGAAGTGCATTCTCTGAGCAAGAGCTCTATGTAGGAGGCTCTGGGAATCACTGTTAATAGCAGTATTACGCAGAAGGCAGGCTCCTATAGCAAAAATTTGAAATTAAATTTCCAGAATAATGGAAATTTTGGGGGGCAAGCACTCCATGTGGATGGAGGACATACTTGTGTTTATTTGTGTTGACACCATTTGGATGGGAAATAAAATCTGTGTGGCAGCAAGACTGCTGCTAGGGCTGATGAAAGATGCTGAGGGAGGACTTTGCTTTCCTAATGTAAAGAAGTACAGAGACATGGTAAATTGCATTCTTGAAGCACACCGCTTTTTCCTCCAACTTAAAAAGAAGCATACAGCGTCTAGGTCATATGTACACCATGGATGCCTAAAGTTAGGTGACATGGGATTTATCTGTTTCATTAGAATCTAATCAGACCATTTAAATTTCTATAACTTCACAGACAACTGAAATAGAAATAAGTATGGGGTTGGGCATTTTCTTCCTCAGATTAAGTAAACATAACATTTTCTGACTTGGTATTTGTTGTTTGTTTCTTTTTTTTAAATTTGAATTACAACATTGCTCTATCCCAAATATTTATTCAACATATAATTTCCAGATGCTTTGCTGAATTTTAATTTTCTAAATTACATCATCATTTATATCCAGGTCCTCTATTTAATAAAAAATTACAAAGACACATTACCGGAAAAAGAGCTGTACCAATCAAAACGATAAGACTAAAATTTCTTTTTATCTTATACCCCTTGACATATAAATCCAGAACTTTAAAAGGCTAAGAGTATCCAGAATGCTTCCAGAACTAGTTTTATTGGACCAAGAAATAAAAACAACACGGCTGTTAAACAATAAGTTTTCTCATGACCAAAAAACAACTTGTTTAAAATAAACAAAATTGTTATTTTTTTTCTCCAAGTACCATACTACACATCCTTTCAAGTCTCACAAAGTATCAGAGAGAGGAGAAAAACTCAAGAATATATCAAGTGTGGGAAAAAAAACCACAATGCAGTGGACACTAACACATGCATATTATTTGCAGAAGAAAATTAAACCATTTATAATTATTATCTATAGTGGTGGTTACTCAAATGATCTTCCCTAGTTTAAATGTTCAAGAACTTTTAGGTGAAATCCCTGCTGAGAAGTTTGATTTCTTTCACTGTGAAAATTTTGGTTCAGTTATACTTCTGGACCTCAACTGTGCCAGCATCATCTGAGATACAAACAAGTCACTTGAGGAACATGGCAAACCCCGAAGAGCCCTTTAGAAATGCAAATATATATAGGTAAGAATTATATGCAAATATAATTCTTTTAGCATGGTCAAAGATGACCATGCAACAATAGTTCTCTTTAATTCAAGTTTGAATAAGGTCATGATTAATAAAGCTGACAGTAGTCCTGCTCAACAGACAGACAGCACAACAGATGAAAAAACTTCTACTCCATTGTCCTATGCATCAGTCATCACTGTTTTGTGATAGGCAGTGCCTAAATATTGTTTTTGTGTGAAAGAAAAATAAAGTAAAGCTAACAAAATACAGCACCAGGATGCAAAAAAATGACTTTCCAGAACAACACATAGTTATAATAAATGCAGACATCTATGGTGTAGTTACTTATGAACTGTTCATCTGCATTCTATGTATAATTAGTTGGAAGCAGCATCTTTAAAGAATAGTTAATCAGCTTAATGAATGACATCAGTGTTATACCAAGTTAGGTGGCTCATGCTTTATTTCCTGTCACTTACAGGAAAAGAACAGTAATTAACTCACCTCCAGACATCAATATTGTTAACAACTGTGCTTAAATAAGATTAACCCAACCTCTAAGCAATTCTGTAATAACAGTCCTTAACGTCATTTACCTAAACTAAAATATAAAAATTAAGTCTTGTCCATGTTATTTTGTCCTTTATTCCCACAAGTAAAACTTTTAATTACACATGAAGTTTTTCTGCATGTACTGCAGGTTTTAAATTGCTCAAAGGTGAAGTCAAAGAAACTGCTCTAGCTACACACAGTAGAATAGATTTGACATCTTCCACTCAAAATGATTCCATCTGTGAGAATACCTACTACAGATAGTATACTATAACTACTACTACTGCTACCTACCACAGATAGTGCAGATAGGATTTTCTATTTAATCTACAATAAATTAAAAGCGGCTGTACTGTGTCCTGTATAAGTCGATATACAGTCTCTGTCTTCATCAGATACACCTGTTGGAAGCTGATTTTATTTGCCATGTATAAAAATTCATTTTGAACTCTATAATTTTTGACAGAGAGGTCAGGGCTGGATGTCTAGAAAGAAGAATATATTTAATGGATTTATAAACACCCCAAGACATATGCAGAAACATGACATGAATAGGGACTTCAGAGGCCAAAATAAATACAGGTCTTTGACATAACTGCCTTTTAATAAAGCTGGAAAAAAACCTTTTGATTTCAGTGCACAAGAAATGTTTTTTTAACACGTACAACAAGAAGAAATTATTGATTCACTATGAAAAAAAAAAGAAAAAATAATAACTAATAATGGCAGCTTTCATGGAAACATACAAAATGCAATATTTGCATTGCAGTGATCTCTGTTTCTGTTATATTTAAAGAACAAAAAATTGAAGCTGAATTCAGGAATAAGAAAGAAATGTGGTCTAGCTTCTTTTTGTCCCCTTTCCTGTAAAGGGCTGAATTACATGAAAAATACCTTTTTCTATTTTATGTATACATTTATTATTTTTAACATATATTTAATTAACTCTATTGGTGTGGTTTCTGTGCAGCAGAAGTTATACATATTGCAAATGTCAGGATAATTAGGCTGTAATCACCCATACGATTCACATTAATGTAACAGGGAGCTGTACAAATAACCCAAAGGCAAGAAGTCCTGTGGCCTTTTGGAGCACTGTGAAACTGTAAGTTTTTATTAGGGGGTATTTTCTTGCTTTTGGTATTCTGTGAAAGCACTGAAATTTTGAATTATAGAGCAAAGATTTTTTTCCGTGATATTGACTGCTGAATATGCTAACATAATTTCCTGTTCAAAAAAAGAGTATAATTTGGTCATCTTAACTTGCGGTCATTCATTCCAAATTAAATGCTAGATTTTATCTTGGCCTTCAGGAAGACTTTGTGGGAAACTATGCCAGAACCACAGTCAGAATTTTTTTGGTGTCCAGATGTAACAAAAAAATCCTGCAATCCAAAAACAAGGCAAACAGAAAACAGAATATAAGCAGCATGTCAGTTCATTTACTCTTCATTTTGTCTACTTTTGTTTCAGCTTTATCTAACATATTTTTCTACGGGAATATCAAATACCACTTCCTCACCTTGCTTAAGGTTCATTGTGCTAATAATGTCCTATCGAAGTGTCCATCTTTGTCATTGATTACTATAAGCAGAATTCCTTCCTAGTCACTTCAAAAAGAGATTATTCCAGCCATGCACACCCAAAATAAACCACTTATCCTGAGAAGGAGATTGCTTTGTACACAGACTATATTTACATTTCTACCTTGCTGTGGTATTAGAAAGCTTTAGTTGATGAATCTCATTTACTACTCCAAGTCCTTCATGAGATATAAAGCAGAGTCTGCCAGTGGTAATGATAGGAAGGGCAGATGCAGCTCAAAGCTTGCTTTTCACAGAAATAGAAGTTGGGCAAGAACAAACTAGTAAGAGGTGTGAGTGTTGTCATTAACTTTACATGTCAGTATTTGCTTTCCCATTTTTGCACGTATGTCAAATACAAGCTGGAGATAAAATAGTAATTTAAAAAAGAAGTTGGTAAAATGAAGATTTTAAAGACTACTCCTAGCTCACCCTCGTGTCTCTTTTACAAGACCACTCTTTTGGGAGGTTAGTCATCTTGAGTAAATGCTCCCAGATATCACAGATTGTCTGCCATCCACACAACTGGATTACAGAATTAAAAATAAAAGGTTCTGCTCTGGAGCTGAAGGCCTGGGACTCTTGGCACTCGAAAACTGAAAGGGCCTGAATGGTTTCTCCTTCACAATGTAAAAAGTATTTTATAAATTTTGCTGCTCTTATTATGTTGCAGGCAGTAGAAACGCAGACAAGAAGCATTTTTAATTCAAAGCTTTTGTTCAACAGTTCATAGCAGAGAAACGACCTAGAATACTCTAGATTTTCTATGACAGACATCCTGCAGTTACCTTGCTGTTACATGCTGCAGGACCCTGTAGAGATTATTGAAAAAAATATCCCTTTTTCTAAAATGAGATCCTGTAGTGTCTGGGATCTCTCCTGATCTTTTACAGACTTGGGATAGGGGTGAGGGTGACAGTATAGACATCGAGTCCTCTTTTTTTTCCAGTAATCTTGCCAGTTTTTTAGCCTTAGTAGTGAGCTTTTCACACATACTTTAGTGACTATTTAATATTCTCACTTTTAACATTTCATTTGCTACTGTAGCCAAATGCTACTTCTTCACTTTTGCTTTTCTTTTTTATTCACTAATTTCCAGGAGAGGAAAATTCAATTAAAATAGATAAATACATTAAAGAGAACATATGAAGGGTTAATTGAATTTTGCAAGAACTTGATATAGTAAATGAAGAATGCAGTAAGCATTTCATTTGGAAAAAGGTGCTTTATTAAAGTTTACTTTCATTAGCTGATAAAAAACAGCTTCAACATTGAGAGCTTAACTGAATACCTACAAAGACAATGAAAGAGCAATTTCTATCACCACAGCAAAATTCTCTACATAAAAATGATTATTTTGTTTAACTCCAAACATATGTGAGTATGGGTCTACTAATTAATTGAATAGAATACTATGCTCTTGATTAAAATATTTAAATACTCCACTTATAGAAGAATTAAAATGCAATATTGTTTATATTCTTGAAATATCTTAATATGATAGTAGCATTTAGGGTTTTTTCCCCCAGTTTGCTGGCTCGAGATATCACACCAATGTTATGTTCATAACAAAGAGTAGGGGAGAAAGTTACGGTGCGCTGGGTAGAGGTGCTGGCCGTTGTTACCTTGCCTGTAGCAGTTTAGCAGTCTCAGGATCAAGTTAAATCCTGAGCAGGGATGAGCACTGATTTAACCCACGTCTCGCTGCTATTCAATCACAGTCTCCACTAACATTCTATGAGCCCCTGGACTGGTCTGCACAAGGAGACACTAAGGTTGGTTTAGTCTAATGTTATTTTCAAATTGCAAATAATATCTTGTAATGGCTAATTAGACTGTGCCTTTTCATTTTTTCTTTTACTTTTCAATTAAATTATATAAAGCTCCTTTATGTAAAGGAGAAAAAAACATCAGGAGCCGTTCGTATTGATGAAGAATTCTTTAGCAAGGTGCTGGCAGAGTTCTGGGGATGAGAAAAGCCTTCAAGTTCATTACTGTTCTGCTGCTCCTTAATAGACCAGGAACTTTACTGGAAATTACCACCACGCCTCCCCCTACTCAAAAATCATACCAGTAAGGCTGTATGGGAAATAAGAGCAAGTCTGCTAACCCAGATCTTTTTTTCCTATTATTATAAGGCCTGGGACTCCACACAAACTCTGAATCTTGCCTTGCTCTTGCTATGAGAAACCAGGGTATTTAAAGTGGTACTTGGCTTCTTTGAATGAAGGAAAAATACATGGATATAAATATATAATAGTATGAAACTTGTATTCCAGTAATGTGAACCATACGGGAAAGAACCATAATCGATAGATCATGATACTATGCAATAGAATTAAGTTTAGAAATGCAAATATTTAATTATATTACTTTATCTTCATCTCTCTTTTACTTTGATTTATCATGCTGTACATACTCTCTCATTTTCCTGTGTTAATATGATCCCCATTAGGACCATATTTTTAAATGTTGCTGTTTTAAGGAAATATATTTAAGTTGGGCAAGAAGATTTTTTTAAGATGTAATTGGGTTTTTTACCGCACTACAAAAAAAGTTTTCATGTAACAAAGAGTATTTTCTTACTAAGGTTATCTGAATGTTTGAAATACATGAAATATTTAATTCTTCTGTTTTAATACTATGCAGATCATATGAATTAATGCTTTTCTGTCACAGACTTTTAACTACATATTTTTAAAATTATTAGAGTTAATCACAACAAACTCAGAAGAACAGACGCAAAAAAATTTTTTTGTGCAAAAAATATTATCAATATCAAATTTTTGAATGAGAAAAAAACTTTCCTCATTCTAAATACAGCTGGAAAAGAAGATATAACAACTAGTATCTAACTGGTTTAAGCAAGTTTGCTGGGAAAGAAAGTGAGCTTCTTTGAATAATCACTTGGATTGGAAGAGATTGAAATCCCTGATGAAATAAATACTTAGCTGTCCATACAAGTGGAACAGCTGCAAAAATCTAGACTGAGAGACTCCCACTACAGATTATCTGTTAATTAACAGGTTCACAGAGCCTAGACCTTGAATAAGGGCCCATTTCGAATTTAGCTAAATTTGCAAGCAGGGTGGCAATTTAAATTTAGATCTTTTCTTTAAGAAGGAGTTTTCTAATCAATAGAAGGAATTCCCAACCTGCTGACAGGTATCTTTTTGAAAAGCTATTCATCTACTGCATCTGGTTCTTCTATATGAGAAATTATTTTGACATTTCCATATATTACTATAAGATTGAGCCTCATTAGGAAGATCAGTTACTCATCTAAGATTTAAATTTCTCTATTCTATTTTAAAATTTCAACAAATCAAATGAAGATATTTTGTTTCCTACAACCTGTAGACTTCCTCCATTCCTATTACCTTTTCAACACACTTTCAGGTTCATGATAATCCAATTATCTTTCTTGAACTGCTCAGTTTTTCTATGAAGTCTCAATTCAATGACAATTCATTGTCTCCCTAGCAGAGGCCCTTTGGTAAGGCTGGGTATTGTCTCCTTTTGTCATATTTCAATCATTTTCACAAACTCTTTACTTTTCTTGTTCAGATTTGAAGCCATGGTCTTGGAAATTAGCTCTGTCTAATATTACAGTAGAATTTCTAATGATAGTAGTATGAGTTACAGAGATTTTTTCACTTGAAATAAGTCAATGACAACATAATTCCTAGTAAATGACAGCACACTTGACCATTACTTAAGAAAACAAACAAAAAAACAAGAAAGAAGAAAAAAGAAAAAAGTTAATATTAAAAAATATCTTTTATTTTAGGACTATTTTATAATTTATGCCATTATTGCCTTTTTTTTCTTTTACTTTTTAAATCACTTCTGTTTACAAAACAAGTCACAGACAAATAAATTCTGCTAATAAGCTCTCAATAGTTTGTTGAAGTAGATGAACACTTCCAGAAAAGTTAAAAGAATGAGCCATCTAGTTAAAGAGGTAATGTGCCACAGGGTAGAGATAATAGCGTTTAAACAGGACAGGGCACAAGTCCTTATTGATAGTAATAACCACTTTACCACATCTAATATTTTTCAGAGCTGGTAGTTGGCCAGAAAACTAGCCAAAAATATGCAAATAATTTGCTGCATTGAGTTTATGCAGCTTTAATTAATGGAATTTAATTAATTTACTTTCTAATGCTGGTCCAGAAGGAATGAACATTCAAAAGGCATTCTGTATTGGCAATGTAATTTAGACATTTAATCAAAGTTTATAAACTTATAGTAGAAATATACTCTCTCAGCCCTTTGTCTTGTGTATTGCATGGTCTGTAACACATTCAACTTGCAAATTTTCAGGGGTAGGAAATGTGTTTTATACAACTTTAAAATATGACATGTAATTTAGTGACACTTTTAAAATATCCAAAATGTAATTCACTTAAGTTCATTTTACCAGATAACAAAGCAGTACAATTACATTTTGAAAAGAAATGAAAGTCACTATCAATATCAATATCAATATCAATATCAATATCTATATCAATGATTGGGGTTTTTTTGCTCAGTATCAAACATTCACTGCACTGGTCCTGCTGTCCACATTACTCCTGACACAAGCCAGGATGTCACTGGACTTCTGGGCCACCTGGGCACATGCTGGCTTCTGTTCAGCTGGCTGTTGACCAACACTTCCAAGTCCTTTTCTACCCAGCAGCTTTCTGGACATTCTGCCCCAAACCTGCTGCGGTGCAGGGGGTTATTGTGAGCCAAGGGCAGGATCCCAGTGTGGAGCCTCATATAACTGGTGTCAGCCTATCAATCCAGCCTGCCCAGATCCCTCTATGGAGCCTTCTTACTATCAAGATCCTCATGGTCTCAGGTTCCTATCTGGGTTCTCAAAATTAAGAGGCAATATTTTCCAGAAAATCAAAGGAAAAAAATAATTCCTTTTCAGAGGATGATTTAGAGTCCAAATAAAATTCTCTGAGATAAACAGAATTTAGTGTTGTAAACACTTTCATCATACCTTATGAGTTATTTTGAAAGTAGGAGTCACCTGGTTACGGATGTTATAAGTATTGTCCTGTGGAATTTGGCATGATGGTGTTTCTGACTTCTCAATTCAGAAATATAAAGAATGAATTATGTACTAAAGATTAACAGAGCATGTCTTCTTATTTACAGATTTCAAGATGTGTAGTAAAACTGCAGGATCTGCACACTTGCAGCTATCACAGTTCCAAAAAAAGGACAACGTATATACACAGAGTAAAAATATCTTCAATACCCTAAAACAGATAAAATGCCAAGGCAGTGAAGGCAGCAATAGAACTTGATCAGCATCAACTAGGACTCACATTTCTACCCATGGGCCCAGGAGTCACACTTCATCCCGGTCTGGACCCATCAGTGCCCTCCAGCCAGATGTCTGCTGCACAGATGCCTTGGCCCTGTAATGTAGTGGGCTTATCTCTGTAGGGACTTTCAGTGCTATGTTGGTACTTTATCTCCAGCCTGGCCCTCACCCTGTTACCAGCCCCTGCCTCTGCTACCCATATTGAGCCCCTGTGGGACTGCAATGCATTGAAGAGAGCACAACCTGTGTGAAAGTGACCCTCGGTTTCAGGTTCTTTGTCCAGCCTTTGCTTTTCTCTGGCAATAAAATTACATTTGATTGGATCTACTTCAGGCCAACTTCAAAATCTGTCTGTATTTGTAGGGAAATAAATCCTTCAGGAATGTACATTCGATTTCCATATTAAACAAGGAAGTTAAAATTGCTACTCTAGGTTACTTTCTGCGGGTTGCTTAGTATAGATTCATAAAATAATTCAGGTTGGAGAAACCTCAGGAGAGCTCTAGTCCAACCTCCTGCTCAAAGCAGGGTCAACTAGAAGAATAGGTCTCAAAGGGGAGATTCCACAATCACTCTAGACAATTTTGGTATGTCTGTCTTTCCATTCCCTTCTCTCTAGGCTCCATTCAAGTATTTCAAGTATTTGAAGAATGCTCTGACATCTCCCTGTCCCCAGGCAACTCTTCTCCAGGCTGAAGAAGCACATCTCCCTTCACCTCTCCTTGGAGGATAAGTACTCCATGGTGACCCTTCCCTGAACTTACTGCAATTTATGGGCATCTTTCTTGCACTGAGGATCCAACAATGAATGCCATATTCCAGATTTAAGAGCTGTGGAAAAATTTTCTTCCCGCAGTTTACTGACTAAACTTGCGTTGATGCAGCCCAGTATGCTATTAACTTCCATTTCTCCCCGAGCGCACTGTTGAATCATGTAAAAAGTAGTTGAAACTTATGTTTATCCTGTTACAAGAAAGAATTATTAGTGTTTTCCCAAAACAACCCAGTAACAGAAAATATTATTTTAGGCCCAAATGAATGGCATGAACAGGAGTTCCTGATATATTAATTTCCTTTAAAAGAGAGTATAGCATATCTATTAGAGTCTAAAGAAAGAAAAATATTCAAAGGAGTCTGACTGGAATCACAGAAAAGCTATTGGTTTATTTTTCCCTAAAGGTGACCTTCTCTGTAATGTGAAAATCAACACTGGATGTATCTTACAATATTTACTGGAAATACAAGGATCTGTAGCTCAAGCCTTGAAATAAAGCCTTTCATTTGTTTCAGAACTGTAATGGGATTGCCCTTTAACAAATCTACTGCTTTAACATGTGGATATATAAGGATATATAAGTTTGTTTTTTATAACAAATAAACATATTGAATTGTTGCAGCAGAATAAAAAACAGGTGACTTTCAATTGATGCCCCCTCTGTTACAACTAATTAGTTCCTTTATTTTGTTCCTAAATCTTCTTCTGTGTTGAAAGAGAAGTAAAATCAGTTGATAATCATCCTTAGAATTCTGTGCAATTTCTGTGGTAAACGCAATATTTATGTTTTCCTGTGCTACGCTTACACAGATTAAAACTAGAAGATGATGTACATATTAATCTTAAATGTTTGTTCTTCAGCTGGTGTGAGTGCAATTAGCAATACTCATTACCAAAAAAGAGAAGTAAACTGGAAAGTCAGTTTGAGTTTGCACCAATGCATTGAATTTTTCAATTCTTCCTGCTCATAGAAGATCTATGAACAAAATTAATTTATGTAATTATTAATTAATTTAATTATTCTCAAAGACAAAAAAGGAGTCAACAGATCAGAGAAACTGTAATGAATCTCTAATTTTGATCAGGAATGGAGACACATATATTTAGGCCAGATCTATAGACCATGTCATTAAATATAGAGCAAACACAAGTAAATTCCATGAATAAGTTTCCTAGCTTCAGACTTTAAAAGAAGTGGACAAATTCAGAACGAGACTGAAAGCTACTCTTGCCTTTGTTGCATATAGGCAAAAATCATAGGAAAAATCCACCAGAAAATAACAGATGAAATGATCAGACAAATTGGTTGAGGGTAGCAGTATGGAAGAGTTTTTGACTCCTTAGTGCTCTGATGAGGAGAGGATGAATCTAATCAAAATATTGCTGTGGCCTTTCAGCATTCCCATGAGTTGCAAGACCCAGGTGCCATAGGCATCAATGTAGAGCTCATCTGTGAGCTGAAGGCAGGAACAGCAATAATGCCACAAGTACTTACGTTTTTCACCCTGTCACATGCACTTATAGGAAAATAGTTTAAAACTGATTAAGATTTCTGGGGAATGGGGTGAAAAACATTAATATTCAAATATGTGTGATCACGCCAATGAAGAGAAAAAACTGTGTGTTGCAATGTGGCTGCGTATGACTTACCTATACACCTACAAGTCCTATCATTTATGCTTACTTTATAGCCAGTAATAGGACAAAAAATGGCATAGTGCTCTGGAATGGTGTACCTCTGCCCTCTACTATACAGGATATCTGCAATGACAGTGCAGGATATTGACATCAGCACTGTAATGTGCATTGGAAGTCTTGTGTAGTGAATCCTGACCACCTAATCCCTCACACGTGATAGGAGTTATAAACTGATGTAGCAGTCTTCAAAAATGCCACCTACAAGACAGTGTGCTGGGATTAAAGGAGACAGCTATAGAAACAATGCCATTAAAATGAAAGTTTAAAAAAAACAACTCCTAAGAAAGGAAAGTGCCAGAAAACAGGGTAGTACCATTTTTTCCTTCTTTTGCATTTTTACCGTAAGTGGTACTGGCAGTGAAGACTGATGCATATCATGATTCTCATGGACAGTTCAGAACATTCTGTCTATCAAACAAATAAACGTGATTTAAGTTCTAAAATATAGAGAGAGAAGAACAGAAAAGAACTCCACTCCTTAGAAGGGAGCAGTAAAAGTATACTCTGAAATATCTCATATAGGAAAGCCAAACTTAAAACCAAAAGGGTTCTGGGTGAGAGGTTGGAAAAGAGAGATCTAAATCTCAAGGGAAATTGAAACAGTTCAGAAGGAAAATCAGTGCTAAGATTTCAAATTCTTATGTTTCTCTTTTGAAATTATTTCAATCTGTAATACAAATTTAATCTTTGGGACTTTATTATATTTTCATTTTTAATCTATCATTTCAAGTCTGTATAGTGATTAAACTGGATTCAAGTGAATATAACAGACACACTGTGTAATTCTGTCATGAAAGATCCAAACCCAAACATGATAAACTTGCTTCTTGGAGCTTTTGCAACTCAAAACAATCTTGGGAATCCAAAATATGGTGATGCATTTTCTCCTAAGCACCAAGTGTCAATTTTGTGTCAATAAAACTGTCAGAAGGTTTTAAGTAGTGAAATGCAGATAAGTAGTGAGTCAATTTACAGCTCTAAGACTGTTATAACGTCCTATTGTCACTCTGCATTACACATGTTGCATCAAGATGCAGTTTGATAAATGTTTTAAATTAAATTAAGTGTGCGATTGTCAATGGAGCAATGTCTTCTCACACCATCAGTTGTGTATATCTCATTTATGACTTTGGTTGCTTGTGTTCCTATTGGCATATTTGAGCCACACAGCAGGCTGGACCAGAGAAAAGGATGAAGGAGTAATACAGATGCAACAAAATTTGTTTTCATCTATATTATTTCCCTGAGATTGCTCCCTACATAGCCTGGTGAGAGGCAGAGAGGGAGAAAGGAACATGACAGTAGGAACAAGATGAAGCCTGTAGGACCTCAAAAGTAATAGTGACATTAAATAATCAAATTAAAATAATATTCTCTTCACTGCTTTTTCAATTCCTTTTCCTGCTCCCTAGCTCTGAGTTAATCTCACCAAGTTGAGGGTAACCCCCCTGAAAACTCCTCTAGTATTGTGATTATTTGTCTTGGTCCATTTGTCAAAATTGAGATGTGTTGCCCACCAACATTAATGCGAGGAATTCATGTGTTATAAGAGTCTTCCTATCACTTTGCAGTTATAACTAAATCTGTTTCATCAATGCTTAGGTTCTGTCTCCTTTTGCATTTTAATCTTTCAAGAATGTCTTCTTTTGTTTTCTTTTCCAATTAACTCCTTGGTTTTGAGCAACTTTTCCTGGTTTTATTAAATGTTATTTTATGCTGCACTTAAGAGGTATCCTATGAATAGTAAATAAATAAATGTGTTTAAATGATAAAGAAGAAGTGACTCAAACTGTGGGTTTAGATTAGATTTTATGAAAAAGAGAATGGTGCTAATAATGCCAAGGTCACAGGCTTGATCCTGGTATGGGCCATTCACTTAAGAGTTGGACTCAATAGTCCTTGTGGGTCCTTTCCAACCCAGAGTAGTCTGTGATTCTGTGAAAAATTCTTTGCTGTGAGGGTGGTGAGTCACTGGAACAGGCTGACCAGACAAGTTGTGGATGCCACATCCCTGGAAGTGTTTAAGGTCAGTTTGGATGGAGCTCTGACAAATCTGGTCTAGTGGAAGGTGTCCCTGCCCATGGCTGGGGATTAGAACTGGATGAGGAATCTGTATTTCATTGCATCTCAACAATATGTGAATCTGGAATGTATTTTAGGTGTGACAGAAGCAGAATTGTGGGTGAAAGAAGTAGAAAGTTTCTCGAAATGAAGATGCTTCATGCCCAGAATAACACATTCTTATTGCTTGCAGTATGAGCTCTTGTGACAAGTACAGAATTGAGCAATGCTACACTGTAATTAAAGATGACACAGCACGTTGTTATTTAACAACAATACTTGCCTATAAACATCTTATTCTTGTCATCTGTCTACGTACTATTAACTAGTAATCTGGAGTGACAGGGTACTGAGAAGAATAAGCATTTAGCACAGACTTTCATTTCTACATCATCAGTTCAGACCTGAGCTTCATGTTGAGAAGCCATTGTTTAGGAGCATTTTCTTGCCCTGTGATTTCAAATAGCTTCCCATAGGATGCATGTCTTCATCACAAAAGCAGCCCTACAACTGGCACTAAGTGCATCAGTGTTGATTATATCTTTAGAGAGACAGGGAATTGAGTGCTGCAATTGGCAATGGTATCTGGTCCTAAAAGAACTAAAACCACATTGCTTAGAAGCACACTGACAGAAGAGTAAGGGAAGAAAAACATTAATGCTAAATTCAATTTTAAAAAAATCTTTTGTGATCCTAATAATTTTATTTCTTCTTTAATCATGCAATAAATATGTAAGGATGTCTCCTAGTCTTTTAATTTTTTTATATGAAAGCAGTAGGATTGTTTTCTGATGTCAGGTTTCTTCATTTTCTCAATACACACTTCAGATGCTATTTTATACCAGGGAAACTGCAGAATGTAAAATTAAAAACAAAAGAAAAGAAGGTATAAGAATTCTGCACCAAAACTTAAGCTGATACTTTAATGGGTTTTCTTTTAGTTGTTGCATTGGTATTATTTTCAGAAAATTCTTTTTTAATGTTCTACATGTAATGAACTAATGTTTTTTTAGTATGCAATCTTCTACGATTTTACATAAAAAATCTATCAAGAATTAATCAAGAATTCATCAATTTATCCAAAATCAAGAATTCATTATGATTTTTTCTTAGAATAAATATCTGTTTAAAAAATTGGTTAGCTTTAAAATTTTAAATAGAAATTTTAAAATTTTGTCAATGTTTTGTGATCTTTTCAAATATATCTATAGTATTTATCTTAGATAAGCAAATTAGCTAAATACTTTTTAGCTGTAACATGCCACTGGTGGTCCATGAAATGTTAGTGGCCTATTGTCACCAGGTAAAGGAATGACATTTTCTTTATGGTGTTCAGGGATTCAGAGGAAAATGGCTCTTCCAGACAGGAAATTAATATTTACTTTTATTTAATTATGTCATATATATAAAAATATAATTTAATTATAAATTGCTTTCAATATTTTTTTTTCAAATTGTAAGGCATTTGACTGACTATCTAGTTCACAATATTATTACACATCCATCTCAAAGCTCTCTACATTTACACTGAGTTCTGCTTGTATAGCCTCATAGGCTATTGAGAAATTCTCTGCTAAGAGCTGATCAAAAAAGTAAATATCTTTCAAAATATTCTTCTAACAAATTTTGTTTTATTTTAATAGGCAGAGATTTCCAGTGCTGAGTAAGCAATTGCTTTTCTTTTCACGTTAAAATCAAACTGTTGTCATAATCACCACTAAATGAATATACTGGTATTGTTCAGGATGATGTTAGTGACTGACGTAACTGGATGCTTAAAGTTCACCTATTTCCAAGGATTTTACATGTCACATAATTTGTATTGATCTTAGCAGGAGCTACTGTGTTCTCAACAGTATGACTATCTTTTATAGATCTAAGTGTCCAAATATGAACTATAAATTTAACTCATGTGAAAAACTGGCAAATTTTGAAAATCTGTTATTTCACAAAATGGGTCTCTTCTTAGGTTACAGTTCTGTCTTATTCTGTGTTATGTTCTCTTCATAAATAAACGTCTCCATCTGCAGAGTTCCTGTCTTTTGAAGAGTTTTTGAGATTGCATGCTGGCATACAGAACCGGCTCTTGCAGATCTGTATATTTTGATATTATTGGTACGGAAGTTTTGTCAAAGCTATCACAAATCAAAGCCAAAATGCTATCAAATACTAAATACAGATTGAAGGATTAAGCCATGTAGTTCTAGATGAGTAAGTGGTACTTATCAGCAGTTTCATTTTTATGAATTGTATGGATATTTCAAAGTCTGCTCTTGTAAATTACTATTTCAAAATTTCATTGAGCTGTAGCTTAAAACTTGAAGGAAGCACCTGCTTCTAAACATGGAGCTGCATTTAATTAGGTACTTTAATGAGCGGTATATACTAGTTCCTGCAGAATACTGTTTCAGCTATACTGGATTACAGTTATCACTGCTTGTCTAGACATGGGATCAAAATGTGAATCTTAAATTAGATTGCCTTAAGATTTGCTTTTGTCAAGGTATTGTACTTGTCTTAACAATATGATAGTCCAGTAGCTGAAGAATATAAGTTCAGCAAGAAAACCTTAGAATCTCTTGGGATATTTCTTTGAAGAATTGCAGTGTATATTCAATTATTCTTTAAATGAAAAATGACATTGAAAATATAAGAAAAAAAAAAAGCCCTAAAGTAAGGCTGACATATAATTAAGATTTCAAATTAATCACTGTCTTAATTAAACTTCAATGTGAGGCATGTATCAAAATGATAAATTGCAGTACCATAAGTTGACAAATATGGCTTATTTAACAACATTATTCTGAAAGAAATAAATTAAACAGAACATTGAAATGGTAAGTGGATTTTTACCAGACTAAGGAAGAGATATCCTTTTTTTCCCAATAATTAAGTTTTTCTCAAGGCAAAAGAAATGATAGGTTATTCATTGGTTTTTAACTTTCAAAGAATGACTTTTTTTGCAAATGTTAAAGGAAATAAATATATTTCCATTCATTTTGTCTGGAACAAAATTATGCATGTTCTGTGGCTCTCTAATCAATCAACTTATTTATTATTTTTTTTAAGATTTATCAAAGAAAATTTAGCACTCAACAACCACTAAAATCTAACTGCTAATTATGGTAGAATAGAACACTAGATCTATAATCAAGCACATGTGTGTGAGCTTTTGTCCTAAAAATTATATGTTATTTTTCAAATGAAAGAACAGGGAAGAGAAAGACAAGTCTATTTAGATGAATTTATCACATATTCTCCCCAAAATAGAATGCCAAATATTTGGCAGCAGAAACAATCTTTAACTGTACTTTTGTGTACTGATAATAAAGTGACACAGCCATCCATAAGGAGCTTTTGAGAGGCTCTAGTGGTCAGATACTCCCCCCTGCCCAGCACAGTCCCCTGCCTGCAAGCCAGACCTCTAGTCTTGGACTATGTACTTCTTGCCTGGAGCTCAGGCACATAATTTTACAGAGCAATTGCTGTTTTTTCAGCCTCACAACTGCTACTTCATACTATTCACCCATCGGAGAGGTAATAACATGGCCAAGGGAAACCTTAAGCAGATCTAAGGTTGGTGTGGGATTCTGAGGGGAAGAATGAGGGGCATGTGATCCCTTGTGGTGTTGGTATCCCTTTCAATCCTTCTGACTAGGAGAAAAGCTCTGGCTGCAAGTGCATCCAGCAGACCAATACCTAGTTGCACAGTTGTCTCCAAGGGTTTGGGCTTCGTAATCATAGCACCTCATCTGAGGATGAAGTAGGACTGCTGGGAAGAAATGAAACTACCTGATCAACACAAATAAGTGGACATTTTTAACTCAGAAGGAGGGCCTTTTAAAATACTCTTTTCAGGGGACAGGGACCTAACTACAGAGTAAAAGAAAATTGAGCCCAGGTTTAGAAGGAAGGCTGAGAAGTACTAAAATTGGAACACTAGACTTCAAGACATCGTATTTGGATTTATTTGGGGAATTGTTAGGCAAAATCTCCTGGGAAGCAATTATGGGGAGGAAGTACAGTCAGAGAGACGGCTGATTTTTTTAAATGACATCCCAACTATTTTAAGGGGAAGTGAACTTTGGCAAATGACTCATGAGGCTAACAAGGGAGCTTTTTAATGAACTAAAATGCAAAGAAGTACAGACAAAAAAAAGGGGGAAAAAGGATGGACAGCAAGGAAGGAGTATAGAAATGGTGCTCAGGAACAAAATCAAGACGGTCAAAGTCCAAGCGGAACTAACACTAGGGAAGAGTTTCATGGATTATACAAAGGGATTCTACAAGTATGCTAGTGGCAAAAAAAGCACGGGGAACATTGCAGATTCACCACTAGGTGGCAAAGACAATAATATTCAATATGGAAAAAGCCAAAGAACTCCATGCCTTGTGCGCATCGTTCTTCATAAGGAGTAACCTGTTCATGTATCAGTCCAGTTGGGAAGGAGAGAGGTAATAGGTTCTGGGTTTAGACTAAAAAATTGGATGTATTCACATTCACAGAATCACCCAAGGGTACCAGAAGAGCTGCCCCACCATGACTGAAAAGCTGCTGTCTGTAATCCTTGGAAAATTATAGCAATCAGTGGCAGTCCTTCGTGACTAGACAGGTTAGTGATACACTTGTCCTAATGAAAGCAAGAGGCATCACTACAGGCACTATAAACTAATAATCCTTCCCTCAATTCCTGGGAGTAGCCTAAAGAGCATATTTTTGTAATCCAATTTCCATCACCTGAAAGATGATGCTAATTGGGAATAGTTAGTAGAGATTTACCAAGGGCAAACTATGCTTGGTGAACCCAAATGACATTTAAGCATTTGAAGGGATGTTATAAGTGGCCACTGCTTCCAGCAGTTCTGAAACCTGGACATTTCCTTGCCTGGCCACAGGAGCCCAGACCTGGGGATGTATGACTCAAGGCAACAGACTTTTTTGCTGCTTTCTCATTTGTAGATTTAACCAGTTTCACAGCTGAGCAAGTATCCCAGAGAAACACACAGACACACACAAGACACCGACAGGATGGGTTACAGACTGCCACAGGCGAGACACTGCTTTGGCAGCACCCCTCTGAACATGAGCACCAGTAGCCAAACCCTCTCTTTGTCTGGCAGACACGGGAGGTCATTCTTGCAGGCGCACACACAGGATTACCTGACTTCATGAGCACACGTACATTCACAGGTCCCACAAGTACCAGCATGATCCCTCAGTCTGCCTGGCAGCCACATCCAGATTCCAGGCCCTCTTACTGGCCCCAGGGGTCGCCTCATCACTGGCTGGTCCAGCTTGATGCGTACTAACAAATATGCAGTACTGGCCTTGTTGTCCACCATGGACTCCCCCCCACCTGACACCTCACCCTAGATCCAGAGCCCCCTTCCTGCTGGTCAGTCCAGATGGAAGCATGCAGGTGAGTGACCCATGCACACCCAGTATGGAGAAGCTGAAGACAGTTGTCATCACACTGCCTCAGCACCTGTCACGCAGCTTCCTCCAAGCACTGGCATCGAGCCCCTCACTTGCTTCCCTCATGCTGGTTCTTCCTGATAGTTGTTTTTTGGGACACACACCATTCCCACCCCAGCGAGTGGCAGCTGAGACTCCCATCCACTCTGGTAGCTGGCACAGAGACTCCAGCCTCTCCTGTAGCTGATACCAGGCCAGGGTTACCTACATCCCCAGCCTGGCTCCAGTACCTGGCACTCAGCCCTTTAAACCCTCACACATGCAGGACAGAGGGAGAGATTGCTCTGAAAGTTAAAAAAATAATTAATAAGAAGACAGGACAGATTATGGTGATCAGGTACAGGCCTCAGCCAGACAAGTGTACTGATCAGAGCCCTTTTTCACACAGCTCTCCCAAAATGATGAAAATGCAGAAGAATGACACAAAATAATTCATTATTTGGAAAACTAGTTTATGTTAAGGCTTCAAAAGCCCATATTAAAGAGAAAGAGTGCTCTGAAGAGTGTGATTTTATTGCAGTACCTAAGAACCTCCATAAGAACTCACAGATGCTAATAATCAGGGCTCTATAATTTAGCAGATAAAAGCTGAACAAAAGCCAGTGGCTGGAAGTTCAAAAATCAGAATTAAAAAGTCTTACTTCTAAGTGAGGCAGAGTGATCAGTGGGATCAAAGAAAGTTTTCTCAAAGCTTGATGTCTTCAAGAGCTAAATCTGTTTCCAGAAGTTATTCTTTAGCCAAATCTGTGGTTGTGGTATCAAGAAAATGGTGTGAATGCTATAAATTAACCAGATTAAGTCCACAGAGCTATTTTTCTCTCTACTTCCCAGGAAGTAGAGAGGACTTATATAGGAATGGTGGCACCAGAACAATATATAGGTAAAATAGGTAGAAGCACCCTGGCAACCTGGTATTGATTTCATAAGGAAAGCTGTACAAGTGCACCTGGCATTAGGAATGGCATGGTAGTCTGTAGTAGATACAAGTCTATGAACAGGCACTAGTGATGTGTTTTCCATCTAGGCTAGTAATCCAAGACAAAAAAGGGTTTGTTAGATAATTTTCTGGGACTTCCTAGGCAATGTGGCAGATATTCATATATTCAGACAAAAGACAGAAACCTCAGCACCTATTTCTTCTTCTTGTTATCCAACATGTTGAATAGACGTAAAAATAGACAATATAGATTGGCTTATGTCTAGCATGTTTCTTTGTTAGATTTTGTATGTTTCTTCTAAATGTATCTTTTATGCAATTTAATAATTTCCTGGTTTGATTTCCCTTCCCTTCCCTTCCCTTCCCATTTTTATTAAGGAGTTGCTAAATCAATGCAATCACAGAAAGCAGCCGTACCCACAGCAGTTATGGCAAAATGTGAACAGCAACAACAAAGAGCCTATAGTATCCATCAGGCAGTAAGCCTGGTGACGAATTTACAGCTTAAATTCTGTGGCTTTTACAGCTCCAACCTGGCAAACAATTTTTCAGTAGATTTCTTGTAGAGAGCACTTCAGCATTAAACAATAATTCATTAGTACTCCTTTAAAATTTATATTGAGCTAGCAGTGATATTTTTAGCTTTGTACAGCTAGGACTTCATGAACCTTACCTGAATTCAAGATTTAGATTGTGTGTAGCCACATTTCTGAATTCTGATATGCAGGAGAGCTAAAAATAGTTTATCCTATTTGGTCACATACTCTAGCTTTATACCAACTGCCAAAATTATTTTTAGCACCCACATCCTGGCATATTTAAGTCCTACTAGTATTTCTTATCTACATACTTCAATAATCCTGTACATCAGCTACCAGTTTTTCTTAATATTGCTGAAAG
This sequence comes from Melanocharis versteri, assembly GCA_013397845.1. Lineage (NCBI taxonomy): Eukaryota > Metazoa > Chordata > Aves > Passeriformes > Melanocharitidae > Melanocharis > Melanocharis versteri. The sequence continues at coordinate 104,137 of VZTG01009690.1, read as the reverse complement.
AAATGCATGATAAGTCCACAGAAGTCACTGGATGGAAATCCTATTCTGTTAATAAACACCATCTGCTCCCTTCTTTCCTTCCACACCTCCCATTATCCATAAGGCTGTGATCATTCTTGAAAATTTTAACATTGCTCTCAAATCTCTCTCAAAACATTTCAGCAGAATTGCTGAACTCCACAGCAGCACTCCAGTACAAACATGAAGACCATTTCATTACTTATACAGTGTCTAATAATTCAGTTTTATAACTCAGCTTTGAAATTATGTGCAGCAGTACAAACCAGATAAAGTTATATTTCATACCACTATTATAAATATTTGCAATTCACCTCTGGGCATTCAGAGTTTTCACTATAAGAGTAATCTATATATTAATTTTTTCTGTTCTTTGCCATGGCCAATAGATAACACAAAAATGTCTATCACATTTAACTTGAATAAACATTGCCATAAATTCTAGCAATACATTTCTTAATGAAGTCAATGATTTTAGCAATGTCAGCTACCTGTTAAATAGCTGTAAAATAACACAGTGAGAACAGAAGGAAGCACTGTTCAAAGCAGGACTAGGTCTACTGAATCCTCTTTGCTGTGTAGCCAAGCTGCTACGCTGCTTTCTTTCTCAGCAGCTGTATTTCCCCTCCTGTACTCTCAATGAATAAAGCTGCTTATGTATCTTAGTACAACAGGAAATGGAAAAGTGCATCTAACTCTTCTCTTCCAAAACCAAATTATCTCATCAGAAATAAAATAAAAGGGCACAGCTACACTGTGACTTAGCCTATATTATCAAATAGGAGATTAAGTATAGCATTACTCCTCCAGATATTAATACTTATACACATTGTAGAGAGCCTGAAAGCTACTAAAAAACCTCCCCAGAAACCTCTCCAGAAAAAAAAACAGGCACAGAATCAGCAGACTTAGAACTTCCCCATTTCTCACTCCAACCAGCAATGTCGTGTCACTAGACAGTGATAAAATTAACCCCAGGGTTTTTTTTTAAATCCCTCCTTAATTTTTGGTGCACCTCACCACTTTTTGTTGTCACTGTAAGTGAAGTCTATTACTTTTAAGTAATCTGTTCCAGTTTTCTCTCATGAAATCATTTTTCTTCAAGGGTATTGTGCTATATAGAGAAGTATATTTATCAAATGTGTTCTTTTCCAAATAATAAAGAAGCTGAACATGAAGAAGTTTGTGCATAATGGTACCAAAGATAACTCAAATATGCCACTTTATATAGTGGAAAGAAAGAAGGGGGTGAGAAGAAGAGAAAGAAGGAAAGGCGAGAAGAATGGAGGGACACACATTGCAGACTGAGGCTTATGATACTGATATTTAGCAGGTCAGAGTTGATATTTTTGTGGTCTATAGTTCACTTGGTTTGACTGAATGCAATTGCAGTGGCTTACATATGGTGGCTGAGCATAGTCTTTCTATTAATGATATAATTTTATATATTTTCATAAACATTTTTATTCTCAGGAGATCAGAAAATGAATATGTTGCTATGTTATGATCAAGAAAGTCCACCATAGATTCATATTTCCCATAGATTCTGTCAGGTACTCTGGAGTTTCTTGTCAGCTTTCAGCTCAACTGCAAATTTGCCAAGAGGATGAGAAGTCAGAAAAATAGATGTTTGGAGGCATGGTTTGTTTTAATTTTTATTTTATTTTTAAATAGTGAACAGTAATGGATTCCATGTAACCATTTACCTATGTAATCTAGTTCAAAGCATTTCAAAAGAAAGTGTTTTAAATTATCTCTGATTTTGAAAGGTATGTTCCTTCTTTTTCAAATTATAACTGGATCTAATCCCTTCAGATATATGTCCCTACTTCTCACCCTACCCTCTCATGCCACCTCTATCATTTTGCTTTATGGCAATGACAGGTTGCTAATGATTTCTATCATAAATTTTAAATTACATATCCATAACGAAGTGTTAAATTATGAGGCCTGATATTTAAGGGTGCTAAGTACGCAGACGTTTCATCAAGAAGCTAAGAAGGAGCTACTGGGCAATCAAAATTTTTGAAAACTGGATACTAGGTAGAACAAGATCTTAAAATGTTGATTGCAGGGTTATACACATTCACAAAGAGTACAAGAACAGAAATGGAAATTGCCCTGATGTGATTATCATTTAAATACATCTATTCTCTCACATCAAGGAAAGAGGCATTAAATGAATGTAATGGAATGTAATGTAATGCAACGAGTTTTCATTTCTTTGCTATCTGGGTATAAAGATAGAGAGCTTTACATGAAGTCAGAAGAAACAGGTATTGAAAGAATAATTCTCTTACTGAATGAAGTTACCTTGATTCAAGTCCTAAAACATTAGATCTGGATGTGGTAAGGGATTGATCTAAAACTCTGGTATCCAGCCTAACTTTTTTGAATATTCCTAATTTCACAAAATAACACATCAGTTTCAAAAAAAGTTGACTATCAAGTTCAAAGTAACAAGTTTATGTTTTGTTCTAAAATGCTGATTTCTGTGGTTGAAGGTAAAATATCCCCAGGGTTTATACTGACCTAGGAGCTTGAGTTCTATTAATCAGCATGTTATTTTCACCTAGAAAGGAACTATATGAGGAGTCAGTCATATGTGCAAGCTGAAGTCTGTCATTGATCCTCCGTTTTAGTTTTAATTATTCTTTTATCATAACTGAGATGCATATTATGTTGTCTGTCAGCATTAGCAGTGCAAAATCTTTCAGGACAGATCATACCATGTATAATGAATTCAACATGCATGAGAAGCATATATTATATTCTGCATAGTTAAAAATCCATAGGAATTGCATAGTGCATTTTCATATAACATTTTTTAATAATGCTGCTGCTGAACAGAGTTACCAAATGCTTGAAAAATTAACAGACTGTAGAGTAGCTATAATTTAGACAAAACCAGTTACATATAGCCTGAATTTCTCTTTTCTAAATTACCTCTTTTTTCATGTGCAACCCAGGAAAAAAAGATAGTGTGTAATCATTTCAGCTTTTTTCTCTAATAACTCAAGGAACAAGAAGGGCATAAAAATTATTTTATGTTTTTCATTTCATATCTTGATATATAGGAGGGAATTTCTATATGAAGAAGAACTCTAATGCATCATACCTGAAGGTAAACTGTGTTAACAGCTGAAGACATTTTACTACAGAGTGATTCTGGACTGTACTTCTACAGCAGCCCTTCACTGCATTACCAATTTTTGGATATTTTCCTAGCTATCAAAGTGTTACACAGCTAGTTACTTCCTCAGAGATTAGCTTCTGTAGCAGATGGGACCAAGCAGGGTACAACAATGGCCTCAGAACTTCTCCAGGCTGTTTACCATAGCTCCTGCTTTGCTGACAGAGACACTTAATGAAACAGAGAAATCAAGAGTCTTAACAGCAAGTGTCTTTAAAAAAGAGGGGGGAAAAAATCCAAACATGAAAAAACCAAAACACGAAAGACTACAGCAAGAAAAAGAGAAAAACAACAGTTTCTGTTTATATCCTATAAAAACTTGTTAGAGTTCATAGTCCCAGTACCAAGAAATGGGTTTAAAAATTGAATGCATGATATAAACCAACCCTTCAAACACTACAATACTGAACTTGATCATAAGCAAGATCCTTCCCGGAACATACATATACCATATATATATGTACATATACAATACTATGCACTTTTGTGGAAATACATGTTCCAGCTCATTAACTTCAGTGTCTGTGTGAAAACTATAGACAATTGTGGAAACTGCAGAAGAGAAATAGCTTTATGTTAATTCAGAGAACTGAGTCAGCATTTCTCCTGAGCAAACATATAAGGAATCCATCCAAAAAACTTGGAGATGCCACTGTCTAGCAAAATTCAAAACTAACTAGCAATGTCTTGACATTAATTTGAATAAGTATGTGTCAGAAGGACCAGAACAATAACAATAAAGTTGTTCAGAATTTAAAGAACTTGCCATTATTAGAGGTCATAAAATATTTGAGTCTGGATGGGACTATAGATTGTAGGGTTTTAAATATTTTGGTTTTAGATATGACCATGCATCTGTGAATGATTGCATGAAAAGCAAATATTGTAACCTGGATAGGGTTATATATGTGTATTTTTTTATATTTCTGTGGGATGTTTAGTTTTTTTATGTATAGAGATCAGAGGAAAAAAAAAAAAAACCAGAATATTTTGTTTAGAATGTCTTACCTTCATAGTAAACTTTAAACCCATGGGCACTAACTGCAAAGTCACTTGTCAAGCGAAGTGAAAATACAGATTTTGTACTCGTCACAGGTGGAGGAAGATGAAATCCTGTTAACCTAAAAAACAGAAAAACACAATTCAAGGTTAATTGTTTGGAAAACAAAACTGTGTGTGACAGGTTGCTGTTCCCAATAATATTTCATCATGGAGGGGACAACTGTCTTAAAAGTATGTAGTTTGCATTACTTGAAAAAATTCTTTTATATGGTAATTGAGGAATTAATATAAAATTTGTCTTTGATGGACACTGAAACAGTTTGATAAAACTATATTTAGTATAGATGGTAGCAAGATGTAGAAACTGGACTTGAAAACAGTTCAGATTATCAGTAGCTGAAAAAAATAAAACAACTAAAGAAACCACAATCCACCAGACAATTTACACTCTTTAGGGTTATGTTCAAAAATGTATTGCACTGTATATCTTACACAGGTTTCTGCTAAAATTTGTAGTTAGCTAAGTTTTTCCACAGTCATATGATGAAAGAAAGGGACCATGACTCATTTTAATGAGAGAATGTAGTATTATTTAAACTGTGCACTTTAGCTTCAGAGAAGAAATTTCTGATTTCAACTCCAAGAGCAGCATCATTGTCAAATAACAGATCCATAAGAAAAGCTCTCTTGAGAGGAATTACAGGGTTGTTAAGGTTTGTGTTTTTGTTTTTTGTATGTTTGGTTTTGTTTTGTTCTATTAAAACCACTGTGCTTGAGACACAAATAAAAGAACAATTTTTGTGTGCACAGCACTGCTAATAAACTCTGTTGATACTCACTTCTACATACTCATTTGATGCACATATGACATCACTTATCTTCCTCAGTTCTAGGAGAATAACCTCATCAGCTTTCGTATCAGACCAACACAGCCCATAATATTTACCTGTCAAAAATGCGTCAAGAGCAAGTTGAAGAATTTACCTGTGTAGACATACCGGTGAAACCTAGACATACCCTTGGAACCCAGTTAGCCATGTGTGGTGAATAGTGTAGCAGATTAAGATGATGTATTTTATTAATGATTGAGATTAAAATTATGTTCATGTGTTTGTAGATAAACTCTTATTTTACATTTTACTTTGAATTTAGAACTACAGAAAAATTTAGGTCAAAAGGGACCTAAAAGGCCACAGAGGGCCACATAGTCCAACCTACCTTTCAAAGTGAGCTAAAAGTTGGTTAGTCTAGGTTGCTTAAGATTTACATTTTCCCTATTCATTGGTGGAACAAATTCACTGTGATTTTTTTTTTTTCCTGGAGTTTTTGTGTTTTGTTTAATGTTTTGTTTTGGTTTCGTTTGTTTTGTTTTTTTAAATGCAACTATATATACAGCTACATAAGCTGGTCTTGAGCACACTTTAAGAAATATGTAAGCTCTGATAATTTTACTAGAAGAGATGACATATATTTTTAATTTTGCTTGATGTAAGAACAAACATCAGTGGTGTTTACTGATGTTTTAATACATTTACAGCTGCTTGTTCTGAAATTCAGTCTCAGTCTTCTTCTGAAATCACAAATTAACTGATAAGTTATGTCCTGCCATTATCAGCATTTGTAGTCTCATCAGAGGGAAGGATATAGAGTGATGAGAAGCCCAGAATTCAAAAGGTCAGGAAATGATTTGCTAAAAAAATACTGTAATTGCAATATTAGCATTTATTTAATGTTTTACTTATTTTAGCTTTAAGATACCTTTAGATGAGTTCTATACAGTGTACTAGTAATTTACCTTGAAGCTTATTTGCTGTGGGGATCATAAAGTTTTATATTTTTCTTTGATCACTATGTACTTTGTGCCCTTAACAGATACTCTAAATTAATGGGTACTACATAGATTTTTTTTTTTTAAGCAATCTTTGGAAAATAAAACAAAATTTAAAAAAAAGAGAAAAACCTCCTCAATACAATAGCCAATTTATGCCATTGTTTACAGTCATGACAGATATGAAAGCCAAATTATAATAGTACTCACATCACATAACCAGAAAATTGAAAAACATGAACAAAAGAAGCAAAGACCCCTAAAGAGGCATATATTCGCATATTTATATGCAGCAAGTCCTCAGTGGGTGTATTTAGAAAGCTATTCTTTGTTTTGTCATTGGCATCTTTATGAATAATATCATTATAACAAGGCCAAAGAATTTACGTTAATATGAAAAGATGGAGAATTATGTATAGAATATTTTTGATTTAGGAAATGCATTTTTTATTTGATTAGGAGGGTATATTTTTGTTCTATTAACAAAAAAGTAATAAAATGCTTACATCTCCCAAACAGGCATATGCATAACTTTTAATAAGGCAATAGCAGTGCATTTTTTCCAATAGCTTGGTCATCAACCAATAAGTACCTTAATTCATTGGTAAGTATCAGCACTTTAAAATAAACTGGCCAAATGTAAAACCAAACCAATAATTTGAATAAAACTTTAACTTGCATCTCACAGTAGGTTTAGCTAGTATCTATTTATCTACTCAATTATTTAAAAGAATTCTGGGTATAAACATATATTCAGCAGAAAAGAAATACACAGTTATCCCAAAGTATTGAATTTTATGAATGGTATGTAGGCACAGCTTAGATGGGTAGCGGATTTTTGAAATGAACACATATGTTACTAGCATAGTAAATATTACAGCTCCTGATGCAAAACAGATCATTATAAGAGCCGTTGGATACCATTTAGTTTTCAGCAGTGGGCCTTTTATAACCATCATTATGCTGCATTTAGTCAAAAAGGATAAGCTTGTTGCTTTAATTTGGTTGCTACACTTAAATAGATACGAAGAAATTCAGAGGTAATATTTTTGGTTTAGTGGATGCAAAATTAATCAAAAATTTTAATAAGTAAAAATTTAACACACAAATATCACTCAGTAAAATACTACAGATTTTTAGTAAGAACTATAATGTAATTAATTCTGACTATTGAAATAACCTAATGCTTGAGTATTATTCATTAGATACAAAAGGACATTAACCTCGGAGCTTAAGTCTTATTTGCATGTTAAACTCTACAAACTGTTTTAAGTGTAAGCTAGAATAGTTTAAATAAAACATAGCAAGCACATCATAACTGCAGGAGACAGATGGCAGGTAAGCAGCAAAATACCTGTAAGATAATGTATGTGCATAGATCTGATTGTCACTTATTCAGATCAGTCACAACTAAATGTCTAACTGAGTACTCTGGTAAAAGTAAAAGTTTAGGTGGAACAATTATGCAAAATAAGCAGTCATCTCATTAAGCAGATATCATATGCATATTAAACACGTTTAAAATTTAAATTCCTTCTAGTAGCTGAGGTTTTTTTTATCTCCAGCAATTTTCCATCTTACATTCCATTTGCATATCTCATTCCATTTGTATCAACTTTTTTTCAAATTTAAAATACCTAATGGAGTTATTCAGTTACTCTCTACTGCCGTTTTAGATACTGTGAGATATTTGAAACACCAGCACAGAGTTGGTAGATGAGACATTGTACCACCATGAGATCCATGTGCTTCTGGAGAGATGGAGGCCAGGTAGGATCCCCTAAGGATTCTAATACATGCCTACATCTTGTGTTCAGCTATTAAATCATTCCTTTATAGTCTACCACTTTGGCAGAAAAGATTTATACAACAGATGTGCTTCCTTTTTTTTTTTTTTTTTTTTTTTTTTTTTTTTTTTTTTTTTTTTTTGGGGGGGTTTTTTTTTTTTTTTTTTTTTTGTAAAAAAATTTTTACAAAAATTGTGTTTTCTTTTTTTTTTTTTTTTTTTTCTTTTTTTTTTTTCTGGGGTGGGATTTTCTATTCCTTTTCTTCTTTCTCTTTTTGATTTTGGAATTAGTTCATTTTATGTTCTCTGCCCTCATTAAGAGATCCCAGAAGTACCTGATACTGGCTTGGGTAGCCATGTGAAACCATGGGAACTAAAAGACAATGTCTACAGAGGTCTGAGAAGAAAATATATTTCTTTGTGTTTGTGTTTGTTTAAGAGTTTCAACTCTTAAAACCCCGAATTTCCTACTGTGACATTCTACTTGGGTATATGATTTAGATGATGCAGTTCAGCTACAGAGTCTTATCAAACACAGAACAGTGATACAAATTTGTAAGTGAATACACTGCATATGAATGAATATATTTGCTTTGTTCTCGCTGGTGTTTTTAACAAGCTTGCCAGGCACCTAACACACACAGGAGATGGACACATTACGTATGCAGTGCAAGACTACAGATGTTTCTGGGAGTGTAGGAAAAGGTTAAGAGATATTTTTATTTATTCAACTTTTCTACGTCAGAAAGACCAGATGCTCATCCATAAAACTTATTGTATGTTGGAATTCTAAAACTCCAGTAGTAAATATAGTGAAATTAAAGATATCATTTGGAGACACAATACGTATTCAGAATTTATGTATTATTTGCTTGCAAAATTACGATGCTATGTAGTTTCAGTAAGATGAATCTGGTAATGTTTTTGCAATCATCTCAGAGTATAAGAACGGAGAACAGAAACACTCATTGCCTTGGAACCAGAGAAAAGGACATATGAGATACATGATTAAGTTACTCCAAGTGGACCCAAGACTGAGGAGAAGAAAATCATCACCATCACACTCTTTGACAAACAATTAATCTTGCTGGGTTTTTTGCCATAACTACCCCATGGTGCCATCTTTATCCTCCCAAGGAAAATCAAAGTGGTTGAGGATCCAAATGGACATCAAAAGCACCACACAACACCTCTAGAGGAAAGAGGTAGATGCTAGGAAGATTCTGTACAATTTTAACTGTATTTTTTTAAAGTAATTAGTTGCTTTGAGTATGAGTGTTAGTAGTATTGTAGGCAGATTAGTTATAATAAGAGTTGTAGTTACTGCTATATTTTTATTTGTTAAGACTTGGTGAAATAAAACAGATTTTGTCTGAGTCCTCAGATGTCTCTAAGTACTCAGGGTGCAAGTGCATAACATTTCTTGATGAACAAATAAAGTGGCTAAAGGATGTCTTTTTCCAGGTGAAACGAGTTTTGAAGGAATCCGTCTTTTATGTCTTCTGACTCCATCCTCATTTATTTTTTCAGTAATGGAAAAAGTCAAATGGAGTCTGAAACAAAACATTGTCTTAAGTATGCAGGAATTTCTAAATATTCTGTCACCATTATTAAAATATAATAAATTAATTTTAAGCAGTAATGATAATGTTTGAACCTATATGAAAATTTATAGTAATATTTTTGGGGGTTGTAAGTGACTGAAAATGACATAATTATTTTCTTTCAAACATGTCATTTACAGAGTGTGTCTCTTCCTCCTGTAGATTACTATATTCCGTCATTTGCTATATATTCAAAAAAAGAAGGTACCTATATTAAACAGTTGAATCTGTCTGTTTTTATTTTCTAAGTATATTTTAAGAGACTACTACTCCAAGAATAATTATAATCTCTCTATTTTAATCTCTCCCACTGTTTTTTAAAATGACAAATCATCTCAGATCTGTGGTTTCCAAGACTTTAGAGTTCTGACCAGAAATTTCTGCTGTTAGATCAGTCATTTGTTTTCTGCTTTTACTGTGGTCCTTGTGAAAAAACTTAAATCATATATCACGTGAACTTTAAACAGCATGCTGAACTTTAATATCATCAGCCCTTAAGGAGGCTGATCCTGAGCCCAGCTTCAGGATCTAAATAGAGCAATCATTTCATAATTGCAAAGTTAAAATTATGGAAAGCAATCTTGATTAGTCATACAAAAGTGCTCCTAGATAAATTGTTTACTTGAGACTGTGATGTGATAAATAAGATGACTGTATTTTCTCTTTGCTTCTGGGTCTTAGATATTTGCCGTTTGACATTGATTATGCCTTTAAATAGGTAATTTTTTAAAGTGTATTTTAACAGCTCTTTGTATTGCTTTGTTTTCTTTTCGGGTTCACAAGATTCTAGCTTTTCTACAGTGTGTTAGTGATTTCCAAAGAAAATACATTTCCTCAAGAATATTTCAGCTTAGATTGGATAGTATCTGAAGAAATTCACCAAAAAAGTTTTTTTAAGTGAATATCAGTCTCACTTAATCTCAATAAATTTTTGATTAGCTCATAGAAATTTTACAGCAGGAAGAGTTTTAGTCTAATCTGAAAGGTGCAAGAAATGTTTGTCCCTAATTTATATAAAATGATGCAGAAACACAAAACACGTTAACATGTCAACTTACTGTAATTTTGACTGTAAAATTTAAAAGAGTGTTAAAGCCTATACATTCCCACTTTTAGTTTGATCTCCAAAGAACTGTTTATTCTTGTCAAAAGGAGAAGATAGATTCTGAAAAAAAAAATCATAATAAGCGAAAATACCGAGTATAAAAAAAAGTAAGTAAAACAAACTTTTGTATACCTTCATTGATAATCTTCCCCACAAATAAAGGTAAACTTTCTGAAGACAATAGAAATTTTATTCCATATTTAGCAGTTTACAGGAAACTGAAATATCTGATATTTTCAAATAACTGATTAAATATTTCTAATGATGTTTTTTTCTTTTACATGAATGTAACTTTTCTTTTTCTTCCACTATGAAATTTTGGTCTTAATGATACATATTTAAGTTGATAATCTTCAGGGAATGTTATTCCTAAAATCTGTAACAAATATACAAACGAAGCTGCATCACCAGTGGATTTTTCCCATTAAATTAGCTATAATCCTTCTACCAGTCATTTTATTTGCTGGTATGTCCAGTAACATGTTATCTGTTATTTATGCAGACTACCAGTCAATACTCAGTGAATAAATACATCTTGAACTTATTAAGGTACTGTTGGGGCTTGGTTTTGTTGGACCACATGCTGACGAATCCATTATTAGCTGCTGGAGCCCTGTCTGTGTGGTTTTGTATTCATATACACTTCTATTAATTTTCTAACTAGCAGATGATTAGTTTTAATATCTGACTAGCCTCATGCTACACTGATTCAGTTTCAAATTTAGTGAGATCTTTTGCCTGCCAGATACTTGTTTAACATTTTCCCACTAGCTCTAATTATTATTAAAAAAAAAAGAAAACCCTCGACAGAAGGGTTTGCTTATTTGCATTTTCTAAGATAAAAGCATGATTTTCTCACTCAATTTGCGGCTGCATTTGTTGTGACCAGCATCTACTCAACTGAAATAAAAACATTCTTCAGTATTTTTTTCTAGACGCAATTTTGTTTTCATCTAATACTCATCAAATATTTGGTTCATACAGATCATTCAGTTTGAAGTACATCTCATGCTATTGGATTTCTATATCAAATTCCACAGCCTAGTGCTTGAGACGCAGCTCTAATCATTTCAGCATTTTTTTACTGTCTCCATATCCACTGTAAAGTAGTATGAATGCCACAAAAGAAAGGCGATTTTTTTCACTCCTGTTATGGTTTTCCCTTGCAGGTTGCCAAAATTACATTAATCATCCCAAAAGAATAAATAGAAAGATTTTTATATTGAAAATATGACAAATACATGTGAAAGTTACTATAAAAAGATTGCTTGGATACAAAAAATATTCATTTCACAGCACTAGATAACAGGATATCAAACAAAGCAGGTCTGAGGTCAAAACAGGTTGTTCAGGGCTTTATTCAGTTAAGTCCTGAAAATCTGCAAGGAAGTAGGTGTCGCAGTCCTCTGGTCAGTCAGATCCAGTCCTTTACTCTTCATGAGACACACTATATCAGATTCAAATTCTTCTGTGTAATAATAGCCTCTGTCACCCAATCTAAATAACAGATCTGAGTGGTCACAAACACCACAGGAGAGAGAACCTTGCAATTCTAACATGCTTAGTCTGATAACACATACCAAAGTCAGAAAGTGCGGTTCTTCCAGTGATTGAACAGGTACAAAGAATTGGATACCAAGACTCAGGCATGTTTTAAAAGCTCTAATATCTGTAGAGAGGCAGTTCTTTTTCACAGTCCTTACGAAAAATAAAGTCACAGAGGCATAGAAATCTTTGGGTTGTAAGACACCTTCAAGGGTCATCTAGTCCAAGTCCTTTGTGATAAGCAGGGACATCTTCCACTAGGTGATGCTGCTCAGAGCCCCATCCAACCTGACCTTGAATATTTCCAGGGATGGGACATCTACCACCTCTCTGGGCAATCTGGCCCACTGTTTCACAACCCTCACTGTAAAAAATTTCTTCATTATATCTAGCCTAAATCTCACCTCTTTTAGTTTAAAACCATTAATGTTTGTCCTATCACTACAGGCCCTACTGAAAGTGCGTTCCCATCTTTCTTATAAGCCCTGCTTAAGTACTGAAAGATCACAACAAGGTGTCCCTGGAACCTCTAACTGAGAGGAGGGGAAAAAACCCAAATCTTTATTAGAACTACCGCTATTCATTTATTGTATACATTTTACAAGAGTATTTCTACATCAAGTAGATGTACAAAGTGCATCAAGTACTGCATTATTTGCCAGTTGAAGGAGTAGATTGTCCCACATTATTCTGCCCTGGTGTGGCCTCAACTTGAGTACCATGTGCAATTTTGGGGGCCACAACATAAGAAGGATATAAAGCTATTAGACAGTATCTAAAGGAGGGAAGCAAAGATGTTCAAGGGCCTTGAGGGGAAGCCATACAGGGAGCAGGTGAGGTCACTTGGTCTGTTCAGCCTGGAGAAGAGGGAGACTGAGAGGAGACCTCATCGCAGTTGCAACTTCCTCAGGAGGGGAAGAGGAAGGGCAGGCACTGATCTCTCTCTGTGGTGACCAGTGACAAGACTCAAGGGAACACAATGATTCTATGATTCTAAGTGCACACAAAAGCATCCTACTTTCCTTAGTTTATAGTATGTGTTTGGGGTGGATTTTCTGAGTCACTTTTTCAATTTTTATTCCTTTTATAGATTGAAGAATGAAAAGAAAAGAAGTTTTACATTTTTTAAAAAAGAGAATATTTTAAAATTAGTACACCACAACATTTCTTAGAGCAAAATAACATCTTATATATGAATTTAAGCTTCTGAAGATTTGAGAATTCTGTATCTAATCTGATGGATAACATCAACAGTGTTTCCATGATTGTATCTTTCTCATGACTCTACTAACTGCCAGAGTAAAACTAATCTCCCATTAACTCTTCCATGCCTTGGCCTTTTCTCACATCCATGTTTTATGCACCCACCTATGCAACCATGCCTGTTTGAACTCTGAGCAGAAAAGACCATATCCTAATAGAAAGTTCCAAGAATCATGAGGGCTAAAAAGTCAGCAAACATTAGTAGCTAATCCAAGTGAGGATCAAATAAACTAAAGCATTCTGATGAGTTGGATCACACAATCACTCATGATGGTGATCAAGTCACTCACTTGTTATATACTCACACTTATTAATTAAACTGAAAAGTGGCAAACTAAAACTGGTGAGATGAAGTTCAATTGTTGAACTAGTTTTTAATTAATCCAAAGGTTTAAAAGGAATTGGATGTGTAACTAATAAGTAAATTCAGAGTTCAGCAATATATCACTGATAGAATTGCTAAAGCTTTAGGAGGGATGCGAAAATCTCATGATTCAAGAAATCAATCAATTTGTAGGCAGTGAATTAAACTGAGGCTCTGTAATGAGTAAATTTCATGTATACATTGGGTTTTGGTGTAAAGGTAAGATCTCCCCATCTTGATCCAGGAGTTTTTTTATCTTATTTTCCCTTGCTGTCCTGCTGTTGAGAGGGAGTGATGGAGTGGCTGATGGGCATCTGGCAGCCAGCCAAAGCCAGCCCAACACAACCTCTAATGTTCTTTCTTACACACCAATTCAGAATGAACGTCTTTTAAACCTCAGGAGTGTTTTGGAAAAGGATAACACTTATCTACTGAGTAATAGACAATGAAGTTCAATTCTCTTCAGGGTTTATGCTTTTGGATGTGCTTGTGTGCATTCATGTGTATATGTTGAAAAGTTAATAAAGGTGTTGAATTCCAATTCAGAGTATTGCAAGATTGAACTGCAACATCCTGGTAAAATTCAGCTTATCTCTGGTCTTTCAATTTTCCTTCTAAAGAAACAGTTACTTACCCCTTGAATCAGGAAGAAAGTAAGAAATGTAAAGGCTTTCTTAAAAGTATTCCAATTAAAATACGAATAGGAGTAACTCCTACAATTGTATATGTCTATTCGATTGGTTTAAAATGAGTAAACAGAATTTAATATTCTATAAAACAAAGCAAACTTAATTGAGCAGAAGTGGTCAACTAGATTCAAGTTTTACTCTCATTGAAAATAGTAAAAAAAATATCTTATACTTTGTTCAACAAGTCATTAACAAATTGACATACGATTTATGAACTAATTTATTTTTGTCATATGATAATTTTTCCCTGTCAAAATGCAAAACTGCTCATGCAATCTATTATTTTAAAATAATGATCATAGGTCAAGGCTGAACACTGTTAATTGAACAGCTGCTTTGAACTAAACAATAAAGTACTCTTCAGGTTCTGGTATGATCATTATATTCTGTACAAAACATGTTTCTAAAAACTGCTGTCATCCATTATCAGTGTAAAACTTTTATTATACAACTCTCCACTTTTTTCCAGCATCAGAAATTAAACAGATTTTATAAATAATTATCTTTTCTAAAGCAATTTGTTTCAAGACATAAAAATATTAAGAAGAACTTCAAATGATAAGAAGAACCAGATATTGCATTACCGAACAAATAGTCTTTAAAAATCTGTAGGATGTGGATTTGCTTGCTTCTTGGACAGAAAAGCTGATAAGAACAAAACATACCAAAAAAATAACCTTTAGGGAATTTGAAATCATCCTAGGTCCTTAAAGTAAGTAGAATTAAAAAAAAAAAAATTAAGCAAGCAGTACATATTTTTATCCTTGAGCAGCTGGAACATTGTGATAATATAGTTTATTCTTCTCCTGTTAAAGCTGGGTGAAGATCTACAGTACATTTTAGCAGATCTTGGAGCTTTCAAAGCACCAAAGGAGAGGAACCTGCTCCTTCCAATTTTCTCAGAGTTCCAACACTGGCTTCACACTGGTTCTAGTCATTTGCACCCTTCTCTCTGAATTTATTTAACCACCCCGATGAAGAACTAATGCTTTAAAAATAAACCCAAGTCAATTCAGTTAGCAAAGGGAAGCATATCCTCAAAGTGATATGCCTGAGGAGTGCCAGAGCCAATGGAAAAAAGAGAAGGATCACACAGCCAAAGTCAGAGGAACACAGGAGACGGGTTTGCTTCTGTGAGTGACAACAAGCTTTTAGATGAGTTGGACTATCTTTTGTAACTTTGCCTTAATGTGTGAAAATAGCACAATATGGAAAGGAGAAATGCCATATTTTGCTTATCACTATTGTAGGTGCCAGGAACTTCCAGAACAGCTTCAACTTATACTAAATATTCTGTGTCATTTTGGAATTCATCCATGAGCAAAAGGCTTGTGACATTATCACCACACACTTTATTTCTGTTCTGGTACCAGGATAAATTTGTAGTAGCAGGCCATGTGAAAGAGGACGAACTACATGCATATATTTCAGAATCTGTGTTTCTAATATGAAAAATTCAGTCTTTTAATACTCAATAATGGCAACAAATAGAATAGAACCAACCAATTCATCAGCTAAATTAGTTTCAATACCTAAAACAAGCAAGCAAACAAAAAACCCCATGGATTTTATTTCATTCATTTTCTTGCAGAAAACTTTCACTCTGAGTCAGAAACAACTTACTCTTCTCACAGGCCCCTGTTCACTTTAAAGGAGAACATATAAGCAGAGTATGCAGAAAAGAGCAAGAGGGAGAAGAGAGGATGCTGGAGTAAAGGTGTCTCTCCTCTAACACTGGGTATGTCTATACTTAGAGGTCTGGAGCATATGGTGTTTCAAGGCAGAGCCTGAATCCACGGCAGTGAAGAAGTAAGTGTGAATAAAGACTTTCTTTTTGACCACTGCGGTGAGAAATTAAGCTCTGAATTTCTGATATCCATTCTGAAATGTCCTTTGGAGCGGGGTAGGTACAAAAGCAACAAAACAGAAGATCAAATTAAACACAAAGCGAAATATAAGAAAACCAGGATATAATGGAAAATATTTTACATTTACACATCTAAAATTCTGGAAAAGACAGATATATGAAAAAATCTTGTGGCATTTGAGTTGCTTTTTATCTCATCAAACCAGCAATGTTACCCTATAATGATCTTTAAAAATGCATTGAAATAAAGCATTCTAAATTAATGTGTCTATTACATAAGTTCAATTTATATTCTATATAAACATAAGTAATAAAAAACATGTGATTTTCAGTCTCATAGCAGGCAAATGATTAATTCTATATTGATTACTACATATAAAATGCCATAGCAAAACTTCTAGCAGGAAAATGGAAAACATTTTTTAAGAAAAGGACACTTGAGTTTAAAATAGAAGATAAGGTCCCACTTCTAAGGGAGAAAAATCTAAATTAAAAATTTGGACTTGGAAAATATAGATAATATAACAGAAGTGTGTCAGGTAATTTATTCTAAACTCCACTTTTCATAAACTTCTAGTAACTGATCGAACAAAGAAGAAATACTTCCAAAATGAACAAAGAAATACCACAATAATTTCAGAAAAGAGATTTTAAAAGTTTCTGTTACTTTTGCTGAAATAGGGTAAGAAAATGCAACTAGTGTTTGTCCCTGTATTTAGGATTGGATAATAGCCATGTGCACAAAAAATGCACATCTGTAAATAGTTATTGGACTGACAGGTCTTCAAATAGCATTTGCCTTTTAATAAATGGGTTAAAAAAAAAATAAAACAGAAATTTGAGTCCACTTAGCTGATCTATTTTGAATCATCAAAGGATATATTATCTGTATTATCTAGATTCCATATCAGAGCCATGTTGACTGACATTAACAGAATCAGACAGTGGAGTAAACAAGACTTTTAAAGGAAACAATCATTACTGCAAATAGGATATCTCACAAAGAAGAAGATAAGTTGGCTACCTACATTTCATACCAACATAAAGAGTTAGAGCTGTTACTTTTTTGTAATGTAACTAATAAAAGCAATTTAAAAAGCCTATGTAGAAAGTTTAAAACTTTTCCATTTGCCTTGCATTTTATGGATATGTGCATCATAAAAATGATAAATATAGGTTCTTCAAACCACTGAGTCACACAATACAAAGAGTGAAATCAGTTTAAAATTACTCTTCAGATATAATCCATTTAAAAGGCATAAAGTGAATAAGGTTTTTTAGAACATTCAAAATTTTTCTTGCTTTGAACCTTTTTTGAAATTTTACCTTTGAATTCAATATCAAGAATAACTGTTCACTACTCTAAATATCAATCTGAAAAAAACCGCTTTGTTTAAGAAAACACATTTTTTACTAAAAAACCCCAATCAAACATAAAGCACAATAAATAAATTTGTTTGTGTGTTGAAGGTTAAAATTATTTTATTTTAAAAGTAACTTATGCTTTTGATTTGACTTCTTCATGGCTTACTATCAGTTAAAAAATTTCTTACAGCTACACCGCATAAAACAGTGTTAAGGGCCACTTCCACATATATCTGGATCACATTAGCATAATAATGAAACCTGGTGTTACAGCATATTGATCAATAACTTAGTGCACTTCTATGCAACAAAATGTTAAGACAAAAAACCTATGTCCAATAATAGACTGGGAAAAAACCCAAACAAATAAGACTTAATTTCCCTAGACAACCATCAAGAAAACCTTAGATACAGAAAAATTAAATCTACTTCACTCAAAACACAGGGCAAGAGAAAAGGTTTTTAAAACCTCTACATAAAATGGAACAATCATGTAGCATGTAATTCCAACTCTCAATATACCCAAAGCTGAAAGCCTACCAGTATAATTGCTAATTACAGGTGCAAATACTATGATAGAAATAGAAAATCTTCTAGAGATTTGTAGTTAAGGGATTTTTGTAATTTTGTAATTTTAGCAATTTAGTTGAAATCCCGAAAATAAAAACTGATGTTAAAAAAAAATTATTCACATATAGAACTGCAAATACGAAATTGTTGTCAAAAAAGAAAATTATGTGACCATGATTAATTAGGGTGGTCTTAGAAAGGTAAGATAGAAAAGGATAAAACAATTTTACAGAGGAGCATGCAATGGAATGAAATAAGAGATAAATTGTAGAAAATAGTTTGATAGTGAATGTAATACTATGGAAAGAGGAAGTTACAAATATGTTCAATACTTATTTTTCGTGCAAAACCATAGTCAAATCCATAGTTTTTAATTTTAACTTCATAAAAAGGAAAATATCTCTATTTTAATTTTTTGCCTTCCATACAACCACAATTGTAGAATTTATAATACACACCCAGATAATGAGACCTGTCCATAGTATTTATATGTAGAAACATAGTACTTTTTTGTAATACTTACTATAGTCTTTCATTTGGGAAAAAACTTTAACTGATTTACATAGTGGATAATATTATTCTTCATATTTCTTTGTATTTTGGACAGTCAAGATGTTTAATCGATTTTTCTATTTTTGTGTGTGTGTGTGCGTGTGTGTGGGCATGGTGGACTTTGTGAGGTGTTTATATTAATTATCTTTTTCAATTCTATATTTAAATATATTTTCACTTCCAATATTCATCTGAAATCACAGAGGAAATAAAAATAATTGATAGAAACTATTACAGCCATAATTCTTTTTCACATGGTCTGGTATAACATGTTTACAATGCAACTAGGCAAAGAATATTTTTACAATTAGCAATGTTCAAATGGCTATGAAATAAATTACCTTGATTAGCATGTCACTGTGCTTTTTTCATCCAGATTGTATTTATAGAGTTAGGTTATCAAGTAGTATGCAATAGAGGTAGTAACCTAAGAAATGACTTAGCTTCAAACTAGGAGAAAAACCCAAACATTACTTTGACTTAATTCCAGATTTTGCCATGGTAGAAAAACATGTGCCAGTGGTTTCTATTTGAAAATAATATCCTTTAGTGTTTACTGTTTCCTTCAAACTGTATGAATCTTTTTGGAATTATGGACAACTACTTTCTAAATGACAACGGAAATACTGCAATATATGAAAATTTACAGTACAGAAATTGCCTAAAAATACAATTGTTGTCACCACTCATGATTTTGACATTTTGATGTGTGTACAGTTCTCTTTAGCAGTATGCCCTTTACAGCATCTCCTCTCATTCCTCTCATATCTCACTTACGTGCTATCTCTCCAAAACATTCCTCAATTTTGTATGTATCATTTACTAGTTAGGTCATCACACTAGGCCCTCTTCATTTCACTTTTTCCAGTACCCAGTATTCCACCCAAAAATATGAGCTCAATTCTTTCTACATAGATGCTGGTTACTCTAGAGAAGCTCTCTCATCAACAGCTTTAATCACATTGCGAAAAAGTGTTAGAGAAATGTCCACCTGCAGACTTGAGCAGCAGAAGTCTTTATTGGTTTCTTTCAGACCGCAGTTAAGAATGAACAGCATTTGTCCAAGAAAAGATTCCTGTGTTATAGTAGTAGAAAATCTCAGTTAAACTTAGTCTACTCATATAATTTTAGCATGGCGGATATATGGAAAGTGTCAGCAAGATAAACAAATCTATTTTACTTTAAAGGAACTTCTAATATTGTTTAAAACTAGATAAAATAAACATTAATTTCTGTGCACAGCTTGTTTCATATTCTAAGGCAGCAATATTTAATGAGCAAAATTACCTCAGTCCTTTGTAGATATGTTACAGATGTATGGAAGCTAAATTTTTATACACCTTAAAGACTAGATGTGTAGAGGGTATGTTTTATAATGCAAAATAGATGCATATTGGACCATATAAGAAAAGTGTATTATTTCATGGCTGAATTTTTAAAACTTAATGAAAAAGACACTTCTGCATAACTATCTGTGTTGCTACATTTAGGTCCTAAAGACTTGCACTGACTACAGAACTGACTTTGGATTTAGAGACAATTTTTTTATGCTACTAACCCTTAGAAAGGATCTCTGGGGGCTTTTTGGCTTTGGGAGGTTTTTTTGTGATTTTTTTGGTTCGAGGTTTTTTTGGTAGGCAGTCTCTCATCCATATCAACGTATTCAGGGATTTCCAGTATATTATTGACATTAACTTTTTCTTAAGTTCCAGGCATCAAAATAATTTGAATGATAAAATAGTCTCTTCCAACTGTGCAATGTGACATAATCTATAGGAGTCACTTTTCAGCAATAAGGTATCAATTCAGCAATTACAATGTGATACAAACAATAGACAGAGAGAAAAGTTCTCCAGGTCAAGCCGTATGCCTGATGTTCTTTCTAATTAGTTTATATGTAAATAAACACACACACACACACACAAATTTGCAAGAAACCTCAAGGGTTTCTTTTGGCTTTCTGCAGATATACCAGTTAAAATAGAAGGATCATGCCTTTATTCAAAGACAATAGAAATAATCTATTCATACAGGAACCAAATGTTCAGGGTCTAGTTTAGTAACAATATATGGTCGTTCCAGATATATTCTGACTCAATTATCAACTTTATAAGGTATTTTTATTGATACTGCCAACTGCAACAATACAAGGTGAATTTACCAGCTGGTTTAAGAGTCACCTCGCTGTCACGTAAACAGGTCTAACAGTTAGACAACCCTGTAATATAATGATACTTTCCCAAAGACTATAACTTTCTGGGACAAGACTATCATTGTGATCATTCTTTTGCTTTTTATAACTGAAGCATAGATGGAAAACTAATGGCCACAGACAGTGCTGGCACGCTGTGTTACATGTATAAATGGCCTCCACAACAAAAATCAACTTTTCTTCCTAGGTTGTTTCAAATGCCATTAAGCAATTTAGCAACACAAAGAAAAGTGAATAAGCAAAATTTCTGCTTCTCAGAGATGACCATACTCATCTCACTATAAAGCTGGCACGTGCACTCTTCGTATATAGGTAGTTAATAGTTAAAACTAGTTACCAGTTTTTCCAAAGAAGATAGATAATAAGTCTCTGAGGCTGTAAAAGAGGTTTTTCTTGCATTACATGAGAAGTAAACAAGCTAGTCCAGTATCCATCAGCCACTTCAAAGCAGCCAAACTGGCCATCCAGTTCAGAGAAAGATATCCTATAGAAAGCTGGTAATGGGAAAGTCTCTTCCTAATGTCATTTACTAGAAAGTTACCTCCACGTTCAAATATAGCCAAAATTTTAGTTGGTTGCTTGGGTTTCATCTAGTTTGGCTTGGTTTGGGTTTGGTTTTTAAATCATTACCATTTAACTTTAGATCTCCTTTCTAGCTAAATATTTTTTCCAAACCTGCAAAAATCTTGGCTTCTTTGCAGAATGTAAGCGTAAATTCAAGAGACAAGTGGTATCTTGTCTGGGCAAGCACATTCTTTTATCAGTTTTAATTATCTACATTTCTCTCTAAATCAATGTCTAGACTTTTAACATCATATCAAAATATTTCTAAGAGTATAGAACAATTGATATGTTCTTTCAGCTTTGCATTTATAACAACAGTGCCATAAAATTTATTGCTTCAATGAATTTTTTCATAAAGCAAACTTTTCAGATTGAAAAAAATATAATAAATATCTGTTTAAATGGCTTGTCTACTCAGAATTTGTCTCCGAGCTGGATATCTGTCTACCAATACATTTCATTCTGTTACATTTCTTTCAATTATTTGTTTCTCTTATCTACAAGTGTTGCTGTATTTATTGTTGTGTCCCTACCAACTTTCTGTTCAAGATTCTACATACCTTCTGTTTACACCTTTGCAGTATTTATTTTTTTGTTTATGCAGTGAAGATTTTCCTATTAAGAATCATTCAGTTCTGTTACCTATCTCATAGTTTTCCACTTTGGTTGCTGGTTCCTTCTTTCTTTTCTAAACTGCCATTGTTGTCTCCTTCATCTCCTTTGGTATTTGTTCCTGTTGCTTTCTGTATCCTTATCTCCTCATTGGTCTTTGTCTAGGACTTATACCATTTTTATTTACTCTTTCTTTGTGAAGGGAGAATGTCATCCTGTTTGGTTTTGTCCACTAGTCCCTAAATTCTCAAACGAAATTCTTTCTTGTCTTTCCAGGCAAATAATGGAGAAATCTAGAGAACTGTGGAGCAGCTGAAATAAAAATCAATGTGATAAGAGACTTGAAGTTGTTTCCAAAGTGGAGAATCCCTAATTTGATCCTAATCAGCTTACTGTATCTGCTGTGGTTGAAAATTCGGACAGAAGGTGAACAGTGACGAGAGAAGAAAAATGCGTATTCTTAGGGCATAATAAACAGCTTGAGCTGAAAAAAATCAGAGCTATGGTTAATAATGGAAACTTCTTGAGGTACAGTAGATTATTCATTGTCTCCTTATCAACAAGTCCTGGTCTACATCAATATCCAAAAATACATAGACAGGAGAGTGAAAAAGAAAGCTTTGTAAGTTTCAATTGTCAAGGTTAGTTGTGAATGAAGACTGAAAATGTTCCACTCTGACATGTCTTAAAGCCCTAATAACTAAACAGTCAGAGAGAGCTTGTAGCTGTCAGATTCAATCTAGAACCTCACAGAGCTGACATTTTTTCTTTATTTTACTAGTAGAGTCTGCTAACTTGAGCAACTGTTATATTAGTAGATGAAAGGTAGAGAATTAACTTGGAGTTAGATACTCCAATTGCAGTTTGAAAATGGCAATAATCTAAACAAATTGATAAAATACTCTGAAAGAGTCCTTATACAGTTTAAGGAGGAATTGTTCATATGAGAAACAACTTACAAAGGAAAAAAGGATACACATGCATGAAGTGGAGCTACATACGATAAAATTTGGATTCAGGAAGGAGAATCAACACACCCTTGTGGTATTTTGCCCAAGCAAGACATTGGCACTCGCTCTGGGCACCCTGCACTACATCTTGTAGTACTGTAGATCACCTAAAGGGAGAGGAAGTGGGAAAAGACAGAGCAAGTAAAACAAATCTTAAAGTCAGGAAATTCTATAAGTGGAAACTCTGACATAGCAGACATGGAGAAAGAAGGAGGCAAAAGCAAGGCAAAAATGTGGGGCTTTTTTTGACTTCTGGTTTTGATGCAAAACAATATGAGAAAGATTGGAACACTTGCTCCAATAATAATATATAGTGAATATATAAAAATACATAATAGCGTAATAGTTTCCCAAAATACATAAGGTAAGGAATTTGGCTGGGAGATAGTAAAGGATCCAACATACATGTAAGTGTTCATAAAGAAATATGGATAAATTTCTAAGGACCAGGAGAAAGAAAAGGGTCTGAGTCAGGCAAAAAGTCTTATTGTAGGTACCAGGGTGGTATTAGTTGACAGAAAAATGTTAACAGAATAGCCCAATAGCTGCCTGACACAGACTGATATCAAGAGGAGAAACACATATGCGTCAGAATAAGAAATGCAAAAGCAAGCAGAACTATTAAATGAGGACACTGGAAGTTTCTGCTAGTGCCAACGCTTATTCTTTTGCTAGCCTTTCTTCATAAAAGTGCTGTAAGAGAAATTCGACAATTTAGCACGTGGAACATGTAAATTATAATTCTTTCACTTTAAAACAGAAAGTTTTATAGGCAAAATCTAGTCTTCCAGAAATATATTTTTCCCCTTTTAAAATTGGGAATTTTTAGCTTTTTACTTAGCGCCATTTCTTTTTTAAGTAAGAACATAAAATTAGTGAAGTATTCTTTATTTTGTTTTGGATGTTGTTGTTGGTTTTGTTTTGATTTAGTTTTATTTCTCCAATGTCCTGAATGGTTTTCAATAAAATTTTAGACATAGAGAAAAAGATGGATAATTCTATGATTCCAAAACTCTAAAACAATAATAATAAAAAAGTAAATTATTCAGAGAAAATATACCCTAAATTTGTGATTGGTTTTGAGCTAAAACACAATGTTTGTTTATGTTGTCAGTAGTACTTGGCACATTTATTATGGAGATACAGATATCTGAGAAGGTTGTCAGGCCAAGAGCAGGCACTGGTGGAGTGCTCAGCTCACCCATATGGGTGTTCCCTCACCAGGTGGGGAAAGCACTCGTTCTGCTCCTTCTGCGGTCCTGTAGATCACTGAGACAGGTCTATCTCCTATGCATGGGCAGAAAAGCCAGTTTGGCTTCTTGTTCTGGCACATTTGATGGTTTTCCATGCCCTCCTTATTTACCACAGCCTCGCCCCAGAGCCAAGTAAACAGACAATTCAGCTACCCGCAATTGTAACAGTATTTAATATGAATTAATATGAAGGATTAATTCTCATTTTATATATTTTTATGGTCATTTTCTTCTCTGCTTTTACCAAAGTTGGACCAAAGAAATTAATTTTAATTTTAGAGTCAGTATGAGTCTGTTGATTAAGTACCAAATTCAAACCTTTGGAAGTACTTGAGTCAGGAGCCAATACCAAATTATATTTAACACTAAGAGCATGCTGAAATTTTAAATATCTACTTATTAATCTACTGAAAATGTTTTTTTCTCCTTAAAGGGAGTAAATGTTAAAAATGTAGGCATAATCAGGGAGTCAGATGTTTTAGGAGAGCAATTCACCAACAGAGAAAAGGTAGCAGATGTCTCGCGTAATTTCAGTTAATTTCTCCTATTCAGCTTAGCAGCACTGATCAGGTAACCTGTACATTTAATTCTTGGTGGCCTCAGCAGGGAGTGTAGATGAAAGGATGATTTATCTTGCTTAAATACAAGAGATTAAAAACTATGAGTATTAACTCCCCTTTTAAATACTATGTTTAAAGCTTCCTTCCCTTCAAAGTTCCTAAGAGAAAATGAACCACGAGTCACTAGAGAAAAGATTTTAATATAATTAAATCTTTGGACACAGTAATGTCATCAACATTTAAAAATATCTCTGCAGATACATGCTGTTCTCAATACAAGGAAAATATGTATTTATTAAGTGATCAAAAATTCCATTTTGTGGTGGTTTCTCACAATGCCACTTATAACTATTTTAAATCAACATATTCATAGGGTTTTTCTTCACTTATGCAAACTAATGAATAGCTGTTACAAAATGATTATATTTTTCTAGTGGAGCTTTCCAAACTTCCATACCATGTCTGTCCTTATGAAGACACACATTTTCTGATGATTTTTAGCAGAATATTATGGTAGGCTAATCATTTTCTTAATAATTTTATTGCTAACTTTGTAAAACATATAGTTTTGGCTACTAAAAAATTGTTTTCTGAGCATAAACATATCAAAGATTACTTTAGTTAACATAAAAAGAAATATACTGGAATAAATGCTTCAATTTAGCCCAGTACAACTGAAGAAGGGATGCATTTTATTTCCCTGTCTAAAATAGATCTGAATTTATTTCATTGATTTCAATGCAATGTTAATTTTGTGACAAATATTTAACTGGCAATTAAATTTACTAGTTAAATTAATTAACCGGTTAAGTTCTAGTAAATTTGGAAATATATATCCTTGGAACGGTGAACAGAGTTTGGGTATATAGTCATATTTTTATTCAAATATTTAAAGCTATTTTGAATACTACACTGCAAGTTGGGGTAGCCAATTAGAGAAAAAAAACATGTTTCAGACAGCTGCTGAGTACAACACCTCTTCTCAAATTAGTATTCAATTCTAAGCACCTAACTCCTTAATTAATAAAAAAAAAAAGAAAAATACCAACATACTTTTTCATATTTACAGACAGTATATTGTCTTATGCTCAGAAATTTCTTTTAAAAAGAGAGAAGAAAACAAGACATTATCCAAGTTGCAAAGTAAAATGATTACAAGGAAATGTCAGGGCTCATATTGCTATTCTGTCATCCACCTACATATGCATCATATCACTGCCACAAAGCACGTGGTTTAAAATTTATTATGGTTTCCATGTGACTTTTCAAGGACTGACATGAAAAGTACACCATGAAGAATTCATACAGTTAGGTCCATACCTTTTGCTTTATAGGCAAGTATTAAATAATTTTCTCTCGGATTCTTCTATGCAGAGTCAGGACTCTGAGGAAACCAATAACCCTTCCTGGCCCCGACAAGCCCCAGCTGGTGGGACTGCCACCCACCACTGTCCATGGTTCCTGAGCCTGTTCCAACCCACCCTGGGGCATCCAGACCCTGCTGCAGCCCTGTCCCTGCGCTGCCTCCTGCATGAGCCGCTCAGCCCTCCTCTGTGTGGAGCCCTTCCTGGCGCTCACAGCTGCCCTGTTGTCAGAGACTGAAAATAGTTTATGTCTCAAACATTGATATAAAGTTTTTAAGAAACTACAGCCACAGGTATCTCCCTGAAGAACTTTGGACTGTAAACCAAACTGCTGA
>VZTG01009690.1:48356-77384 GCA_013397845.1 Melanocharis versteri | reverse complement strand
CTTTCTCTTTCTCTCATATTTACTATATAATAAAACCCATATTATTGTCACTGGCATATGGTCTCGTTTGCACCTTAATTGGGGCAGAGGAATTTCTAAGGAACCTTAATAATAATAATGATCGGATCCTAACACCGGATCATGACACCTGTTTGGCAGCACCCCGCAGCTGGGTCACCGCTGGCTGCGCAGGGCGCTGTGCGGGACCCTGGCAGAGCCCCGGCTCCGCTCGCCGCGCCCGGTCCCCGCAGTGCTCTGCCCGGGAGCGCGGTCCCCGCAGGGCTCTGCCTGGGAGCATGGACCCTGCAGGGCTCTCCTCGGCTCCTGCCTTGTGCCCCATGCGCAGCAGCTATTTTCCCGCCCCTCCTGAGACAAGGCTAGGGCAGTGAATTATTCACAGGTTGCACTAAAGACTATTTTCATAACATGCAAAAGGTATCATCAGATGGCTCCAACTGGCTTTGCCAAGCCGTTGATTTATGTGATGTTTTATTGGTTCAAGCATACCTTCTGCTAACTTCATTAAAGCATAGGATTTCTTATCACTAGTGCAAATAAAACCCTTTTTTTCTCAAGCTGAGCACTCAGAAAAATGAAAACATATTATAAGCGTCACTGAAATGATTCATCTAGTGCCACACAAAAATAATAAGACAGAAATTTGGAAAAAATGGAACTAGAGTTTTAATCTGGAAATGCAACACTTTTATCCAGAATAGGAGTTGGAAGTATTAGCTACTTACCAAAATAAGGTCCAGACAGTGTTTTTAATCGCAATCATAGAAAATCAAGCCCTGTTTTTTTGGTTTGGGTTTTTTTTTGTGGGTTTTTTTGTTTGTTTGTTTGTTTGTTTTGTTTTGTTTTTGTGGGGTTTTTTTTGTTGTTGTTGTTTTGTTTTGGTTTGGTTTTGGTGGGGGTTTTTTTAGGGGTACTAATTGTATAAATGTGAAAGAAAGGGTACACAAAAATCACAAATATGCATTAGGAGGGCAACAAGAAAGCTCTAAAAATAGACAGTGTCTATGACATGACCCAGAAATACTCCCAATAATGAAATTTTGCCAAAAGCTTGGTATAAATACAGGAAGTAACATTGTCTTTCTGCAAACAAACTTTTTTTGTAGGTGATTACAAATACAATTTATGAAAAAAAATCATAATTTTTTTTTGCAGAAAGTTCACAGTTTTAAGCTATTCAGTATTTATAGCTTGAAGCAAGGATTATCATGCAAAGTATACTAAATCAAGCATACACAGTAACACAAAGATCCAAGTGAAATATTGACTACACTTTCCATACTGGTCATATCTGACATGCTTCTTTTCCATTTATTATTATTTAGCTGCCATTTAAGTGCCAGGTAAATCGGTTGAGAACTGTTGAGCATTTGCTGAAGACATTCAATTACTGTAATTTCAATGAGATTTAAATCTGAGGAGACCAATTGATGAAGTACAAAACTGGACAAAGAGGGAGTCTAAGGTGATGAGCTTCACAAATAGTCGAACTGCAAAATCATTTATTTCATATAGAAAGTTATTCCACAATATCAAAGTAAAAAATCAGAAGTAGTGGCCTTTTCTATCCAAGACTTTTTTTTAGCTGTCCAGTTATATAGTTTTTCAAATACACGTGTAGTCCCCTGAAAATATTTTCGCCTGTTCCAAAATTGAGGGTGAAAAGTGCAATCTGATTACACTTTCATTAATGTCACTAAGTAAAATGACAAAATACATTGTCATGCTAGAAGGATAGTTTCCACAAGCAATTGTACCTCAGTAAAACTTCATTTATTTGTAAAAAGAAAACTCCAGGAAACATCACCTCACTAATTACTACAGCAATCTGGGAAAATAACTGTCACCATGAAAAATTCAGTAAAGCTTGCATAATTTCACTATCATGCTTCCTTAATTTAAAAGCCAATTCTCCACTCACACAAATGTGTACTATTCTTCCACACCCACACTCTGGAAAGATCTTGTAATTCTTGCAAAAGTAGTCTATTTCAAGCCCTATACTGAGGCTTAATCATCCTTTCCTTTTTAAGTGCTGACTGATTCTATTCTCTTCCGCACAATTTCTTACACTGTTCTTCACCAGAATCTAATGGCATCCTAAATACACAATATTTAAACTTTTAAGTATGACAGATTTCCTTGACTTTCTTCTAAGATACTGACCTTTTTAAAAAAACATATTCTAAAGATCAAGCATTGAAGAATTAGTTTAATTTAAAAAGAAACTTGCACAAATATATCTATAAATTCATATATAGCTATCTATATATTTATGCATCCAGATACATATACATATATGTGAATGTACATGTGCACACAAATATATATAAACCTTTTCAGCAGCCTGAAAAAGACATAAAGAAAAATAATTCTGCCTTTGCAAGACGTTATTTTCATCTTCCTTTTACCCTCCTAACTATCTTCACCTGTTTTCCCTGATGCTTATTTGAACTGTAACTCAGTAAGAGCCATTGGTTCCTAACTGGAATAATAGTTTTATTCCTTTGCATTTGTGCAGAACATTGTTCACATACTCCTTGAGATTGCAGTTTAGAGCAGATTCACCAACAGAAGTTTTGACTTACAGTGAGGGCCTTTTCAGGCTCCTACATTTGAGAAAATTTCAGTTTTATCTTTTGAAGAGTGAATAAAAAGGAGAAAAACTTGTTGTGGAAGACAACTCTCAAATCTTTTATCTGTGGGTTCCCTCTTACCTGCAGCTGATATCAGAATTGCATTCAAACACTCATGAAACAGGAAATAGAAATGGAAGCACAGAAGTACAAAGAAAAACAATTTGGTTAGAGATGCATTTCTCCATATCTGCTGACTGTTAACCATTTAAGAGAATTTATATCCTGCAGAAATTTGAGATGTAGAATTTTACTCTTCTAGTTTACTTGCAGTACCATGTTACATTTTCCTTTTAGTGAACAGATGCCAGATTGTTATGCAATAGTTTAAAAAAAAATCATTACCAGTGTATCAAGACTTACCATACTAAATTATGAAAACACATCCCTTTCTTTGAGCAGCGTAATGCAAAGTAAAATGAAACTGGATGTTCCCTGATTAGGAATGGGTATTACATTCTTTATCACAGGATAAAATCATGGAATGGTTTGGTTTGGAAGATCACCTAGTTCCAATCCCACTCTCATGGGAAGGGACATCTTTCAGGTTACTCAAAGCCAAGGCTTACTGGGCAACTTGTTCCAGTCAGTATCTTACTGTGCTCTTTATACAGAATTTCTTCCTCATATCCAGCCCTAATCATAGAACTACAGAATTTTAAGAGGTTGGAATGGACCTTGAAGATCATTTAGTCCCAACGCCCCCAAGACCAGGTTGCTCAAGGCCTTATCCAACTGTCTTTGAACACTGCCAGGGTTGGAGCACCCACACCCTGTCCCAGTATCTAACCATCTTCATAGTAAATAATTTCTTCCTAATATCTAACCTGAATTTCCCCTCTTCCAATCTGCACCCATACCCCCTTGGCCTATCACTACAGTTCTTGATGAAGAGTCCCTCTCCAACTTCCCTGTAATCCCCCTTCAGACACTGGGAGGTTGCAAGTCTCCACAAAACCTTCCCTTCTCCAGGTGGAGAGCCCCAGTTTCCTCAGCCTGTCTTCGTAGGGGAGGTGCTTCAGTCCTCATCTACATTACTGGTTCATGTCCAATTTTTCATCTACCAATATCCCCAAGTCTTTCTCTGCAAGACTGTTCTTAATCCATTGATCCCCTGGTCAGCATTGATACTGGGAACTGACCAGGATGTTACACTTGGCCTCACTGAATTTCACGAGGTCCTCATTGACCCACTCCTCCAGCCTGCCAATGTCCCTCTGGATAGCATCCCTCCCCTCAAGCAAATCAACTGCACCACTCAACTCAGTGCCACCTGAAAATTTGCTGAGGGTGCACTGATCCACTGTCCACATCATTAACAGAGATATTGAATGGTATTTGTCTGAATACAGACCTCTTGAAGGACACCACTTGTTGCTGATTTCTAATTGGACTTTAAGCTGTTGACTGCAACATTTTGGGTGTGGCCACGTGACCACTGTGTTATTAATCAAACAGTCCACCCAATCAAATACAAATCGCTCCTATTTAACAACAAGGATATTGTGCGGCCAACAGAAGCCTAGGTAGATGACAAATTGATTTACAGAAGTCAAGGTAGATAATAGTAAAGATAACTAGCAAATGAATGGCTAATATATCTGTTGCTATTATAGAATTATTATGTATTCCATAAGCTGCAGCCTTCCAGGGCTGCATATCTGGGCCAAGACTCTGAAGTAGACTCTGATAGAAAATGTTCTGGGACACATCACACTCTTGATATTTAAAACTTATTTTTTCACATTTGTAATCCTTTTTTGTTAGAATATGCTCATATACAAACACACACACAAAAAAATTACCTACTCTATCTTAAATATATTTTCCTGATCTCTATAAAAAAGCTTCCTGTTGCAAAGATGTCAAAAGTTCCACTGCTGCTAGGTCATGTAAACTGAGACCTCCACAATCTCATATTCACTTTACATTAATTTATCCATGCTCATATGCTTCTTAATTAATTACATTTTGTTGAGACCAATTTTATGAGGGCTAGATTAATTTCAGCACTTACTTTGACTAGAATTAAAGCACGATATACATTTTGACACTTATGATTAATTAGAGGAAGCACACCTTAAATACTTAAATAAGAAAGAATCCATAATTTAAAAACATTAGCTTTAATTCTTTTACAAATGTCCAGGATAGGTTAGTACAAGTTATTAGTACAAGTACAAGTTGATATTTATTCTTTACCTTGTCCTAAAGTTTGCAGGGTGAGGATGCCCATCATATAATGACAAATAATCATATTCTTCTTCTAGAGCGAAAGACTGAAAGACGATCTGTATTCTGTTTCTTTCTTCTGCTACTATAACCCAGGTACAGTTTGCACCATTTGGATATCCATATGGGAAGCCAGGGCTTTCTATAGTGCCATTAAGTCCTTTTAAAGTTCCACCACAGGTATAAATAAATCCTAAAAAAAAAAATACCAAGGAAACAAAAGTTAGTAATCCATTTTTATACCAACCTTCAATAGAATACACCACTAGAATTCATGATTTCCAAAAAAATATAAAAATATTTTTTAGCAAGTACTACATTTAGAAAGGTAAAGCCCGTGTTTTAATACAAATGCTGGCCACTTAATGCAAAACAACCCCACCCACCTAACAAATGTGTTTTCTGTACTGTTTATCTAGAGACATATGGTAGCATCTTTGAAAATAAATATATATATAACAACATCTAA
Organism: Melanocharis versteri; assembly: GCA_013397845.1. NCBI lineage: Eukaryota > Metazoa > Chordata > Aves > Passeriformes > Melanocharitidae > Melanocharis > Melanocharis versteri. The sequence continues at coordinate 72,029 of VZTG01009690.1, read as the reverse complement.
ATTTGTTTGCCTGTGAAACAAAGCACTCACATCAATTCCCTTTTTTTCGTCAAAGGGAAGAGTAACTAAGTCTCTTTGGAAACAGGTCTGATGCAGGTTAAACCTATTAACCTTGTGCTTTTCCTCCATGTATTTTGGCACTGGAAAAGGCTGAAAGTCTGTTTATTATGAACAAGCTTTTCCTAATCAATAATTCTGGGTTATGGAAGTTCTGTACTTAAGGGCTCAATCTGAAATAGCCATCTGTTTCATCATTAAATTATCTCATGTAAATATTAAGATGAACAGTTTACATGTTTTGACTGACCCTACATGTTGTTTAACTGCAGTGATCAGGTAGGGCCCCAGAGCTGCTCCCTCACACACCACATCCGCACCCCACTCCCTTCCCCCGCAGTGGGATCGAGGAGAAAAAGAAGAGTAACAGTGTGAAAACGTGGGTTGAGACAAAGACAGTTTAATAGGTACAGCAAAAGCTGTGCGTGCAAGCAAAGCAGATGAAGGAATTCATTGGCTACTTTGGCAGGCGGGTGTTCAGCCACCTCCAGGAAAGCAGGCCTACATCAGGCCTAATGGTTACTCGGGAAGACAAACACCATAACCCTGAATGTGGTCTCTTCCTCCGTCTTTCCATTAGTGTGGTCGCTTCCTCCTTCTCTCCATCAGCTTTTTTCAGTGAGCATGCTGCCATATGTTCTAGAATATCCCTTTGATTGGCTGGGGTCATCTGTGTCCCATCTGTGTCTCCTCCTACCTTCTTGCCCATTCCCAGCAGTATGAGAAGCAGAGGCGGCCTGGATGGCGTGTAAGCGCTGATAAAATGTTCATGTGCTATCAGCATTGTTTTGGTCTTAAATCTAAAACATAAGACCATAGGATCTACCATGAAGAAAATTAAGTCTATCCCAGCAAAATTCAGTACAGTCAGTCAAAGCTGAAAGGTTTCTCTACTTGTAGATCTTTTTTTAAAATGAACATCCTCAAATGTCAGAAATTTCACCTGCATTCAAACCTTAATTTTTCTTGGACTATAAAACATTTCCTTTTTATGTAGAAAATCCATTTCCTGAGAAAAAATAAGAGAATAATGATAATTATGAAAAGGTCTCTCCCAAGTCACTGTGCCCTGGCAGGGCAGGTCCTTTTCCATACTTTTGTTTCAAGTTCTAATGCTCAGTTATGGCAGTTCTAAACTCTTTCGAGACTTGAGGATATTTTTTATTTTCCACCAGCTTTGTAGTCTGAATGTAGGCCTACATCCCCTCTCCAGGCTTTCTGCTCTCTTATCCCTTAAATATTAGGTCAGCTTTCCCACTTTGCCTTTTGCACCCCTGAAGCTTCTCTTCCCCAAGAATGCTCAGAGCAAGCCCCCTCTTCAAGTGGAGGGATTTCATCTAAAAGAAAGCACAAAGCGCTGAGTTGCTCTTTCACAGAAACATGATATATATTTCATAACAAACTACAAACAAACAAACCAGACGCCAACTCTTAAATTATACACACATGTATATATTTGAGCTCATTAAATCATCTTCTTCATGGCACATTCACAAGCTTGTCTTCGTGCCGAGCATTTAAATATACAGAGACCCCTTTCCCTGAAGTACTAAGCAGAAATCTCTTGAGATTTTATGCTTTGTATTGCTATGCTGTAAAGTAACTTTTTTTGACAACAGAAGAGTGGAGTGTACAATATTTTTATCTCGACTTTTTCATATACATTTCCAATGGTGAGAAAAGATGCCTCTTATAAAGTATGACTACTTTTTAAATACAAATATCAGTGTATCATAGATGATTAGGACAAAAAGTGAAGGGAAGATCCTCTTAGAAAGTAATTAGGGTTTTTTTTACCTCATCTGACATGTATAGCAAATTTTACCTTCTGCTGCAAATTACCTTAGAAAATTCATTCTCATATGAGTGCCTGCACAACCTTCATTGTTAGGAGTCTGTTTTATTTATCTCTCTCTGCATCTCTCTCAAATACAGAACTATTTTTAAATCTTCTTTATGTGTTATTATTTATTATTTAAGCTCAGCTGTTTTATTTAGCACTTTAAAAATCTTTTGGAGTACAGTTTGTGCACAAGTCACTTTAGAAAATCAAACTATTTACTCATAATAAGGTCTACATCCTAGGACTTTAAAACTTCCTACCAAATACAATCACTGTAATAAGTCTTTTTAAATAGCTGTGTGCACATATTTATCAATCTAGTTTTTCCTAGAAATCTCTTGCTGAGGCCTACTTCAATAGAATTAGAGAAAAAACTTAGAGAGAGACTTGAAAATAAATTGCATACACTGTTAATTTTCATCCATCTCTCCAGATCAAGTGTGGAAAGCACAGTGTAAACTTTGACTCAAGATCATAATACAGCTCCATAATTCAGAACCTTTGTTGCTGTACCTATTTCATGAAAGCTTTCGATTACATATGGACTGTTCTGTTAATTCAATGCAAACTACAAAGAAAAACTCATCTATAATAGGTCTTCTGTTGCCAAAATAAAATTATATTTTAAAAACCCAAAGCAAACAAACAAAACAAAATAAAAACAAACAAACAAACAAACAAACAAAACAAAAAAAAAACAACCAAAAAATTCCAGAACCACAACTATGAGTGAACAGAGCCTTGTGAGATAACATGCTACTTATTAAGGAGTGTAATGCTTCGTATTCGATCCAATAATTAGTCCTATTCATACATAGATATGAAACAAAAACATCTATGACATATAAAAGTTCCAATTACTCCTTTTATTCCATATTCAAACCATAACAAAAGAGAATTATTCATATGCTGCAAGATGATATAACTTGGATGTTTTTCAGAGATGACTAGCAGAATGTAGCACAGCTATGCACGTGTCAGAAGATACACTTTTAATTCCAAGAATGGAAAAAAACCCGAACCAACCGTGAAGCTTGATTTTGATAGGTCTACTCTTTTAGTCTGTAAAATAAAAAATCATGCCAACAGAATCCATGTGCACAACATGCACTTTAATCTCTGCTTTTATATGTTAATACATTCTGTGATGCTCTTCACCTTGGCAGTCCAACTTGGGTATGATCAAAATAGACAGCATGCATTAACTGACTGGTCTGATCAAATGTGGAAAACATGACATTTATTTTCAAGAGGTAAAATTCACACTGAAATAACTAGCAGCATATACTGTGATCTTTTTCATTTAGATTTCAGAACCAGCATTCCAAGCAGAATTTACTTGCAAACTGCTTTTCATTAAAGGGAAGGTTTTATTCAAAGCACACAATAAAGAATTTTGAAATGCTTGAAGTTAGACTAGAAAAGAAAAATTCTTGTTGAAGTAGGTGTGAAGACGAACAACACCACTCATGATATTCTCTTAATAGCTAGTATGATTCAAAGTTTCCATTGCATTGTTTTCTACCAGATTTTAAAATTCAGATGTTTAATTCTCATCAATTTTACATGGATAAATACTTCTTGAAATTGGAAAACACAGCTCCTCATCCTGATTTTAGTCATCCTTTGATTCATTGTGGGATTATTGTAAGCATCAGTAACAGCTGTTCTTAATCCATTTATTCAACTTTCATTGCCTTCTAACAAAGCAAGTAGTATTTACATCATGTCCATATCCCTTGCCCTTGAATGTCCCACAATTATACTCACTCAATGCTCTACAAGATTCTCTTTGGCTTTTTCTCTTCCTCCTGACCATTCAATTATACTGTTTAATAATGTATTTCCACACCTTTCACCTTCCAAGTACTCCACACCTTTCATTTAATCTTAATCTCCCTTGTTTAGTGTGTTCTTTAATAATAGTCATTACCGTGAGATAATTATACTGAGTCTGCATTGATTAACACACTTGTACATTTCTAAGTTGCTTGTGTATTTCCTTTTAATTAAGGTTTTAATACTTGCTTTCTTTTATTTTAAGAGAAAACCAAGGAAATTGAAGATGATTTGTTCATACTCTGCATTTTTTTCAATGTCTTTTCTGATAATGCGATCTCCTTTCATTTCTTTCACTTGCACCTATCTGAAAACATAGTCAATCCTATCTTAAAGTATTCCTTAGCCGTGTCATCCGTGTTTATGTCCCTTTTTTTTGTGCAATATACCTAGTTGCAAAATTATTCTTGTCCCCTAAATGGTAGTTCTCTTCCATCCAGAGTACATCTACTTTATTCACTTGTCTCTCCTCATGCTCATCACATGTTTCTGCAGCCCCTTTTTCTCTTTGTGGTCATTGATCACCTGATTGTATTTGGCAGCAAAGAGTAGTTATTTTTCATGCTGACCATAAATCAGTACGGACTGTTCTTCTAATTCTTTTCTGTTTTGCTGGATTCTGTTTCTGTTTGCTTGTATTATCATCACCTTCGTTTTTATGGCTCCTCTATGTTCATCCTTTTTGTTAGCACTTCAAAGAACCTACTGGAGCTCAATAGGGATAGATTTCATAGTGAGGTGAACCCATCCCTATGCTGTGAATCCTTTTCTTCTGCTATCAATCTTACCCAGTTTTGGAAAATATATACTCAATATTTATTTCTGATATTCTAATATTTATTTCTATCTCAACTTTAATTGTCCTGACATGCCTCATCCCCAGATCTTTAAGCCCATTTATAAAATTGAGAATAGGATGCTCTCATCAGATGTGATGACTGCATTTTACTTTGAAATGTGTTTGAAATTTACCTTTTTATCACTTCTCATCATGTCTTAATTCTCTTTAATTTATGCTTTTCCATTTCCCATTATGCCTCTTTTCTGCATAAAACAAGCCTCCTTTCACTAACTTTAATTTCCAATAAAACAAAGTTTTATTTACTTTTTCACATGACTACAAATATGAAAGGCAATCATCTCCTTTAATGTGCTGGACTTAGTTCCTTCCTACTCTCCACCTTTTTGTCTTCCTCCCTCATGTGTCCAGCAGCTTGCAAGCTTCTTTCTTATTCTACTGTGTTTTCATATGAAAAGACTGGTGAGTGTTACACTAGGGACACTCACTGGTGTCCCTTCCCACCAGAATATTATAACCCCCTTTTTCCTCACGAGTCTCCTTTCCCTGTGCTGGCATGGGAGGTGCAGATACAAGCAGCAACCCTGCACCACAGCACACCGGGGCACACGTACACTGCACCTGGGTAGCAGTTCACAGTGGGGTAGGAGCCCATGCCAGCCACAAGGACTTAGAGCTGCTGCTATTTCAGGAAAGACTATCTTGCATTCCTATAGATCTCTATGTCTGTTAAACTCGATATTCTGTACTTCAAACAATTCTTACTTCTATCTCAGCTCCAATAGAAGCTTTTATAATGAGCTTTCTATCACCTGAGAAAAGTCTGCATTTAGTGTTTTGCCTGACCACATATAATTGTTGCTTTCTTATGTTTTAAGTTCCCAAAGTAATAAAAACTTAGAATCATAAAATAGTCTGGGTTGGAAGGGACTTTAAAGTTCATTTATTTCCAAACCTCTGCTGTGGGCAGGGACACCTTCCTTTAGACCAGATTGCCTTGAATACTACAAGGATGTAAAATCCACAAGTCAGGGAACTCTGTTCCGGTATCTCACCACCCTCAAAGCGAAGAATTTCTTCCTAATATCTAATCCTCTTTCAGTTTAAAGCCATTTCCCTTTGTCCTATTATTACACATCCTTCTAAAAAATCCTGCTCCAGCTTTCTTGTAGATTTCCTTTAGATACTGGAAGGCTTCTATAAGGTGTCCCTGGAACCCAAACCACTCCAACTCTCTTGGTTACAACTTCTTCTGTCTTGGTTATGTCTATCTTTTTGGGTTGTTTTTTACTTTCTATTTTGGTAAATAATTATTGGGTTTTTCTACATATAATGCTTATTTCCTTGATTTCAGACTCTTTTCTTTAGACCAAGGAAATCTCAGACCTGCTTAATAAAGCCTTATCACAAAAACAAACAAAAAATCCACAGAAATCTTGTGCTTGTGAAGTGCACAAAGAACATTGAAGAACCTCTCTGAAAATCAGCTCTTAGGAGTTCCAAGTAATTGAAGATTTCTTAACTAAATTGACATTTTTTTCAATTTGTTCTTAAAAGCATTTGCTTTCTCAAACAAGATATTTTTATGCCTATTCTCTGCACAACTTTCTGGAAATTGGGACATTATGAAGTTTAGACACCACAAAGTTTTCAAAAGTAATTTAATTTTTATCTATGATTTGTGTCATTATAAGGCTGTGAGAAAAGATAGTCTCACTTTTTGGCAAATAACTGAGTAACATAGATTGTCTTGCCCTTGCATAAGCTATAACAAGGTACCAAAATGACTTTTCCAATATTTTGGTAGGGTTGACTGGAAACTCTATAATTAATCAGTGAAACTAGTACAGAATACCTGTCAAAAAGAACTGGTCACTGTATATTATCACCACATTTGAAACACTTTCTGAAGGTACTGGCTTTTCCTCCAGAGAGTAATTTCTTATGTCTCTTTCAGACACATTTTCTGAAAGAGGTTTAGAAATATTTTTTAGTCTTGTCTTCCACTTGTCGTAGTTGTGAAAACTACTAGAAGGACAAAAGTTTCTGTTCTCTCCTGTCAACACTGAGTGTGTTACTTCTTTGAAGAAACATAAGGTCTAAAAAACAGTAGGACTACTCATGTTCACATGGAATACATCCTGAGCAGCAGGAGGCTTAAATTGGAAAGGTGGCAAAATAAGAAACTGGATCTCATGTAACAAAAGTACCCATACTATTTTTATTACATGTATTGAAATAAATATTTATTGTCATTGTTTGTAATTTTTGTTCTACAATAGAAAACTGTCATTTCCTGTAACTGAAAACAAAGACGGTTTAACTTCAATAATGCTGTCAGTCTTTAAGGAATTTAAAAAAAAAAAGATAAAACATAAATCTAGAAACCTCCAAGTCATTCAATAGAAGATTATCACCTTCTCATGAAAATAGAGGGGTTTTTAACTCACCTTTAGGCATTTAATTACTTTGGTTTATACATAACTCTCTGACATGGAATAGTCTTCTGCTTCTATCTTAAAAGCATTGCTAGCACCACCACAGATTTCTGGTTTCAACAAAGTCAGCTAAAATACATCCAGGATTTGATCCCCAGTATGCAATTAACTTTCCTTCTAAGGATATTTTAATACTTCTCTCCTATTCCTCACATAATATCTCAATGCCTTGTAGACAAGGGATCATCTGCTCCAAAACAACTACTTCCTTTCTCATGCAGCCAGACAAGGGTAATCTCTCAGGTGTGCCAAGCATCTGGGCAATAGAACGAGACATAAAACAAGAGGACATTTGGAATCTCATCACAGAACAAATGAAAAATACTCTCTGGGATTGAAATCCTGCCATATTTAATACCCCTCATACATGTGAGCACTACAGATTTGCAGGGCAATCACATCTTTTGTGCTTGGGGAGAGTGCAGATAGATATTAAAGGGTTTTGAGTATTTTTTAAGATAATTTTGATTTCAAATAATGGGGTTTCTCATCTCAGTGGCATTTGGCCATCCTGCTTCTCACTCATGTGTTTAAGAATAAATGTTTTGAGCTATGACTCCCTCATTTTAAAAACATTAATTGTTAAAAGTGTCTTCATTAGTATTCTGAGCTTACACTCTTTCATCTACCTGCTCTTCCTGCAATTCTTCCACTTAAAAAGTGGAAAGTAACCATCATACAATCAGAAATTGTATCAGGAATCTTCCCAGCAGCCCTAAAGAGAACACCATATCAAAGGCATGTCTGAAAATGAATTCATGGAAATTTTGTGTTCGATAACACAGGAAATTTACTCTGTGGAAAAGACATGAACAGAGATTCTACTGCAAACATAAGTTGTTGAAACATTTCCTTTTCACTCTTCCTTTCTCTGCAAAGCTTACTATTCAGGTAAGTGACAGAAAAGATTATCGTAAATCTAAGTAATCTGCTGAAATTCATATATAGTTTTAGAAAAAAGAAAGAAAGAAAGAAAGAAAAAGAAAGAAAGAAAGAGAAAGAGAAAGAAAGAAAGAGTTCTCATAAACCTTCTAAAACATCATAGATTTAGTCAAACTCAAAAAGGAAGTGGGGAGAAGGGGTAAAAAAGTCAGAATGAGGATAAAATTTTTAGTAAGCATTCAGACAGGAAACAAGCACTATGAAATAAATACAATGCTGGTTTGAAGTGACTTCAACAAGACTAGAAATATTTTAAAGACCCAGTGCTTGGAAAATCAGGACAAAATTAAGGCTCTGTTTAAAGTTTCTGTCAATAGAAATTGAACATAGGAATGTCTCAGTATTTACTGAACACTACCACAGACAGTCTTCCTATATTTTGTTTCCTTCTTCCAAAAAGTAAAAGACAGACTTCTGTGGCAGCTCAGATTAGTTTAGACATGAACAGCCTAGAAGTTCTCCTCATTCACTCACAGGGATGACCTTCAGAAGAAATATAGTTTAAAAAAAATAAAATAAAAACATTCCTACTTTAGATCATATGGAAATTCAGACCTTTGAGACTGTGCTATAAACTTGAGAAGAAATAATTACCTAACCAGTGTTTCATGCTTCTGAAACATTACCTTCTCCAGTGCAACATCAGCTTTCACAGTGAGACATACATAAAACTGGATGTCAATAGCTGCTCTGTGATGCCATTACTGTAGGATTTGGACCATTGTACCAAATGCACTCCATGTACTCCACAATAACCTAAACTATCTGAAGGTGGCAAAATTAAAGTTGTGTTGAGAATTAAAGGAAGCAGCAGCAGGAAAATCCAACTATAGTCTTTTATATACTCCAGACTCCAGGGGATTTTCTGCTTTTCAATAGCGAAAAAAACCCCAAAACCACTTCAAAGAGACACAGATTATATAAGGGTCAACTGAATGCAGGGAGATCAGGAGAACTTCTCATGAAGGATTTGACATTAGGGGACAGTTTCTGTCAGTTTTTAAAAATGGAGCACAATTTAAACATCTTGGAAAACGTTAAACATCTTTTGCAAACAGAAATTAATTCTTTTATGCTTAAAATTTCTAAGAAAGGTAATTTTTGATTGAAGCGGCCTTTTAATATATGAAAAAACTAATTCTTCTCATCTAAAATTCTACAGACTGCTATGATTTTTTTCGATGGTTTCAGGTATCTGAATCCGAAAGTAATTTTTCAGATATTGTCAGTTCTTCCCAATTTTTAATTTTGAATTAATTAATTTGACATTTCTGAATTTGCAGGAGGTCAAAGGATAAACATCTTTTCCATGTACTTTTATGTGTCATAAATATATATTTTTTCTTTTATCATAAGCCAGACTCTAAATTTCAGTAGTCCATTGAGGCAGTTTAGGCTAAGGAAAGATCAAAAAATAAAGACCGCTGTTAGTTACTGCAATCTCTGAGCTTGTAAGATTTTTTTAATGGTACCATAGTTATTGATATCATGAGAACACTAACATTAGTATTATCAATATTGTTTATATAATCTATATTATCTATTATCTATATTATCTAATATATATATATATTCCTATTAATTATTTCCATTTAGAAAGCAAGCATCATCTCCGCAGTGTTTGACTTTAAAATACATAGTATTTAAAAAATAAAATAATTTTCTATAAATTAAATCAGAGATTTATTTCTCCATACCCTGGAAAGCACTTCAAAGTCATGAATTTCTAGATAAGGTATTAAAACTGTTCTACAACAAAAGGTGTACAAATGAGTCCAACTCTCTGGCACTGATAGCTTCTTGATTTTTTTAGACTATTTAGTAGAAATAACAATGCTAAAATGTTATAGAGCCAAGCAGTACAATCGAATGTTGTTTCAGATTTTGTTTTGACCCCAATACTCACAGGACTATTGAAGCTGTTGCTATTACTTTGTATATATTACAGAATATTTATTCTGGTCCTTTTTAGAGAAAACCTGCTTCAGTGTAGAGGCAGACAGGTGAACTTCATACCCCGAGTTGTTAAGGAGGAAATCAGCATAACATGGAAAAATGTTAGGAGCTGATGTGAGCAGCCAGGTTTTAAACATCAGTTGACGAGCTGCCCTTACTATGACTTTGAGATACAGAGAGACTACATGAACTGATCCATCCACCCCAGCTGATGTTTCCAGTCTACCATGCGAGATAAACATCCTCATGTAGACTCAACACCATCAAAAAAAGAATAATTATCACTCTACCTGTTTTGATAAAACTTGAAGCTACACTGTGACCATTTGACGAAAGGGGAAAGAAGAATAAATATTTAACGGCATCATTGGTTCTTCTTTTCCCTGCTCCGTTGAAAATAGCAAACAGAGAAACAAACAAAAACCCAACCACACTAGCTCAGCATCAAAGAAAAAAAACATTTGATCTCCAGAACTGACCAGTCACCCTTTTCCACATTCCTGCAAACAACATCTTCTGGCCAAAAATGCTGGATCATCTGAACTGGGGGTGCAGAACAAAGTTAGACAAGAAGGTTATGTGAAAAGTCAGACTGAAGGAAGGAGTTTATACAAAATGTTTAAGGACAGAAAAACAAAAAAACCAACAGAAGAATAAAGTCAAACAGTACAGCACTGAAGTTACAGAAACAGGAAGAAAAAATATTTAGGTAAGTAGTTCTGACTTGGATAGCATACTTGGAATGTAAAATTGTTCTAGAGGACAGTTATACCATTTTATTTTTAAAAAAATTATTCTTGTAAATACTGAGATATTGTTAGCAAAATGTCTTCATGTTCATTTGTATGGGACAAAGGAATCTGGCATATTACTTACTTTCTGCCATATCTGCTGATTGGAATCTGGACATACTTTACTAATGTGCTAGATATTGTATACTCAGTAATGCCTCTTACATACTATTACATCATAACTACTCCCATGCCAACAATTTATGCTTGGGAAAAATGCAGTTGTCTAGACTGAGTCTTTCTTCTCAGGCTTCAGCTTACATCAGCACCAAAAAAAAAAAAAAAAAAGTGCTAATTATTTCTTGAGACTTAGTGACAATCTGTTATATAATAGCCCAAGGCACAGTCTCGGACATTCAGTTCCTCCCTCCCAATCATTAATACTCAGTAGGGTCCAGTGTTTTTTCTGATCAAGTTAGCAAAACACGTCATTTTCTATTACACTGGATGACTTTACATCTGTAATTGATGTGTTCCCGGGTTTTAGCTTATTTCACCTTTTGGCAACTGTTACTCCAAGTGTCTCATCCATTCTGCAGTACTGATGCCTGCTTTCAGTAGCTAATATTTCTGAAATTAATCAGTACCCTACATTTTAAAAAAAATTGCTGGTAATATTGCCAGTGGCTTATCATGAATAATCATCCCTTCTGACATGACAAACTAGCTCTAACAGGAAAGCTATTACTTTGAAACAAATTGTACTGCATTGAACTATCCCCAGTAGTAAAGAATCTCAACAGAGTATTAAAGCTTGTTCAATTGAAAACAATTGAGGAGAGAGACCTTTGTGTCTTTCTCAGGTCACATTCTTTTTATTAAATATGAGATAATAGCAGTGTCTTACCTAACAAAATTTTCAGGAGGCAGGCACTTTTTTTTTTACTTTGATTTATATTTTGGCATTAAAAAAATAAGCATTGGATCCTCTTAGTATAAATATTAGGGACCTCACCTCTTTTTTATGCTGTTTTCTTTCCCTAAACCAAAGACATGTTATTGTTAGTTACTGATTCTCTACTTCTTTGCAACAAAGTAAAATGTCTGCTTATAAGAGAGCAAATATGAATACGAAGACAGCCTTTTTCATGGGAAACATTTTTAAAATATTTGATTTCTGTATATATGCATGTGCCTGAATGTAGATAGATAGATAGATAGATAGATAGACAGATACGAAGGCAGGAAATACACATACCTATAATACTTCTCTAGGGAATTAAATATGCTTTTCAACAGCTCACAATGATCCTTGTGATGAGGAAACACTCAGTCTCACCCTGCGTATGGTGTAGGAATGAAATTTGGATTGAGTTTTGGTAAAAAAAAAATACCAGGGAAGTGGGGCATGGTAAAAGACTGCACCAGAGTGAAAAAGCTTTGATTGTATCAAAGTTCCTGTCTCAGAGGAGATGTGACCACCTTGTGTGGCACTCTCTTCAGTGATGGTTGGTGCAGGTGGAAGCAGAATTGATCGGAATGCTTGGATATAACTATTTATCTCTTTTTTTTTTTTTTCCTTCCATATAATAAAGGTGCCAATATGAACTTCTGGTCTAACTAAGAGTGACGTCCCATGTAATAGCTAGCTGTTCACAGTAATTACTGGGGTATACTAAACTCAATTTTAAGTCCTCGATCTCTGTGTTCTCCCAATTTATGTATCCCACAGAGTATCGGACACAGGTTAATTGCAAGTCAGCTTCATACTCGTATCTTCTAGAGTGTCTTAGTTCTCATTAAAGTTGTTACTTAGGATCAAATCCAAATTTGCAAATTGTGTTTCTGTAAAAGCAGATTTATTTTTCGGCCTTAACTGCATGTCCAGTAACTTTTCTGCCAGTGTATCCAGGGTCCTTTAGCTCCTGAATGCAGTCCAGGGGCTTAAATCATCTTTATGTTCCAGTACTGACATTTATTCTTCTCTCATCTGCTTAAAAATGAGATATAAAGAGCACAGTTTGATTAAATGTGGGTGTTTACAATGTCCTAACAGCAAGGCTCCTATTATTATCAGTCGAGTCCTGGACAATAGATTCAGTGTTGCTTAGTCCTGTATATCAGACTGCAATCAAATAAACTGACTCCATACAGTTTCTGTTGTCTATAACAGAAATTTAAATATCTAGATCAATTTAGACACTTGTTCCACAGGTGCCTAACATCAAAGGAAAGAATCCTGCCTAAGATAGTACTAAACTGTAGTTTAGTACTTTCCAATTATTATATTATTGCCTTTTTTCTTCTCAAGCAAGGCAAGTACAGGAGTAAATTCATGGAAAAGTGGACAATTTCTTATAAACATCAGTATTTACTTGTAATTTTACCTGTAAGGTTCACAGTGTTTTCTTTTCTTCTGCCTTTTCTGAAAGAGGTGAGGGCCAGGTACCTGAGCAGTGCATACTCAATGTCTGGTCTCCATTTCCTACTTGCATATTACAACACAGAGTTGCCTTTGCTGCTGCCATCACTGTAGTATGCGCAGAAGAATGCAACATAGCAAGGCGAAATCTGTCAGCATTTTCCAACAGTAATAACTGAAGCCATCACATCTTGGTAATGGCAGGACCACCAAGCTGGTTTGTTTTAACTCTGCGTAACAGTTTCCACCCCAGATCTAAGAAGTGCAGAAGGTATTTAGGCTGCTCAACTGCTCTCTGCCTCTGTCTCAAATCCTAAATCACACCTTTCTGTGTGCAAGGTGGAGTTGATGGAGAGATGCCAGTGAAAGGAACAGTGCGTGATAGCAATACAGTTTATCCAGCTCTTCAAGAGAAACTGAAAATTGTATTAGCTCTGCAGGTGTTGCAAATGAATGCTCTGCACTGGGTTTCTTTCAAGAGTGCCCCAGCCCACGTTACACCATGGACCAACAGCAACAGCTTTATGGGAACAATCTCAAGCATTCGAACAAGTTCTAGAGAGCAAGAGTAGTACTCACTGAAAAACATACTAGCAGTAACCCTCTGTTTTCTTCCTTCCCACACAGTCTTTTTTATAAAACTTCTGTATTGGTGCAAAATGTGATGAATAATGAATTTTAAGTAGTCCTTACTGTGCCAGTAGAAATTTCTTTAGAAGGGGTGGTATATTCTTTTCTCTCTTATTTACTATCTCTATAATTAGGACTATGTGATTATGCTATCAGTGCAGTAAAATAAAGATGAAATCCACATCCAGTATGAATAATTTACCCAGTCTGCATGGAAATTACAGACTTTTCAAACAAAACATAATTATATTTTTATGTTTCTCTTAATTACTTTGTTGTAATTTGAGGGATGTGACTAGGGTATTAACACACTGCAATAAGCTGAAGTCAATGCATGGTGAACCCAAAAACTTCTGAAAACAGCAGTTACTTGTTGGGTGTAAAGGATGTATTGACTTTGTTGAATTATAGTGGCAAGCTGCATATGATTGATGCTGCAGGCATGGGAATACAACTGCTGCTCAGTGCATTCAAAAATCCAGATTGCTAGGCTATAAAAAAAATTGTGTCCTACAAAGACAGTGTGATCGTTAATACTGGAAAGGCTTTTTGAATATGTAATGTGAACTGCTATATCAAGGTTAAACACTGATTTGAGTTGATTAATAGAGTAACTCTTAGAACTCACCAGAAAGCTGAGAGGATCTCCATTTAAAGAATAGATATCTCAATGCAGAGATTCTGCAACTGTTTTCAAAGCTTAGAAGTTCATTAAAGCTCTCTGAAAGTTCATCATATGTGCAATAAGAAAATTCAGAGACAACTTCTCAGTACTTCAAAAACAAAACAAATCACCACTCCAAGTTGTTACCTTCAAAAAGAATAATGCTAGAGTGCATTGCATCTGTCTTTGTCTGATAAATGTTACAAGAACCAAAGGAGGGAACAGAATCAATTTTAATTGTGATTTAATTTTTTTAAGTGCCACTGGACTAAACATATTAGCCACAAAATTAAACTAACCTATTCACTTTAATTTGAAATAGAAGATTAGATACCAAAATGTGTATACCAAATATTCAGAAATGCTGAGAATAAGGCTGTTCCTGATAAGAGTAAGACTATTTATTTACAGGCAAATTCAATATATTTTTAGATTTGAGTTAGAAAATGTGGGAGATGTTGTCTAGATCGTGTTTCCTTTTTAGACTTTGTGATTCTGTCCACAAAACAACCTCACAAAAATTCTTCAGTTGCGCTCAAAACCCCCAATAGTCCAGCGGGAATTTTAAACAGTGAACAAACTCCAACCCTATCCATCTAATAAAATTTACAATTTAACAACACTGACGTATATGTCAAAATTATATTCAGCATGGAGAAAATCTGAAGATTTAACATAGTTTCTTTCTTTGTACTTTATCAACACCACAGAAAAATCCGTATTTATTCTTATTTACAATGCTCTGTCAAAAACAATCTATCAATAATTATGGACACCTTCCTAGACGGTCTTTTTCAGCAAAACAATTATGCAGACTCTCGACATGAGATATTCTATTCTGCTTTGCCTCTATATTTGATTAATGTTTTCCTTGTGTAAATCTGTAATCCTGAATGTTCATAGGGTTAATGACCCCATGCAGACTAATAAACAGCAATAATTGAAATAATCTATTTAAAATTATTCCTGCCTCTATGAAATTCGGAATTGATTTTTTTTTTTCATGTGAGCAGGAGTAAGTCAAAACAACTTGTTTCTTGCAATTCACAACCAATTAAAGATTCTGGTTTTATAAAGAGACAAGATATAGATTTTATTTTCATTTAAAATCCATATATATTGACATCTCTAATATTATATTAAACCCATGCTTTGGAAAAAATACCAGGTAATTCTAGCATGCTTAACTGATTTCCTTCTAAGTGTTAAACACTGTACTAAATACATCTCAATTTTTGACATAACGCAGCACCCAATTTGTGCCATCCATATAATGCATTTATTTAATGAGAATTTAAGTACAAATATTCTTTTCCAGTTACCTTAATATACTATGAATAGTACAAGAAAAAGAATTAAATAAAATTATATTACTTATTGACAGTTTCTATATATCCTTATGTTTTATAATTAATTTAACTCAGGACACCAAGCAGTAAAATTCCTATATAAGGAAAAATTGTAAAGATTTCTATATTTGTATCAGTTTATGAAGGACAATTTTTTAACATCTTGGTAACACTATGTTTTTATATTTACAACTTTATTTTGTTTCATTACATATTTGTTGCAATCAGCTACTCAATTTTTTTCCCAGTATTTTCTTATAGATTCTGCATGAATTCTTTTCTGAAACACGTCTTCATTGTAATAAAGTGTATGCTGCCTTTTTTGGCAATTTGTTTAAATACTATTTCTCTAATCTTCATATTACTGTGGAAATGAAGAAAAAAAAGTAGAGATAAGTAGTTTTAGGAATGAGATTAAAAAACATTAATGATTGTCAACAGCAATTCTTTTAAAACACATAATCAGAGAAAACATCTCTTCATCTGCCTTTTAAAATTCATATTATGGGAATTTATTGCCTACTTAAGCTAGTAACCTTTCTGTGGCTTGCATTACCTGCTACAGGGAAAGATGACATTGAGATAATGTCAAAAAACATACTGGAATATTCCATCTGGCTGAGTTACAAGATTTGCAAAATGCCTAAGGAATAATGCAGAAGCATTAGCTACAGTTACCCTTCTCATCAGTCCCTGGATGTAAAAAAAATTGTCTTAACAACAGGTAAATATAGTCATATCCCTGAGAGTTTTACACTTCAATGACTGACCCAGAATCAGGAAGATTATTACAGCTAATGAGCTCAAGAAAGATGAAAGAACACTTAAAGATTTACACTGAGCTGTTACTGGGTTCACAAATTATGACATTCCTGGTCACTTTTCTCTTTAATTTTCTCTAGCTTAATGTTCCTTGAGATTCTATATGGCAAAACATTTATATAAAAAGTTAAGACAAAGGAGTTCATAGATCGTTATCATTCATAAGGATCAGACCTAACTGATATCAATATGACATAGTGACATTGACTTTGAACTAAGATAACCATCGCCATGTTGTCTTAGTGAAAAAAAAAAAAAAAAAAAAAAGAGAAGAAAAGCTACTACAGCTCTACACAATGGTATATATAAAGTTCATTGCCCTTCAAGCAGCTGTAAATGACTCATTAGAAAAAAAAATATTCCCCAAGAGAAAGGAAAGGAAAGGAAAGGAAAGGAAAGGAAAGGAAAGGAAAGGAAAGGAAAGGAAAGGAAAGGAAAGGAATTCCTACCTGCAAAATCACAAAGCACTTCCAAATGAGATGTGCTTTTCTTTTCTGCCACTATTATATTTCCTCCTTTATTACACTACAAAATTAATTATATTTGTTTCATTATTGAAGCTAAAATACATTTAGAACAAGACAGAAGAACTGCACATGTTGCAGTCTTACACAGTCTGCCTGTAGAGACTTGATTAGCAAGTAGAACATTTGCATCAGATTTGGAAGACCTCTGCTCAAAAAATGCCCAAAGGATAACTTTCATGCCCCTCACTCCACTCTTCTGTCTTCAGGAAAAGAAAACAAAACCATATGTTACTCAGTTTATTTCTTTTGCAGTAAGATTGGTAAAAATCCTCTGGTTTTATTTTTTTTTTTCAAATGACATTCAAAAGACATTTAAGATGCAATAAATTAGATAGCACTATCATTTCAACAAGACTGCTAAAGAAAACTGGTATCTAAAGGGCCATTCATACATTGGGTTTGGGAAAACTGATAAAAACAATAATGAAAGTCATGACATTCAGAAGAGCACAATCCACAGTTAAAAAAAAAAAAAAAAAAAAAAAGAAGAAAAATTCTTCAAAAGAAAAAGAAAAAGTCTTCAAAAAAGTGCCAAAGAGGAGAAAGAGCAGGTATGACTTATCTGAATGCCTGAAAAGCTTAGGACAAAGTCCTTTACAAAAACCTTGCAAGACCATAAATTAATTGGCACATGAGGATGAAAGATAATACATTGATACGGATGGTAGTAAGGAGGTGAATAGAAGCACATGTTTGATCATGTTTATTATGGTGGCATCTAGAATCAGAGAATCATTTAGGTTAGATCTGTAAGATCATTGAGTCTAAACCAGCACTGCCAAGTCCACCACTAAACAATGTCCTTAAATACCACATCTACCTCCACATCTACACATATTTTATTTATCTCCCGGGATGTTGACCCCACAAATTCTCTGAGCAGCCTCTTCCAATGCTTGACAACCTTTCTGGGGAAAAAATTTTTCCTTATATTCCATCTAAACCTCCCCTGACACAAGTCGAGGCCATTTTGTATTGTCCTATCAATTGTTACTTGGAAAAAGAAACTGACTCCCACCTCACTACACCCTCCTTTCAGGTAGCTGTAAAGAGTCATGAGGTCACCCCCTGACCATCCTTTTCTCCAGACTAAACTCTCCCAGCTCTCTCAGCAGCTCTATTCCCCTTCTTTGGACATATTCCAGCACCTCAATGTCATTCTTGTAGTAAAGGGACCAAAACTGGACACAGGATTCGAGGTATGGCCTCACCAGTCCCAAGTACAGGGACACCATCACTGTCTTAGTACCGATGGCCACATTGCTGCTGATACAAACCAGGATGCCGTTGGCCTTCTTGGCCACCTGGGTACACTCTGGATCATGTTCCGTCCCAGATTCTTTTCTGCTGGGCAGCTTTCAAGATGCTCTGTCCCAAGCCTGTAGCACTGCATGGGGTTGTAGTGACCCAAGTGCAGGGTATGGCATTTGGCCGTGATGAATGTGATACAATTGGCATTGACCTTGATCCAGCTTGTACAGATCCCTTGCAGAGCCTTCTTACCCTCCAGAAGATCAACACTCCCACCCAACTTGGTGTCATCTTGAAACTGACTGAAAGATCACTCAATCCCCTTGACCAAATCATTGATTAAGATAGTAAACAGAACTGGCCCCAATACCCAGCCCTGGGGAATACCACTTACGACTGGCCATCAGTTAGATTTAACTCCATTCACCACCACCCTCTGGGCTCAGATATAGAGACAGTTTTTTAGAGTGCACCCATCCAAGCCATGAACAAACAGTTTCTCCAGGAAAATGATGTGGGGAACTGTTGTCAAATGCTTTTTACTTAAGTCCAGGTAGACAGGTACGCAACCTTCCCCTCATTCACAAAGCAGGTCATCCTGTCACAGAAAGAGATCAGGTTTGTAAAGAGGACCTGCCTTTCATAAACCCCCACTGACTGGGCCTCATCCCCTGACATGCTGTGTCACGACGCTGAACATGATCTGCTCCGGGATCTTCCCTGTTGCAGAGGTCAGGCTGACAGGCCTGTACTTCTCTGAGTCCTCCTTTTGACCCTTCTTGTAGATGGATGCCACATTTTGCTGTGGTGTAACACGTCACTGATTACTTCCTCTTGGATTACAGGGGCTTCATTCTGCTCGCCATCCCTCTCTTCCAGCTCCAGGGTCTGAGAATCGGACAACTGGTCCTAATGTTAAAGACTGATGCAAAGAAGTGATTAACTACCTCAGTCTTTTCCTCATCCTTTGTCACTAGCCTTCTCTCCAGATCCAAAAAAGGATGTCTAAGCTCTCCTTAGCCCTCCTTTTTTTGCTACTGTGTTTTTTTAAAAATATTTTTATTGTCTTTTGCAACAGTAGCCGGGTTAAGTTTTAGTTGGGCTTTGGCCATTCTAATTTTCTCCCTGCATAAACTCACAACATTCTTGTGGTCCTCCGGAGTTGTCTGGACCTTCTTCCAAAGGTCATAAACTCTCCTTTGATTCCTGAGTTCTAAACAAAACCCTTTGTTCATCTAGAATGGTCATCCCCTCCAGCTTGTGTTTCAGTGAATGGGGACGGCCTGCCCCTGAACTAAGATTTCCTTATCGAAGAATGTCCAGTCTTCCTGTAGTCCTTTGCCCTTCAGGACTACCTCCCAAAGGACTCTGTCAACCAGTCTCCCAAACAGGCCAGAGTCTGCCTTTCTGAAGTCCCAGGTGGCAGTTCTATCAGGCCCGCTCCTTACTTCTCTGAGAACAGAAAACTCTTATCATTTCATGATCACTATGTCCAAGATGGTCTGCAACCATCACACCTCCCACAAATTCTTCATTCTCAAACAGGTTCCTTCCCTAGCTGTCTCCCTCATCTGCTGTGTCAGGAAGTTATCTTCCACAGATATAAGGAATATCCTAGGCTTCTTCCTCTCTGTTTCATTTTATTTGCAGCAGACATCTGGAAAGTGGAAGTCCCCCACAAGAGCTACTAAACATGACAGTCCTCTCAGCTGCTCATGGAATATCTAACCCATCTCTTCATCCTGGTGGGTAGTCTGTAATGGCCTCCCACCATGATACCTGCTTTGTTGGTCTTCTCCTGATTTTTGCCTAGAAGCACTCAAACCTATCAGCAGCAGCATCAAACTCAAGAAAACTGAAACTCTTCTTAACATACAGGGCTACACCACTGCCTTTCTTTCCTCCCTTCTCAGGAGTTTATACCATCTATGAACAAAGCAAAAATTGAATTTCATTGTCCCAAATTTGTATGAATACAGAAAACCTTCAGAAGCTGGTGTACATAATACCTACTTGTATCAGGCTGTAAGTCATGTGGAGTTAAAAGAGTGGAGAGAAAGAACGCTGCACTGCAGCTCTTTTTTCTTTAAATGGATACTGATTTTTGAAAAGGGCAAAGGAAGAGATATCAGAATTTTACAGAGATGAAATCATTTAAGAGATGGAAGATGGAAAAAATCAGGAGGATGTTTGTAAGGACCACAAAAATGCATTTGAGAAAATGAAAGTGGATGAAAAGGAACATAGCTTGATTTGATTTAACACACTTCTGAATGAAAATTAATGGTTTAACTGGATATAATTTTGTTTATCTGAATAAAATCTTAATTAAACTGAAACAATGACCTAAAATAATTTTTTTTTCAAATTAAAAATTTGTGTGAACATGCAAAATTCATTTAATATTTTTATTTTGAATTAATGCATCTGAAAATTCTTCCCCTGAAGTACTAAATCACATCCTCTTCTGATACATATTGGAATAAATCCAGTGAAGCCCAACAAGTTACACTGAGATAAGACAGCTGATAACTGATCAACTACATTCATTTCTCTTTAGAGATAATACAGGAATAATGAGAAAAAAAGTGCAGAGACACTGTGAGAATGAATGAAAGGAGGCAATACAAAAGAGATAAATAAGAATGGGGTATATAAAATGATGGAGTGATTAAATGATAGGTCAGGCAGTTCAGATAAGATGCTCTGAAATGATTATTTTGCCTAATTCTTGAATATTAAAGGAAGATAATTATGCATTGTAAAGTTCCGTTTAACCAGTGTTCTGTAGAAGTTGTTCATGCAAGAAAAGACTTAACACATGAATTTAGTAAAAATGCAAGATAAGCTATCTCAATAGAAAGAAAATAGTTCCCACAATTACATTACATAGGCATACAAGCAGTCCTGGTCCAGATGCTAATACCTATCACTACATTATGTGATTACAAAATTACAGCCACTGAATTTTCTGGCATAATTTCTCTAGTTTTATAATTTCTAACATTAAAAAAGACACCAAAGCCCTTTCTTCAGAAATCTCTTCCTTTCCTAAACCTAGATCATCCTACAATAACCTTTTGGATTAACAACTAACTGAAGCTGCAGTCAGGCTGGCAGATGTAGCTCCATCACAAAGCACTCTAGAGCAAACCTTTCTATGAATTATTCTTTCCTTTTCCAACTACACAATGATAATGAGTATGAAATTATACAGTCCAAATAATAAATGAAACACAACTATTGTGACTACATTAAAGTCTCCGAATCACTGTATATTGTTAATCAACTCAATGAAAGATAATGGAATAAAATACCAGCTTATACATGTTTATCCTATATTTCTTCTCTATATTACTGTCATCCCACATCATTGTACGAGATCACAGACTCACTTTGATGGCAGCTATTGTCATTTTAAGATCTGCATACCTACTTCTTTCAGATTTTCTTTTCTTAGTAAATATTCTGTTACATTTTTTGAGCTGTGATTCCCTTTTTGTTAACCAAATATATTTATCTATATATTTTTAGATGACTTTATTCTATACACAAAGAGATGTCTTCTCTTTTCCTTACTATTGCATACAATCCTCAAACCAAACAGTAGAGGTTCTCACTGATGGCCTCTAAGATATCAAAGGAAATAAAGAACTGGGGGAAAAACTTCTGGTATTTACTGAATTAATAGGAAAACTTGTATCTCTGACTTCATCCAGATTCTCATAAACATATGAGAGAAAATAAAATGTTTTAACAACTTTATCCTTTCTATAAAATCTTGAAGAGTTGTAATACGCTTTTTCTCAAAACCACGTATCTTGAACTCTGGGTAAGATTTGACCTTTTCAGTATGAATAACTTTGAACTGATTTGTGAATCTGCTGTCAGCATTGCCTTTCTACAACTCCTCTGGTTTGAAAGAGAGAGAAAAAAACAGTTGTACAGTAACTCCTGCAGAATAGGAACATTTGTTTTGTTTTTTCTCTAAGTAATGATTCCACCAATGAACCATGACAAAGACATCAACTCACATCTTCCTACACAAAAACAATAGATATCATCATTGTTATTCATAATATTTTTTCTTATGCTATTACTCTTTCAATTTATTTTTACTCAAGAGAAGATGCAGCATTTTAATTCAAAACTGATTGTGAAAATCCTTTCAGAGAGCTGAATGGTGTTAAGCTTGACATTTTGTTAACATTGTTTCATTATCACTGTTAATTTAAAAAATATTTTTGAGATAAAACATCTGAGTTTTGTTTTTATGAATTAAAATTATGAGCACGGGAAATGCAGTAAGTTATACAAAAAACTTCTGTAGAAAATTATTTACGAGAGAAACAAAAATATCTGACATGATAAAAATCATATTGCAAAAATATTTCTGTTCAGCCTGGCATACAAGATTTATTCACAGAAGCATTCCTCCGGATAAAATTAATATTAATCAGATAAGGAAAGTTAACATGATTCCTTCTATCATTATAAACTTTAAGAATGAAAGGTACCTTTGTATTTGTAAACTGACTACTCTAAAAAGATCCAGTCTTTATTTGTTTGGAAGGGGTTTGTTTTCTTTATGGAGTGTTATGGGGTTAATGCCATCAAGCACTTGTTTGTTTTCTGGTAAGTCCATAAGTATAAACAGGCCCAGGAGCTATAAATCCAAATACTGAAAAGAAAAAGGAAAAAAAAGTCTATGTTTCTAATTTTTATGAACTTAAATTTTCCTCCAAAATGAAATAACACCACCCCTCAAACAAAACCAAAAAACCTGTATGATTTTTTTTAAGCTTACCTTCAATTTAAAAGTAGAAGGTAGCCTTTGCATTTCTGAAGGATTTTTTTAATAAAATGATTATAAATTATGTTTCTTCATAAGAATTCAGACACATATCAAGATAGAGTAGCATCTCAACTTTATTTTTATATGAGTTTTTGACCAACAAGTTAGATGTCCCAGTCAGCTCCTCTGCACCGAGAGATTGCTTTGCGGTGGGAAGGGGAGGTAGGGGTGGCAAGGGGTTGCTGGATCCTTGATGTCTGAGTTTCTTAGACTAGCTACTGTAGGGATTCACAGTGTGATTCATATTTTAATGTACGAATTATTTTTAAAAATTATACATGGGGCCAATAGAGAAATGAAGATTAAATTTTGCGCATCATACTGTCTTACCCTAGCTCTATATTAAAGGTACAGCCTATTTTAGAATCTCTAGAAATTAGATAGATTATAGTTTCTGCTAGATGGCATGAGGAAGATCTATCCTAAAACAGTCAAGGGCACAGAAGGCTACGAATAGAGCACACTGAATATGGTGTAAATTAAAAAAA
>VZTG01009690.1:0-48343 GCA_013397845.1 Melanocharis versteri | reverse complement strand
AAAAAAAAAAAAAAAAGAAGGGCCTTTCCAGAAAAGATGGAATATAAAGACAGAGTTTTGCAAGGAACTAGATTGTTTGCACAACATTTACATAAACCGGGTTAAATTTTGTGAGTGTACAGAAAGCATACTTGCTACAGAGATGCATTCGCAGTTAGTAACAATATTATAGAAATAATATTTGGAAATGTAAGATGTTCTGCATCGCAGTCGCTTCGCATTTGAGTGCTTTTACGCATTTGCTGCTCAAAAGGCGAAGTGTCGCTGCTGCGCTGGAGGGTCCGGCGCCGGCTGCGCTGCCGGAGCGGCGAGGAGCCGCGCTCGCCGTGACTGCGCCGCTCCATCTGGTGGCTCTCGGGTGCGCGGCACGGATGCAGAACCGCGCTGGCTCCCACCTCCCTCTGCAAACCTACGCTGAGCGGTAGCATCAGTAATATTTGTCACAAACACTCTATCGGACGTGACATCTGTAACTTCCAGCATCCACAGGATCATATATTAGCCAAATGATGCACATTTAGCCATTCATAATTGGCAAATCT
Source organism: Melanocharis versteri (assembly GCA_013397845.1). Taxonomy (NCBI): domain Eukaryota; kingdom Metazoa; phylum Chordata; class Aves; order Passeriformes; family Melanocharitidae; genus Melanocharis; species Melanocharis versteri. Next base: position 47,801 of record VZTG01009690.1, on the reverse strand, counting down.
CTAAGTGCTCCAGAAGTTAGAATATTATGGGTTTCTGTGTTCCAGAATTATAGAAATGCCAAAAATATCTGAATCAGTCATGTGGAAAAGTTAACAGGGTCCAAAATACCAGAATTATTTTTAGTTCCCCTTCTGTCCAACTCCTATCACAGTATCTTTCCTGATCAGAATTTAATAAATTGTTATGGCTATAAAACTTCAATAACCCACACTGTGTAATACAAATTGTTTAGGAACAGATGTGCTCCTTGTAGCCTTCTACCGATAAGAGTCCTCATCTCATTCCTTCTCTGCTAAGAAAAATAATGGTATTGGAGGACCTCAAACCCAGCTCTGGATATAAATAGATTTGGTAACAATAAAGACCTGCATTAGTCAGCCAAGCAAAAATCTGCATCATTACATCAAAGGTCAAAACATCTCCAGACAGAAGTTTCCATATGTAGACTGTACTTTTGAGTTCTAGGCAAGTGCAGATGACAAACTTTCATGTCATGTAGCAAGGGACAAGAGGGAAAGAGCACTTAAGAGGTAGGAAGCTGCTAAATACCAGAGAAGGATGTTGTTACTTCAGTCTTGCCAGCATCACTATCTGTACTGGATTCTTGCCTTAATTTTACAGAAAGATTCTGAGAAAAATGCTTGTGTGTTTTCAACCAGAAGCCCATAATGAGTTTGAATTTTAGTACTTCATAATAGCAGACACATAAGCGTTTTTCTTCTGATTTTTCTTTGAAGACAGAGCACCATGAACTTAACTCAAATATTTATTGAAAAACTGTTTATGAAAATTATGTGCAGTCATCCTGTTCTACATATTACTTTCTCTTGTATATTTTTAAAACTGAAAACCAAACTTTATCTGGAAATGCACATAGAGGTTTCAAAACTGCTCTGATACTATAGGTTCTTTAATTTGCAAGCTTAGATATGTTGAAATAATATAAACTAAGCTGTCATACTTATTTACTTATATACAGCAAATTCTAGAAAATAATAAACAGGGATTGTATGAAAAGGGAGTTCAGTATGGATCTGTAATTCTTTTCATAACCACATTGAGTAGTTCCACTGACATCATTGCAGGTTTGACTTTACATGGGCAGACTGCAAATACTTCAAAGCTTTTTAAGAAAAATTCATATTTCTTACATATATTTGAAAAATAAATTTAAGAGAAAAAATCAAAAGGAAAACAAAAGCTGTATTTTACTCTTTCTTTCTGCTTGAAATACTACTGACAGATGGCAGAAAAATATTATATTATTTTCGCAATTATTCTAGTCATTAAATGCTAGAAAATGTGAGTAGTTTTACAATATATACTACGTGTATACTTAATTACATGGCAAGTAGTTCTGTCGGTGTGAATGTGCTTTTACAAAATTCTCAGCAATTGCAGAAGTGGAGAGAAAGCGCAAGTATGAAAACAAGTTAAGAAAGGCAAGAACAAGGTAAATGCTATGAGTAGAAACAAGAATTAGAAAAGGAGAAAATTTCTATGACTTAAATAACTGAGTAACAGGTAAATCGCTGAGATTTCTTTAAGGTTTACTCTCAGTTCTTATTCCATCACATTTTATATTATGTTGTGGTCTTAAATAAATTTTTGTGACTCTGCATCCCATTTACAGAAATAGATTATTAAAAATAAATCTTTCCCTCAGGCTTACATATTTAAATTGTTAGTTCCACAAAGCACAAGCTAAGTATTTTTTCATGTCTTTCATTTCCTCCAGTACTGGTTGGTAAAAAGGTACTACTGCCAAATACTAAAGGTCACTGCTGCTAAATTATCTGATGCTAGGAAAGGTGCTATTGTAAACCTTTTAAAATCCACATCCATAAACATGTACATAATTTAATTTTTATGGATAAATTTTTGTGAGCTCTAATTTCATATTAAAAATTCAATAACCTTCAAGACTGACACTAAAATATAAAGTAATCTTAACTTCTATTTTATGCGAACCAAGGTGTGAATTTCTTTTGGTTGGTTGTTTTTGGGTTTTTTTTTTTTGGTTGGTTGGGTTTTTTTGGGTTTTTGTTTTGTTTTGTTTTGGATTTTTTTTTTTTTTTTTGATGATATGGTTAGCCATATTGGCAAAAACCAACAAAGATTAATTGGTCAGCTCTACCAAACATTTTTAAATTTAAAATAGTATAGCTAGTTTTATATTCAATGTCCTAGGGGAATATGAACTGTACTTCACATTTTTCAAACAAGTTAAACTATTTAGTTATGTTAGTTTAGTTTATTCTATGGAAACTGAAGGTTCCAATGTTGCGTTCCTTTCCAAAAAGGAAGCAGGTTCTGAAATCACAGTATTTACTTCAAAATAATTTGTGAATGGCAATGCTAATATAGTTGGCAAAACATTTCTCTTAATTAGCTTTTTATGTATGTTATTAAATATAGTTCTTTAAAAATATATCACATCATTATGTGGGCTAGAATGTTACCAATGTGTTGCACTCAGTCTATTTAGCAGTTAATGTCATGCATCCCAGGCTTTGTTTATCTGTGTAAGGATGCCTTGCAGTCCTTGCACCATAGGGCACATGTAATACTTGGCACTACTTTTGCTTAAAGGCATGGAAATTAATTTTCTTATCTTGGGATATGAGGAGCCTAATTGTGTCTGCTCAGCAGCAGTTCAAAACCTGTCATTTTCAGCCATGGAGATACCATTCCCACTTGGGCCAGCCGTTGGTTGACAGGGATTGTAACAAATTGGCCACCTCTTGAATTGCATGCCATTCTTCTTAAGCAAGGGTCAAGCATGAACATCCAGAATTAGTATTTTTTTTTTTAAATTTGATAGTAAAACAATATAAAAAGATTAGAAAAATGTCTGTATATGAAATGGCAAAGACAATTTCACCATTAAAATACAGTGCCTGTGCCTGTGGCTCAGATAGAGCAACCCTTCTACAAGTATGAGTTACCAAAATGGTAAACATGGCTTCACCAAAAAATATCCATGCTAGATTAGTTAATACAGTTTACAGGAGAGGCATTTAATCGCATAGTCTTCAAATCCAAAAATAATTACAAAGGTTGTATTTAAAGTCATCTCATTTTTCACACTACTTAGCAGTCTGTAGCATTTCATGAGTTTATACAAGTTCAAAAGCACTGTACTGCCAGCTTCTATCAGAACTGTAAGTCTTAGTGCTTCTGAAAACTCAGCCTCTGGGACCTTGGATCAGTTACTGACAAAAACAACTGTTGATTCCCTTAAAAGTTTGGTTTAAGTCACTTATTGTTAAGGACTCTGGATCACAGGAAATGTATGAGGATTTTAGGCACTTAAGTTCACACTTCTGATCCTGAAAATCCTCACTCAGCTTAACACAGGAGGTGTCTACATTTCATTGACAAATTAATTTATCACTTCAAGCTTTTTAGAGGCTTAAAAAGGCAATCTTATCCTATGATGATTTCCAATATAAAGAGTGTGCCAGTTTTTCCTAATTATTTCTCTGTGAGCCACACTTGTTTTCTGTTCATATCTGGGAGTAATTTGTCACAAAGCTTTGTTGCTTCATGTTGTTAAGGGGCTTTATAATCTTCTAAGGGAACAGTTATAGACGTGTGAAATGTTATTGGAATTCACATGTTTTCCTTGTAAAGAAATGAAGATAACTTGCAAAGTCCCGCTTCTACTTTGTAAAGTATGAAAATCCTGAAACTAAAATATTAGAAATGTTAAGAATTCTAAATGCTGCCTACTTAGTGACTAGAGTTATCTGTCCCAAATGCAAGCATTTCATTGTCACCTTTAAGTGCCAAACCTTCTTTCCAACCCTTACATTATTCTATGCATATCATGCATCTCTTACTGCTCTCACTACACAACAAAAGACCCATTGATGCAGAAAAATACAAAAATTATTGTTTTGCTATCATTGACAAAAATTAATTGCAGGACCATTTTGCCAATGGACAGTAGAGTATATTATTTTCCTTTCATATTTTTGTCCAATCTGTAGCTTTATTCTCTGAAAGTACAAGGAAGAATAAAAAGCTTCTCTAAAAAGTTGTATTAATATTTCTGTTTAACTCTCCTTGTCTTGGCGGAACCTGAAAAGCTATGTACGCTTATCCAGTACTGTTTAAAAATAGTTCTTTCTTTTAAACACAAAAGGTGAGAGAGTCTAAGAGATCTGAGGTTGCAAACCCTGAAATACTTTCTCTGCTGTCCTGGGAGTCTGACAGCAGAGATGAGCTGCTTCTCGCATCTGTTGCTATGCAACCTCTGTGGCATCCCACGAGCTCAAATGTCTCTGTCCTGTACTTCATGCACAAAATGGGGAGAAGAGCTGTCAGCTTTGGGGGTTTTATCAGTATTTTCAGCTTACTATTCAGTCAAGAGAAATTGTGTAGAAAGATCTAGAAAACTGAAAGTAAAGACAGAAAGAAACTTTAACCATGGGCAACATGGTCTTAAAAACAACCTCTACCAATAATTTATACGAATAGCCGAGTAGTACTTTGTTCACTTGAATCCTTACTGGGTTTTTTAAGGATTTGTAACGAGAACTGGGCAGGGATTTTTTTTCTTTTTTTCCCTGAACATCCTGTAAAATCTACATTTCCAGCAATATTCCCATTTGGAGGAAAAGAAGCTGAGCTGAAAATAAGAACATAAGAGCAAGAATAAGATAGGAAAACAAGGAAAAGGAAAAAAGGAGGTTTCATTTGTTTCTCCTGCACCCCAATCTCCATTTCATTGACTGTTACATTTCTAATTAAAATAGAAATGAAGCACAATTTTTCTATTTAAAAAAAAAGTGCTGAATTATGAACTGAAAGCTTTTTTTTTCTTTCCATTATGCCTGGGGTAGTCTACTTGCAGGTCTTTATTCCTGCTTCTTTCGGGTTTTTTTACAGACAATTTTACAAGCAACTTAACTTTATAGTAATGCATGCAGTCTCAAAGCTACTTTAGTTCACCTGCATTCATAATGATAACGTAGCCTACTTGGAAAAAAATATAGGGAATTATATGGTACCATCTAATTTTATCAAGAACTGGCACCAATGTTACTAACTCCATGTGTAGTTAAACTTGAATGTTTTATGGCAACATAACCCAAATGATAGTGGAGAAATCTAGTTTTATGCCGATGTCATGCATAAAACTTACCAAAAAAATTGCAAAATTCGCTTCAGATGCATAGCACTGGCATTTAAGAAAATAAAAAAAGCTACTTAACTTTGTGTTACCTTAGTTATGAGCGCATAATAGATTGAACCTCAAATCTAGCAGTCTCTAATTGTGTGATACCTGCTAACACACCTTGCTTTAGTTCTCTCCTCCATTAAAAAAGCTTTCCTACTGAAATGTTCCACTGAAAGACTATGCACTGAGTAAGGCCAGTCAGAAGCAGGTTTGGTTCATAAAAGTTTATATTGTTTTTAAAAGAAGATCTGCATTAACAGCAGCTCTGCTGTTAAAGGAGTAAAAGGCAGACACGGATTTCACATGGTAAATACCAAAAGACTTTTTTTTTTTTAAGTAGAGAAAAAGGAGACATTTTTAGAAGTTTATCTACAAATTCAGTGTGAAATTCTGAGTGTTGCCAAATTGGAAATTTAAGTAATATATTCAGATCATTACCTAAGTATTTGGAACACTTTTATTTAGGTCCTATTTACATTTGCAAAACTTGATCATTTGAAATTGAGTTCTAGAAAGATATTTCTCCTACATTCTTATTAAATGAAGTAAAACAGAGAATGACCTGAGTTGTAGCTGCACTGTGCTAATCTTTTTGTTGATTCTGCATCTTTCTGAATACACAATTTGATGTATTTTGTAATAGATTAATGAAGTAACCTCACATCCAGATTTATTCCCTCTATTCTTTCCAATATATCCTAAGTAATTTAGTTTTTGTGGTGAATTACAGCATTTTAAAATAGGTTTTACTAAGTATTGATTTTTACATTTATTTTCCTCCCTCTTTGGTGTCACCTAGAAACTCCACAACCTCCTTCCAGTCATAGATAAAGGTGGCAAATAAGACAGGCCCAAGACCCTGCCCTCGTTGTCAGCCTCTGCAGTGTCTGACCCATCAACTGCTGTGCTCGGAGTCTGGTCATCCCAACAGTTTTTACCAATCTGATTTTCCACCAATCCAGATCACAACATTTGATGTGGGTGAGAGTATTACAGGTTTTGCTAAAGTCAGTGTAAATGACATCCACTGCTCTCTCCCCATCTGCATACCCAGCCATTTCATCATAAAAGAAAATCAGATCAGTCAGGTGTGATTTACCCCTGGTAATTATGGCCCAGATTCTCTGCTGAGCTGCACATCATGTTCTGCCTCTTTGAAATTACCTTGGACTGACTTCTAGCAGTCCTGATCACCTCCTTTTTTCATCTTCCCCTCAAAAGCCTCTCAGATAATTTAAACCCAGAATTTGGTATATAGTTGCTGAATTTACATTAATGTCACAGAAAAAAGTCATTATTTGATGTTGCATCCCTTGCTGTCCAAACTACACCTGCACTGAAGGCTGTGGCTATATACTCACATAAACTTAAATACATGTTTATATAGTGAGAATTTTCCACAACAAGACAAGAAAAGTCTCCTTATTGCAGGCTTTGATAGAATCATAATTTAAAAAATAGATTAGGAACCAATGAATTTCAATTCCCCTAATACAGTGTAAATGCTGTATAACAATGCTTAATGCACTTAATTACAAGGTAGATTTGCAATGAGTTTTTTTCTTAATAATCTTCAGAGAAGGAAAAGGAACACATTTAATTAGTGTTATTATTTAGGAACTGATACAGGAATAGGGTTTTAAAGACAAAGTCAGCATTCGGGATGAACTTTGTCCTACACAAATGAGATTTAGAATATTTACTGTCGTGATCTTGAAGTGTACTGTACAGGTTTACAAGTGTACAAGTTTAAATCATTGTCCACACATATATTTAGATATTCTATTCATAACAGAGTTGAGCTCTATTTTTATCATTGCACTTTGTTTTTCTTCCACTGCTTGGATATTTTGTCCCATTTTGATAGTGTTTCATTTCACGGGAAGATCAGAAAATGTTTAAGTGAAATTTTGTTATCTCTCAGATCATCAGGTTGCAGAGGATGCTTCCTTCCTTTCTCCTTTTGCAACTATTTTAAGTGACAACCAGGTACTTTTAAGTAAGGAAGACTTGGCTTGTTGAAGACTTGTGCATGAAGAAACCAGGTTAAAGAAGGAAAAAAAAAAAAAAAAAAGCTTTAGAAAATGTATTCTGATAGCTATTACAAGTCCAGCTTCTACACTTCCAGGAGCAGAAAGATGATGTGCATAGAATAGATATGTCAGATTTACAAACCGATGCATCAAAAATAAATAAAAGAGAATCCATAACTTATCTGACTGTACAGGTAAACTGTTCATCAACAAAATTATTATAATTTTAACTTATTTGAAAGGAATTCCAGCAGTTCTGGTCAAAACCTTTGTGCAAGGTATAGGCAAGCCAGGGACAAGGCATTAAATGCCTCTGACCAGCTTACTTCCTCACGCGGATTATACTAAAACAAAGCCTTGCTATGAAGTAATTCATAACCACAGGTAAGTGTTTTGGTTCCTCCAGAAAGACTAAGATGCACGTTGCTTAACCAAAACATTTCTATATCCTAAAATCACCAAGCGAGTGATACCTGCTAGGCTGTGAAGTACTTGTTTACTTTTTTATTAAGGTCTGCCTTAATTAAAAAGGCCCGCTTCTCTTATTAATTCATTGGAAGAAATGGAGGAAGAGACAATGACAAGGCAGGTTTCAATGTCTTTGTGACAAGTGGACACAGCTAAAAACATACTTTTCATACTCCAGTTCTCATATCCTTACCTTTATTTTCAGTCAAGTTCTTGACATTTAGTTCTAGACATTTTTGAGAATAAAGACTGGAGTTCCAGAACAGTTAATTTAAAAATTACTTAATTGTGTGTGCAGTTCAAATGCTTATAACTAGCAATCACAAAAGGGTAGTAAAAGTGCAAAATAATGCAAATAAATGATGCAAATAAAAGATGTGAATTCTCACCCTTATGCTTAATGGAATGTTCAAGAGGACAATTAACACCGCACTCACAACCCGATTTTTCAGGAAAACCATTTCCAAATTTCCTTTTAAATGTACGTTCTTCACACCTTTACTTTCTCCAAAACCACTATGTAGAAGTTTTCACAGAGCAGCGTTCATGTTTCAAAAGCTCAGAATGTCAGCATCTCAGAGGTCATTGTTCAAAGGAATAAATTAAGTCTTTAAACAGATCACAACAATGTATATATTAAAGGATATATTGAAATGTATGTGTCTCTATCCTAAAAGTGCATATTTCCACTTCTACATATTATTGTAACTTGATTCCCCAAACCACACAGTTTTCTTCTCTGCTGTCAAATTCGATTGTACAGTGTTACATATTTAAACATACTCTTCCTCTTTATTAAGATTATACTTGCTGAATGGAAAACCTGCAGATTGAGGTAGATCAAATTCAGCTTTCATACACTTCCCTATATTTTTCAATATGTAAAATGGGATATGTACACATGTATGCACATGTACACACATTCCTTATTCAAACTTTGAGGCTTAGTCATCCCTGAATTGCTACTACAGCTTTCATTCATACTCTCAGAATACAGAGTTGTTTGCATGAGAATACTTTCTCTTGTTGGTTCTCATGATACTATCTATCTTCAGAGATGGAAGAAAAGAATCTAAATTCAGTAATACCCACAAAATTTTTGAAATGTAAGCCATAAACGACGGGAGTTTCACTTTGAGTCTTGGAAACATAGGTAATGACAGCAGTACTCTGCTTCTTCTTCACATGTAGGTTGCCTATTCCTTCAGAATCCTTTAAAAATCTCATAAAAATGTAGCATGCAAAAATCCATTTTCCTTCTTTCATCTGGAAACTGAGCCTCAGGAATTTATTCAGAGAAATAATCCTGAAGAAGGGTCACCCGAGAAACCGCTTGCTGTTTCCTTCCTGCACATTGCCCAGCCACACAGCTTGGTCTCTCCCACTCTGATTCAGACAGGCTTCTAAGGAAGCTCTCACAGTCCCTTTTGTGAAGAAGTATTCAGAAGACCTAGACTGTAACTTTATCTTTTCAGATAGATGCACACAGGTTGTACACACAGCCTTACACACATATCGCATCTCATCACTTTGCAAAAACCAACGAGCTCATATGGAAGTCCAACAGTGCATCCTCCATTATCTTGAAGATTGTGGGAATAAAAAATTGGGACTTCTGAATGTCAAATAAGTTCTCAGAATAATTCAAAACAAGTACATGACTACCTGGGAGGACACAAAAGCATAGTATAATTATTGATAATTATCTGGGTATGTGGAACACTAGTATTGTATAATCCTCAAACAAGAATATTAGCAAACCTTTCTAAAACGACAGCCTGAACATGGAGACACATGGATGTACAAAAGACGTCTGATATGTGGCATCTGATATCACTAACTGATATGCGGCAACAATAGTTCTTATTCTCTCTTACTATTCTTCCTTTAATCACTTAAATGAATGTTATTCCATTTCTGAAACTGAATTATGATCAAGAATCTACACAAGAAAAGAAATAATAACAATAAAAATGAAGGAAAAGTAAACCATCTTGACTGAACTGAACTGAAGGAAACAAAAAGAAAAGAATGTTCTAAGATGATGCTCAGTAAGTGACTGAAACAAACCATCAGGGACTGCAGGACTCCAGTCTTTTGTTGTCTCAGTGCAGAAATGAATGTCTATCTGGAAGATATGTTTCAGACAAACACCACATTGCCCTTAGGTGCAAAAATAATGAAACCAGCTTATTCTAATCTAATTCTAAATTCTAATTCTAAATTTATTCCTGTTATACAGGAATAAAAACTATAAAATTTAATTGCAACTTTGGCCTTCAAAGCAGCTGAATTCTGACAGTGTTGAATTACAATTCCTAAATCAAATTGTAGTACAGACACTGGAAATAGTAAGACAACATTTTTTTCTTTTATATCATTTTTAAAAGTAAATTTTTCACATAGAGACCTCGAAAAAATAATTTGAGTCAGATTTGTAGCTATCAAAAGCCTTAACAGTGTTTCAAATTCAAGAACAACTTATTAGGAGTTAAAAAAAAAAAAAAAAAAAGGGAAAAAGAAGAAGAAACCAGAGAAAACTCACATCCTCACTGCCAAATTCTGAAACATGCTGTGATATTTAAAGCTTCTGGTTCTTTAGAGAGAAAGAGACAAGAGTTCAGTAAACATATTTTACCATCTGCTTGGGATTCCATAAATTAAAGATGTCTGGGTATTTTTAACTGCATTCATACAGACTTGGGTATCTTTTCTCTGTTTTGCATCTGTCGTGTTTAGCTTCTTGGTATGAAACTAGCAGAGGGAGTCCAAAAAATATAGAACATGCTCCTTCTTCTGGATTGTGATAGAGTGCAAAAAGATACACACAACTTGGTTGAAGATGTTAATATTTACTACAAGGTGTTTACTATCTGTCCCCTAAATCTTAAAATTCTTTTATCATCTATTACCTACTTGTTGACAAATTCCAGAAACATTAGCAAGAAATTAAAATGTACAAAGGAAGAACAAACAATCTCAAAAACATTTCTCTCAAAAAACAAGATGCCATTCACTGACTATGTTATGGTTCTTAAACAAATACATTATTATTTAGATAATATATTTAGATATAATTTTTTGTTTAGCAATTTAGAAATTTAAACTCTAAAAATTTAGATTTAGTTTAGAGTTTTTTGATGATTTTGATACATTTAATAGTAATTTTTTTATTTTCAATGCTTTCCTGAAAGACTGTAGAATTTGGGTAATTTGACTACAGTTAGCAACAATTTTCCAAAAGAAACTAGTAAAAAAATCTGGAAATTACTGGAATGTGGAAAGTTCCCATTATAGTTCTTAAACAGCCCTCCAGTAGACATAAAGGAAGGTTTCTAAAGTTTTTCCATTTTTTTCAGTTGATGGGTGATAGCAGTCATCACTCCTTATTTTCTACTTTATGCAATATGGAAAGAATGACAATATAGTGACTGCATTTTCTGCAAGACAACCTTCCCATTGTAAGGTACTCCTGAAATACTTCTTTTTCCCAGAGTGATCTCTCCCAGTCCTCACAGAGATGTTGATGAAGCATGGGTAAGATGACCAGAGAGTGAGGTGAATTGGATGGCTGGACCCAGAGGGTGGTGATCAATGGCATGAACTGTACTTAGAGTACAGTAACTGGTGATGCACCCCAGGGGTCAATTCTCAGCCCAATTCCCTTTTATATCTTCATTAATTATCTGGATGATTGTGTAGATTATATCCTCAGCATATTTGCAGCTCAAATGCTAGCAGCAGTGGTACTTGTTCCCTTTCTTCCTATATAACATACCAAAATTGTACAGATGATCGCGTAAGAAGAAATCTGAACATTGTGAATAGAATAAAGAAAAAAACACTATGTATGTAGCATTCTCATAGGCATCAAAATGCAAAACAAGACCAGGAAGAGGTAGAAAAACTCCAACACATGCAGAGCTGTTGAATGAAACCATGTGTTCATTAGCTCTGGCAGGTCATAGTACCAAAGAACACAAAAGAAAAATCAGCACATCAGTTCACACACATTGACATCTTCTCACAAAGAAACATAAGAAAACACGGAGTTTTATTTTATGATGGTGCTTGTACATCTCAATCTTTCCTGAAAAATGGAAGGAAATAGCCTAAGAAAGACTAAAAGCAGTAATATTAGAGTTTCACCAGCTTCAGTACAGAAGAAAAAATGGCTACCAACAGCCCTTCCTAGATTTATGAATCCTCTGCTACTAGTGATTTAATAACAACACATGATTCAAAAGCAAACATTTTGCATAACAAGTTCCCATAAATGTATTCATCCTCTCAGGTGTACACTGGGCAACAAATTCCTTTAATGGGCCTTGCATGGATTCCTTTACAAAAATTCATGTTTTTACAGTAAGTATTTTCTTAGGAAGTGGTAATTTATGTTCTTATCTCAGCTTTTTTTATCATGGGAAAATAATACAAGTTTTCTTACCATCATGAATATAGCCTAGGGCATGAGTAATATTACACATATGTTTTTTCATTTGGAAATGATACATTTGTTAAAAGCTGTAATTTTCCTCACATTGCTATTACATCCCTAAAAATGAAGCACAGTAAAACTTAGACTGGCTATGTGCATGATATATTAGTCAGTAAATTAAATTCTTGGAGAAGAGTATGAAACAAGGTAGCATGAAGTAAAACTTCCTTGGGATATTCCGCAGTCAAATTCCTTGGAAATTTATGAACTTAAGACATGTCCCTTTGTGCTTAATATTTCTCAAGGATTTTATTTCCCAATACTTTTTAGAGGGGAGAAGAGGACACCCAATTTAAACATAAGACAGGCATTCAGTAAAGATGTGATGCATATGAGTTCACTGCCTTTAATACTATGAAAAGCAAGTTTTAAAAACATCTCAACAGAAAGTACCTGTGTAGGTTGGGAAAATAAAAGCAAACCAAAACACATCTCTTAAAGAAAGTACAGGAATAAAACATATTATGTATAATAGTAATAACTTACTGTATATGTAAAAAAATACTTTCCATTCTTTTCATGCATCACCATAATCCCTTTCCCTAATAATGGTATTGGGTTTGCACGGCAAGGTTTTGGTGGAGGTGGGGGGCCTGCAGGGCTGACTTCAGTGAGAAGCTGCTGGAAGCTCCCCCTGTGCCTGACAGAGCCAATGCCAGCCGGCTCCAAGAACGACCCGTTCCTGGCCAAGGCTGAGCCCATCACAGATGGAAATAACGTGTCTGTAGCAGCATATTTAAGAAGGGGGGAAAAAAAAGTTATTGCACAGAAATAATTGCAGACAAAGAGTGATATATATGAGAGAAACAGGGTCAGTGAGGAAGGAGGAGGAGGAGGCGATTCAGGCACCAGAGCTGACATTCCCCTGCACCTTGCGGTGAGACCGCTGTGCTCCTGCAGCCCTTGGAGGGCACAGGGCAGCAGAGATCCACCTGCAGCCCCTGGAGGAGCCCACACTGGAGCAGGAGGATGCACCCAAAAAAGGCTGTGACCTCGTGGGAAGCCCATGCTGGAGCAGGCTCCTGGCAGGGATCTGCAGAATCGTGAAGAGAAGAACCCACACTGGAGCAGGATTGCTGGCAGGAATTGTGACCCCGTGGGGGACTGATGTTGAAGCAGCTTGTTCCTGAAGGACTGCACCACATGGAGCAGTTCGTGAAGAACTGCATCCCATGGGAAGGCCTCACTTTTGACAGGTTCATGAACTGTCTCCCGTGGGAGGGACCTCACGCTGGAGCAGGGGAAGGACTCTCCCTGAGGAGGAAGCAGCAGGAGAAACAACCTGCGATGAACTGACTGTAACCCGCATCCTTTGTCTGTATGTGCTGCTGAGGGGGAGGAGGTAGAGCTGGGAAATAGGGAGGGTCGGAAGGAAGGTGGTTTTGAGATTTGCTTTACTTCTCATTAGCCTGCTCTGATTTTGCTTGGTAATAAATTAAACTAATTTCCCTAATTCAAGTCTGTTTTGCCCGTGATGGTAATCAGTGAGTGACCTCTCCTGCCCTTACGTCAATCCACCAGCCTTTCATTGTATTTTTTCACCCCTGTCCAGTTGCAAGAGGAGTGATAGAGTGCTTTTGGTGGGCACCTGGCATCCAGCCAGATTCAAACCACCACAATAAACGATTCTTTTGCTTGGTACTGCTGAGTTGATAAGATTTCTTTTAATTATACCCATGATAAACTGAAACTATTTAAAAGTGCTAATTTGCTCCTATTTTGCTATCTTTATTCTGGTTTATTCTCTCTAATAGTCCAAATTATTTTGGATGAGAACATTGCTTTGCATTGAAAACACCTGTTTCATTGAAAGGAATCAAAAAGAAATACAAAAAAGATGTAATGGAGACCAGGTCAAGGAAGAAATGCTAAAAACATCAAGAGGGTTCATGGATACATGAACTACAAAGATATTTTCCCCTCTACTTCCTTAATAAATGATGACATAATATTGTATTTATCTTTCCTAATTTTGCTTTTTAAGGACTCAAATGATTTTCAATCAATTCTGGTGGCAGTAAGTATATAGCAATTTTTTTTAACTCTTTCTCTAATTAAGGTTAATTTTGCTTGCTATACCCGACATATGCTGTTAGGACACTGTAGTCTAAGCAGTGGAACATTCGTATCCCACAGGCCCTGTCTACATACATTAGAGACACACTATTTTCCATCGTTTATAAACCAGTTCATTCTTCCATGTGATGACAGTAAGCGCTTGATGAGGATGGGCATTAAAATCAGTGAGGGAAATACCTAAGCAGTAGAGTGTTGTTCTAAGTGATTATCACACTGAGAACATAAATCGCTATAGATGAAAAACAAATTCTATGGTTATGAAAGAGAAGCAAAAGTATCTTGCAAGGTAGCTTTTTGAGCAATGTATTCCTTCTCCATTCACATCCATCTAACTCTCTAGAAATTAAATTCTTATTTTGTAGATTCCTTCAAGATTTTTGATTGCAATAGACCTATCCCTCATATATATAGTAGATGCTCATGAGACAATTCTTTGCAGTGTTACCTTCAGGCTGAGCAGTAGTGTGAAGGCTACTTCTCCCTAATCATTGGCCTTGTGGATGAATAATGAAAATGCTCCTTAGCTTATAACCTCACTGTGAAAGTCTGAAAATTTTCCACCGTAACCATACATTCTCCCAGTATTGTTTCTCAGTTTTCCTCTCAGGGTTTTGTTACTTTCCAAGTTTGGTGGCAGGTGAAAAATCTACTCAGTTCTAATATGATCATTTTCATTTCCCATCAAAATTCAGCTAGTTTTGAGGAGTGAGCACATCCAGAATTAATTTTCTTGGTAATTTGCATTGGGAGGGATTGATGGCATTAGATTTCTGATATTGCATTACTTCACAGAGGATGAAAACAATGCATTATAAGATAGTGCCATATTTCAGCCTCAAGTTTAGCTAGTAAAATTTACAAAGTAAATTATTATGAAGTTAGTACATATATGTATGTGGTACAGATTAGCTGTTATCTATATATCACCTATAAACTAGAAGGGCAATTAAGTACTTCTGTTATCTTTTTCAGTCTTGAAAACAGCATCCTACTAGTAGGATTATTCATATGGGAAAGCAATCTAGCATCCTCTGAAGTCCTGTACCAAGTTTTTGTTCTGATTTTTCAGCCCCTCCTTATTCAAGAAGGCTTGCAAAATGTTAGGAATTCTGTTGAACTTGCTCACCTTAGGCAGAGATGGTGAAATCTGAGGCAGGCAGAAGGGATTATTATAAACTTCTAAGGGACTGGGTAGATATAAATGTACAAATTTAATTAATCCTAATTTGACATGGTTTTATAAGATCAAATTCACAACATCAGGATATACAAATGTATTTCTTCAAGATTAAATACCTGGCTCTGAAAGAGGAAGGACTTCTGTGGCCATGTAAAAGGGACTGCAATGTTGATACCAGTGCAAATGCTTATCAGTACCACATAAAAATCAGAGAAAGAGCTCGGTGATTTTTGATATCATGATGTCTGAATAAAAGAGCAGGTCATTCAGCCTTAAACTAAGAATTAAATGTGACTTTTCTACCACTTGCTTCTTTTGTCTACATAAAATTTAGTGACCTTTGAATCGAGGGTTAGACATCTGCTGATGCAGAGAGAGCTGTAAATGAATTATTTAAGCACTATTGATATTATTACTAGATGCACATCTGTATTTTCTGCCACCTCTCTATCTTTAAAAGCTTACAGTTTTTTACTTTAAAGAGGATTATTATAGAAAAAAATACTCCAGTTGTTATGAAAAAATAAATTAGTCAAGAGTTTATTCCTGTGTGCATGAGGGAGAGACAAAAAACCCCCAAAACCTGACCCAGCTTGAGCAGCACAAGTTTGTATCTCCCAGTCAGAAGGATGCATGTGAATGTAAGTGTAGGCTCAAAGTCAGAGAAATAGTTTTCTCTGCTGAGGTTTTCATGATGAATATGACAACTACAATACTCAGTTTTGCAAAATGTATTTACTGTACAGAAATATTTTTATTCTGGAACATAGTTTCAGCACAGTATCTGGTTTTAAAGATTAAAGATGCCCATCCTTAGGAAACCCTGGAGGAACAAGTCTCTGCAGAGGAAAGGAGCCAATTTTCTTTAAAGTTTTCTTTTATCTATTTCTATACAATTTAATTGTGATGACCCAGATAGGTACTTCATGCTATCATCTTTTGTTATATTCTGGACAGGGAATACAGTTTAATGACAGCTACAGAAAATGGGAAAATATTAACCACATCTATGAAATGTTAGCAAACATCATTATATCCATATCACAAGGAATTGTTATTTATGGAACAGAGAATAAAATACATTTGAAAGCAAAAGATACAAAAATAGTTTCTATGGAGAATACTGTAGACTTTAAAATAGACTTTCAGTTTTAGTCAGCTGAAACAGTCAAAGTTGAGGCACAAGGAACATCCAATATCATAATTTATAGAGCACTGTGATCTACACGGTTCTTTGCAGGCATAAGCAAAAATGTGGATACTTTTCCTGGAAAAACCTTAATATTTCACAGAACTAGTAATTATAGCCTTACTAGATATAAAAACCTGATAAATATTTATTTTTAGTCTCCAAAACTGGGTGAAAGACAGCATTAGTTGTGTTTCCTACACATCATGTATAAACCTGAAGCTGCATTTTAATAATATCTTCCTCATCTCAGTTTTTCTATATATTTTTTAAGGCTTAGATTAACCACTGCTCACTATAAATACTAAAACTCCATGTTAAGAATAACTGCCTTCTGGTTTAGATGAATTTTCAATCTCTCCTAAGAGACTAGAGGGTTACTTCTTCTGTTTTCATGAAGTTAAGTAACAGAAACTGGACACAAAAATACATAATTTAGAATAGTTCTTCATGAAGACAAAATTAAGAGTAATCCAGACTGTACCACAGTCACCCAAAAGGGTGACTCTAAATAGAGTTATGTCTGGTAAGAAATTATGAAAGTTAAAAGCAGATGATATTTTTGTGGGCAGAAGGAAAGATAAAATTGTGATTTCATCAAATTATAATGGCTGTTCAGCTACTTTTTCTAACTTTTACCGATTCAGGATATCATCGTTTTCCACTTAAAATACGGTTCTGGAATTCTCTAACTGCTTCATTCAAGTAAGTAGGGACTGTGCATGTTTGTGTCAAGGTTAAATTTAGATGTATAGGGTAAATTATGTTCTCAGATCCATTTCACTGTAAATACTGAGTAATTGAAATCAATGGACCTACTCCTGATTTATACGAGTGTTACTAAAGGCAGAATTTGATGTCTCTCAGGTCAATACCAAGGGTCTTGCACACAAACAATTACATTAACCTATATCGGCTCTGCAGCTATGTCAAGGATACCACTATGTGTAAAGTCGCAGCATTTTATCCAGGCTGAAGATTAACTGAATCCAGAACAATGTCCTCTTAATGGCATTAATAAATTTCCATAATGGAGGTGAAATAAGTTGCAGCAACAGTAACAACATTCTGAAATATATAATATGGTGATTTTAGTGTTTGTACAGTATACATTGGCAATCAGAAACATAAACATTATCTGCATGAATATTAAGTCATTCCAACATTGAAAGGACCCTTCGTTTCCTTTTACAGCTTAAAAATACTAGAAAGTTTCATGGAAATAAATCACAGTGAATAGGTAACCAAAAAGACAGCAAAGACTAGACAAAGTGGATATTTTTAGCTTATATTTCAAACCTTATTTTCAAGTAAATATCACTGAAGATTATTATAAATGCAAGCAAATTTTATAGATGTAATGATTTACCATCCATTTTAACAATTTAATTTTAGTGTTTAATATGTTACTCAGTTAAACCATTGAAATTTTTAAAATTAAAATTAGACATAAGTAATATTTTCAAATGGGACAGCTAAAATAAAGTGCTTAAATCAATGCCACTTAAATGGTAACTGATTTTTAATCATAAATTTGATGGGTGCTGGAAACAATGCTACAATTCTATACTGCAAATTAGTGTATTTCAGTAGCAGAAACCAATCTCCACTAAATTAAGCTGGTCATTGATGGATTCCTAATGTAAGAATAAATTAGCAATGTCATTGACCTTAGCAAGTAATACGTGTGCTGCTTGCAGCACCATTACATACATGAAAAACTAATAGGACAAATATCTGGGTCATAAAACAGAGCTGGTGGATTGGTGAAATGTGAAGAACGTTTATATTTCCAAGACAGAAAGATTAATAACCATTTCCACTGGGGGAAAGCATGAATTTAATGCAGGGCCCACTATGCTTAGTTTCCCTTTCCTTAACTCAGCTTTCCTTGTTATCACACCATAACTGACGGGGATTTTGCACTTTTGTTTTGATTTTGATTTCTATCTAATAAAAATTTTACCTGTTATTTTCAAAAGTCCTAGCTTTTCACTCTTTTTATCTAGACTTCCAAGTAGATATTGGTAATCAGAATGGTTTATATATTATTCTACCCAAATGACAGTTGTGGGTGTATTCTCTTATTATTTATTCCATTTCCAAATAAGAATAAATAAATAAATAAATACATAAATAAATAAATAAATTGTTAAAAACAAACAAAGAAACAGAGAAAATTTTGAATAGGTAAGGATTTGTCATCTAGAGCAAATCTGAAAGCTCCATTTTGCTTCTCTTCCCATTCCTGCAGGTTTCCCTTTCTTCCCTTGACAGTTGCCCTGGCACATACACGCACACACAAGGAACTCAGCTTGCAGTTTCTCCACAGCAGTCTTTGGCAGGATCACTTCTACAATACAGATTTAAGCCAAAGCCAAGTATCTTAACCTCGGGAAAATTGTATAAACACTCTGAAATAAATCAGTCTGCTGTCCAAGAAAGGTGAGAAGAACTCTAACTACCTCTTGGGAAAAGTGGATAAGGAGAAGCACAAACAGAAAGCAGCACGGAAACAGGGAATTAAACAAAACCAGGAAAAATTTAGAAGTGAGTGCTACAGCTTAAAAGAGATTCAGTTTTCTGGAAGCTACATGCTTCTGTTTTTCTACAGAAAAGCAGTGATTTAAACTTCTCAATCGTATTCACATTAGTTTGACCTGAAGGGGTCACCTCCCAGGCCCATCCTTCTTTATATCAGACCTGTCAGCAATAGCAATATTGGCTGTGTGAATTAATTTAGTACAGTGGATACTCTCCACAGTTTATTCGATTATCCAAAGTATGACACAAATGGGAAAAAAAAGCTGAAACAAAGTAGGTATTCACTACCAAAAAGCACAAGAAAAGCACTAAGATGGAATTAATTCTAAAAGGGCCTTTTTCATTAAGAATCCTGCTTACAATTTTCAGGAAAAGTGCAAATGTAGCAGAACCACACACAGACAGCTCACCATCTTTACTGCCTCCCTGTGCTTGCTGTCATTCTCAGTATTCACTGAACACTTGAACTCGCAAGATTTTCAGGCTCTCTTCTCGATGTTCATGATTTTGAAATATTTCAAAATTATGAAAATGCTAAAGAAATTTGATCTAGAGCTCCTCCATGCCCAAATTTCTGTGATAATCTAAACGTTCTTTTTTATGAAAGACCAAGTTACCTGTCATTCTTGTTGTTCAAGTACTTTCACTGAGAGAAGGAAGAAAAGTAAATCTGATTGACAGACCAGTGGACAGTGGAATGAAATTTAAATTAGAAAGATAAATCCAGACAACCTCTAATAGGCACAGCAGCTATATTTTTATGCAGTTGAAGAGTTTTCCAATTCAAATTGCATAATATACTTTTTAATGGATGCATTCCAAATGCAAATCAGAGGATACAACACAAGAATTCATGAGGCAAATATAGTGGCCTATGTCTGATTAAGAGATTTAAAAGTTCTATACCTTTACTTGAAATTTACTTACTAATTTAAATTAAACGATGCAGTGTTTAATTTAAAAAATTGTAATTTTTAATTAAAAATTAAATTAAATTAAATTAAACTAAAAAATCGTATCTGCAGAAGTTACTGGTTATAAAAACAATGGTCAGAATAAGTCCATATTTGTTTCGTGGATCAAGCATCAAGCATCTTTCCTATTTGTCTCTCAAAACCATATCAACTTATTCATCCTCATTCAGTCTAGGCAATTTTAACTGAAATGGATAGGTGGCACTTTTAGTACTGGAAGTGTTTGAAGCTGCAGTTTCTTGTCACTCACTGTTGGCATTAATGAAATGTCTAACTCATAAGTCATGAGTTTTTCCATTAAGTTTTTTATATGAGATTTTGTATTCATTAAACAACACAAAGTGCAGAGATACAACTAAAAATAATGGATAGGATTTGCAGTAGCACTCAGGCCTGACAAAAATCCCTTCTTTTACAGTCACTAGAAGTATCTTGAATGAGAACAACATTAGGTCAATACTAAGGGCTTTCAAAATCTTACCCCCTATGTTATGCCAAGCTAAAAAGTATACAGCTTAAAAAGGCAGCACAATATCTACATATTCATATTGTGTCCACAAAGAAAATAATTCTTCCTTTTAAAAGAAAAATTAACTCTGTAGACCATGAACTAGCTTGTTTATCTAAGCAAGTAACCTGCATTCTTCAGACACCCTTTTTGGCTGTTTTCGGTGGAATGAATTGCTAGATTTTGCTCTAATTAGTCAGCTGGACTATGGAAGTTGGGAAAATGGAAGCTGCCGAGGGAAAGGAAACCTCAGTCCATCCCACTCCTACTAGTTTGATGCCAGTGCCAGCAAGAGATGCCCCAAGCGTGGAGAGGGATTGCAGGTCAGCAGGAGAGCACCCGAAGAGCAGCACAAAGGAATTTCAGCCACTCAGCCAGTAGGGCAGCTTCACTGGGGCTCCAACTCAAATGCCTTTATGCAAACACAAGCAGCATGGGGAATAAACAAGGGGAGTTAGAGATGTGCACGTGCCTACAGGGATGTGACCTTACTTGCATGACATGGTGGGATGGATGTCTCCTATGACTGGAGTGTTGAAATGAAAGGATAAAGGCTGTTCAGGAAGGATAGGCAGAGGAGTCAAGGATGGGGTGTTGCCCTCTTTGTCAAAGACCATCTGGAGTTCATGGAGATCTGCTTGAGGATGATTGAGGAGCAGACCAAGAGCCTATGGATCATCAGAATTAAAGGAAGGGCAAGGGCAGGTGACATAATCACAGGGGTCTGCTACAGGCCACAGAAAGACCAAGGCCCTCTAGAGACAAATTGGAGCAGCCCTACATTCACAAGTCTTGATTTTCATGGAGGACTTCAGCCACCTGATACCTGTTGGAGGGACAACACAGCAGAGCATAAGCAATTCAGGAGGTTCCTGGAATGTGTTGAAGGTAACTTTCTTTTCCAAGGGATAGAGGAACCAGCAAGGAGAGGTGCTATGCTTGACCTTGTTCTCACCAAAAAGGAGGGGCTGGTGGGCGATGTGAAGCTCAAGGTTGTGAAGGAATGTGAAGCCTTGGCTGCACTGACCATGCATTGGTAGAGTTTCAGAGCCTTAAGGCAGAGAGGAAGACGTGCAGTAAGCTTTCCCCTGGACTTCAGGGGAGAAAACTTCAGCTTCTTCAGGGATCTGCTCGGTAGAGTACTATGGGATAAAGCCCTGGAGGCAAAACGGGCACAAGTAAAGGATCACCTCCTCCAAGCTCAGGAGTGATACATTCCAACAAAGAGGAAGTCACAGGCCTACATGGATGAACAAGGAGCTCCTGGACAAACTGAAATACAAAAAGATATGGAATGGAAGCAAGGACAGGTAGCCTGGAAGGAATACAGGGAACTTGTCTGAGCAGCAAATGATCAGGTTAGGAAAGTTGCAGAAATCTGGCCAAAGATGTCAAGGACTACAAGAAAATCTTCTACAGGTATGTCAGCAGTGAAAGAAAGAGTAGGGAAAATTTGGGCCCTTAATGGAAGGACACAGCAGACCTGGTTACACAGAATATGGAGAAGGTTGAAGTACTCAACAACTTCTTTGCATCAGTCTTCAGTGGCAAGTGCTCCAGACACACCAGCCAAGTCACAAAAGGCGAAGGAAGTGACTGGGAGAACAAATAAACGTCCAGTGTATGACAAGACCAAGTTCAAGACCACCCAAGGAACATGAAGGTGCATGAGTCCATGGGACATGAGGAGATGCATCTGCAGGTCCTGCGGGAATGGGCAGATGAAATTGCTAAGCCACAATCTAGCACAGCTGAAAAGTCTTCACAGTTCCGTGAGGTTCCCATTAACTGGAAAAATGGAAACAAAACTCCCATTTTCAAAAAAAACAATAAGGAAGACCCAGGAAACTACAGGCCAGTTAATCTCACCCCTGTGCTTGACAAGATCACAGAGCAGAACCTGCTGGAAGCTATGCTAAGGTAAATAAGTAGATGATTGGTGGCCACCAACATCCAACATGGCTTCACTAAGGGCAAATTTGCTGAAAAGAAAATTTGATGGCCTTCTATGACAGGACTACAGTGTTGGTGGGTAAGGGAAGAACAATTGCCATCATCTACCTGGGCTTGAACAAAGTAGTTGACACTGTCCTGCACAATTTCCTTTTCTCTGAATTGGAGAGGCATGGATTTGATGGATGGACCACTCAATGGATAAGGAATTGGCAGGATGGTCACACTCAAAGAGCTTTTGTCAACGTTTCACTGTCCAAGTGGAGACCTGTAATGAGTGTTGCTCCTCAGGGGTCAGTATTTGGACTGGTGCTCTTCAACACCTTTGTCAGTGACATGGCACGAGATCCAGTACACCCTCAGCAAGTTTGCTGACAGCACCAAGCTGTGTGGGAAGGGAAGGGATGCCATCCAGAGGAACCTGGACTGGTTTGAGAGGTGGGTCCTTGTGAACCTCATGAAGCTCAGCAAGACCATATGCAAGGTCTTGGCCCTGGATCAAGACAATCCCAAGCACAAATACAGGCTGGGCAGAGAATGTATTGAGAGCAGCCCTGAGGAGAAGCCGCACTTGGGGGTGTTGGCGGATGAGAAGCTCAACATGAGCTGGCAATGTGCACTTGCAACCCAGAAAGCCAACCATGTCCTGCATCAAAATGAACATGACCAGCAGGTCCAGAGAGGTAATTCTCTTCTTCTCTGCTCTTTTGAGACTTCACCTGGAATACTGCCCCCAGGTCTGGGGTCCTCCACATAAAAAGGATATGGACTATTAGAGAGAGTCCAGAAGAAGGCCACTGAGATGATCAGAGGGCTGGAGTGCCTCTCCTGTGAAGAGAGGCTGCCAGAGTTGGGATTCCACAGCCTGGAGCTCACCTTAAAGCAGTCTTAGGGGGCCTACAAGAAGCCTGACCAAAGACTTTTTGCAAGAACATGTGGTGATAAGATAAGGGCATACAGCTTTAAACAGAAAAAGGGTGGGTTTAGATTAGGTATTTCTTCACTGTAAGAGTGATGAGACACTGGAACACATTTCCCAGAGAAGTGGTGGATACTCCATACCTCGTGGTGTTCAAGGCCAGGCTGGGTGGGGCTCTGAGCAACCTGGTCTAGCAGAAAGTGTCCTTGTCCTTAGCAGAGGGGGTTTGGAACCAGATGATGTTTAAGGTCCCTTCCAACACAAACCATTTTATGATTCTTAGATTCTATGAGACAGGCTGTTTCCCTACAGCTCATGGAGGGCCATTGTGGAGAAAATAATCATCTGCAGCCCATGGAAGACCCAGTGTTGGAGTAGATGGATGTGCCTGAAAGATGCTGTGACTCTGTGGGAAGACTGTGCTAGAGCAGGCTCTGGGCAGGAACTGTGGTCTCGTGGAGAGAGAAGCCCACCTGGAGAAGGTTTCCTGGTGGAACTTGGGACCCTAGGGGCACCCACACTGAAGCAGTTTGTGAAGAACTGCATCCCATGGGAATGACACACATCAGAGGAGTTTTCAAGGTCTGTCTCCTGATCAAGGGATTCCGCACTGAATCAGGGCAAGTGTGTGAGGAGTCCGCCTCTTGAGGATGGAGTGGCAGAGACAATGTGATGAACTGACCACAGGCCCCATGCCCTATCCCCCTTCACCACTGAGGAAAAGCAGGGAGAGAACCTGGGTGTGAAATTGAGCCCAGGAAGAAGGGAGGGGTGAAGGGAAGGTGTCTTAAGATTTGGTTCTATTTCTCGTTATGCTAGTCTGATTTGATTGGTGATTAAATTAATTTCCCTAAGTCAAATCTGTTTTGCCTATGATGGTAACCGGTGAGTGATCTCTCCCTGCCTTGATCTCAATCCATGAGCCTTTTTTTTATATTTTCTCCCCCCTGCCCAGTCAAAGAAGGGAGTGATAGAGCAGCTTTAATGGGTGCCTGGTGTCCAACCAGGGGTGAATCCACCACAGGCTTTTTACCACATGGGTAGAAAAATCTGTCTGTTGCGCAGGGATGTTTCATATGATAATAACTGAGAAGCTTCTGGAAAAAGTAGAAAAAATGCCTGTAATTCAAGGAAGTAGGTAAATTCAATTGCCTATTTTTAAGTATGTGCTGAATTGTTATGTATTTTAATGAAACTTCAGCTTTATACATAGGGCTATTGGAGACATTTTCTGCTGCCAAATGGGAGCAAGGTATTGCTGTAAAGGGTTAATATTTGTTTACTCTGATTTTCCTTGCTTTCCTTTGCTTTTCTCCTCCCTGTTCACTTGTTTGTACTTTCAAGTGGCTTTTTATATCTCCACTTTACCTAATAAGCTTTGAAAATCATATTTCTAAAAAAATAAGAAGAAAAGAAATTGGATTTTTTTTTCAGATGGAATTGCTTTTGCTCTAAAATATTCTGGGAAATAGTCTCTGGGAAATATGCTCTTGCATTCAACACTGAAATGTTCTATGGTATGATAATTAAAACATCACTTCAAATTTGTGATTGTATAATTGATGGGTACATGAAAAATATTCTTATTCAATGCTCTTTTTTTTGGTCAGCACTTTTGTTTATTATGTTGGCTAATTTCTGAAGGGAAAACCAATCCTATACATATGAACACATTGCATGTCCATTTTACTGCTTTTTAAGTGCTTGGTAAAAGTAGATGTGCAGACTGCCAGGTGATCTCTGTGAAATCTATAAAATCTGGATGAAAGGACTATTGAATTGTTGAAAAAAAAAAACAAAAACGCTTGAGGCAATCTAAGCTTTTACCTAAGTTAAACACAAGTCACACACAGATAGGAGTAGAGCAGCTCTGTTCTAGCTTACAACATGCTTTTTTTAGATGGCCTCTGGAAGGGAAGGAGGGAAGGCAACAGTATTAAGGGAGCAAGTGAATGCTGTTTGTTCTATGATACCCGTGTAATTGAATCTAGCCACACAATTAACTTTACATATTAAGAAATTTGTCTGGTTCTTCAAGTCCTGTGGGAATTTTGCCATTTAGATCAACAGGAAGAGAACAGGAAAGAGTTTGTAGGATTATTTCACTGTAAATTAAATTCAAGTTTTGTGTACAGGATTAGACATTGAAGTAAGAACATACCAATAGGTATTATGCTGCATAACAGATATTTTGTCTTTTCCCGAAATTTTTGGCTCATAATCATAGAATCCTTTGCAAATAATATTTGGTCCCTATGATATACTTTTAGGGAATGAAAAGGAATTTGTCGGCTTACAAAACATTTTTCAGTAAAAGTGAAGCTGCAGCAATTAATTACTGAAATTTACATAAAGGTTTGAGCATTTATTTTATTATATACTATGCATTAGAATTTTTAAACAAGAAAATATATGTGTGTCGCTAGTAAAAAATAATGTTTTATATATGATGAAATTGATGCAATTCAGAATTCACATTCTGAATTAATCTAATACATTTTAGAGCCACAAACAAAGATTTTTAGAGAAGTCAGCTTTATGAGGATGAATTATCAAATGCAGGGTAAATAATGTCAGAAGCCTGCCAAGAGCAGCAGACTAAAGAGATGAAAGACTGACCTCACATTATCAAAATGCCCTGACAACAGAGCAGTAACTGTATCCACTATTTCTTGAATATTGAAATAATATTTTAGTATCATTGCTGTGAACATTTCCTCTCTAAAACAGACAATCAAACAAACAAACCAACAAAAAACCTCGCACAACAGACTCACACCAAAACCAAGGTCCAGCTGGTTTAGTTTCAACAACCGTGTACAATAAATGAAAGCAGTTCTCTTTCCCAGCAATATAGATGACAAACAAGGTCCATGTGCATGCCAAGTTTTTCTGCAGACGTTGTAGCACAAAATAGAGAAGGTTTAATCCCTAATAGCACAAAGAGTTGCATTGGCTTGAACTCAGCTATGAGAAACAGAGCAGTTACTGTGTTTTCGCACGTAGCCGTTTCATGCACGGCCAGTGAATTACTTCTGATGCATTCATATTTTGGGAATTTACAAAACCAGAGGGAAGGAAGGGATAAACATCCACAGGAAGACAAGATACACACACTTCTTTAAATACCCATCTAGCAAACAGACAAAACTCATAAGTAAATGTAATTCCTTCAACAAACCACATATTATTTGGCAATAGTTGTTTAATCCTGGTCATTAGAAAACTCCCAGTGTAAGAAATTTAAGCCAAGGTATTTCAATTCAAATACTTTTCATAATTATTAAGATGTATTGCTACTACATGCTATTTTGACTTAGTAAAAAACCTTAATAAAACCTTTTCCAGTTTTTCCACCTACAGGTCTCCCAAACATATAATGATGGATCCATACCTAAAGATATATAGCAAATCATGTTCATGATTTGTTCTGTTTACTGGATAAGTGTTGATGTTATCCAAATATTCCTTTTGGCTACAGGACTTTTAGAAAATATTGGGCAAACAGAAGTTCAGTGCTAAGTTGGAGATTAAATAAGTTACTTCAAAGCTACTGAAGCAACTGAAACTGGAGTCAAAGTACCTCTGAAGATTTGAGCACCTTGGATGTGAAACATTCAAAGTCTGCTTGGCCACCATTTGAAAAAAAAAAAAAAAAACCAACAAAACATCAAGGACAGAATAAATGTAAAATCTTGCAGTTTAGTGTGATGGAGTTGAGACACTGAGAAATTCTGCGATACTTAGCCTGGACTAAGGCCATCCTTTTTCTCATGTCTTCAGAACATCTAGTAGGCATTCTCAAAATACATCTAATAGACTAAGTCTCTCATCTATACTGACCTTTTGTGTCCTAAAAAGGGTAACAAAGATGGTGAAGGGTCTAGAAAACATCTCAGCAGGAGTGGCTGAGGGAATTAGAACAGTTTTGTCTGGAGGAGAGGAGGCTCAGGGGACATTGTTCCTGTACAACAACCTGAAAGGAGGTTGTAGTGAAGTAGGGATTTGGTCTCTTCTGGCATGTCTCAAGTGAAAGAGGGCCTTAAATTGTATCAGGGGAGGTTCAGAATAATTATTAAGAAAAAAAAAAATCACTGAATTAGTGGTTAGGCACTGGAAGAAATTGCCCAGGGAGGTGGTGTGGAGCCACTGTCTCTGGAAGTGATCAAGAGGGGTCTGGATAGGTCACTTGTGGATATGGATTAAAGGTGATTATGATGGTGCTGGATTGATGGACTAGATGATCTTGAAGGTCTCTTACAACCTTGATGATTCTGTGAGTCTGTGATTTTTAGAAAATGTTATGGGTGTCACAACTTTACTCAAAATACATGAATGAAATGTAACACTGTGTTCCTCTTTCTAGCCTCAAAAACCTCCCAAAGAGAAAAAAAATAAGTAGAAACACTACAATGAAGCTTATAACTATAATATTCTTCCTGGTTCAGAAACTGCGGATTTTTCCTGAGGGAATTAATTTGTCTTCCAGATTTTTCTAAACACCAGACTATGATTTTTGGGCATTTTCCAGTCCTTCATTTGTAGTCACTATATTGCTATCTGGCAAAAAAAGTAAAGGGGGAAAAAAACCCAAAAGAAATATACCTTTGGACACAAAGGAAGATCAAGAATACGAGCTACAAAATGTCCTTGGTTGAAGCACTAATAACCACTTAAATATTTTTTCTTTCTGTGTCTCGTGAGTTATACATCAAACCAAAAGATAGCTATAAAGTCCTAAGTAGAATTCCCTGCCTTGAGTATTAATAATAGCTGTTGGCCAATACAACTATAGCAAACATGGACAAAACCCTCCAAACTTCAGGGGAAAAAAAGATAATTTAAAGTTTATATTAATTTGAACTTGTAATGGATATAGCAAATACATTTCAAGACAGACTGTTTACATATACCTGAGATAACAACATGCAAAATGCAAGATAATTACCAGAACCTAAGTCTTCATTACTTTGCATCTGGTCTGATTTTTAACAACCTCGCAACCCCTTTTATCACTGCAAAATTTTTATAAGAACAATTTAAGGATGGAGCTAAAAAAAATAATTAGTATCTTACAGACATAACTAAAAAACAGCAATGTAGTGGAGAAGTGTATTAATAATAAATACGTTAGTGTGTTCTTTATTACAAGAGTGAATTCCATACTGGCTGTTTGGTTGGCCTCTTTACATGTATAATAGAATGGATTCCAAGGCGGTAAAGAAAGTTTGGCCCATTTTTCTTTTTTTTCCTGAGATTTCTGCACGTTTCAGCATATTGTGTAGCTAGTTGCATTTTTCTGCAATCCAGGGATAGGAGTTCAGAGTGCAGATGTCAAAATTATCATTAATGTTTGGCAAAGATGTGTTCCACTTGTATTAAATTGAATGTGGACAAGAATACAGAGCTTCACAATGCATATTTGAGAAATCAGAATATTTACGGACCAGTAGGCATATTTTTACTGCATATCTGACCTATAATGTGACAATTCGTTGTTCTAAGTTCATGCTTAAAAATAAAAACTTTCAAGAAGCCTAAAAATTTTTCTCCATTGCAGATTGATAATTGATTTAATATGAAAAAGTTCTAGTTAAAGTATGAAGTTGTTTGTGACATTCAAGAGAAATATTTTCCATTTTGGACTTCAATATAATTAATAAATCGCAACAAAAGCCAAACTAACTTTGAAGATAATTAGATTATTGTTACATGCATTTTGATTAATCATTAATCAGTCTACTGAAACATGCTTGAGAGATTAAAAACTTTTGAAGTCCGGTTTATCTACAGGCCAAGAATCCCACAGAGATGAGGTTTGATCTTTCATCTCTGTGAATGTCCTTTTGCCATTACTGTCTTTGAAAAATGGACATCAATTGCTATTGTCATTGGAAATGCAAGATTATGATTTGGTTTTATTTATAGCAACTCTGCCTTTCAAAAGCGACAAGCAGTCAATAACTAGACCCACTGAATCAACTACATGCATAGTTTCCACCATTACTATGTGACAATATTTCCAAAATATTGACATATACAAGGTGTATGTTGTGCTACACACTGCACTGAGGTGGGAAAGACACCAATTTCAGTTTTAGAAGACTGCAGACTAAACAGAATGCAGGATATTGCAAGTGCACTCAAACTAGACAGCACAAGAACATGCAGACTAGGGAGCACAAGGAAAAAATGAGATGATGCTAATCACCATAAAGTGCAGAGCTTTCAGCTCACCAGGTGCTGGACATGTACGAGGTTTGGAGAAACTGTAGCAAAAAAAACATCTCAAAAAGGAATCATCCCTTGTGCATGATAAAAAACCCTATATTAATTCCTTTTTTACTAGTCTCATTTACCAGATCCTGCACATATGTTATGGAAGTACAGTTATTTGTATATTTTAGTCAACATTAATGATTCTCATAGGCATTCATTGTATATGTGTCCTTTTCTAATGGCTTTGACTGTATATCAGTTTATATGTCCGCTCAAATTTTTAAAGTTATTCAGAGAAAGAAATGCCTAGCAATTAAAGACTTTTGTCACTTCCACTTTATCAATTATTGGACTAGTCTGATTATTTAATATGGAAGGCAGATCAGTACTGAAAAGCAGCGTAAAACCTAACATCTTATTAGAAAAAATAGCAATTTACAATAATGTACAAACCCCCTTGGACATTGTTCCTTTATACCTACTAACAACATGGTTAATATTTTATGTTTACTCATAGAAAAAGAGAGGATTTATCATGGATCATTGTTAACAGAAGTGTCCTGGAATCAGGAGACATGGCTTTAGCTTTCTGCTTGACAAAAGATTTCTGTAACTTTGGGAAGTCACTTGGGTCATTTTTAAAATTCTTTAAGACTTTTAAAAGGTATTTTCCACATAGGGCACAGTATGACTTTGAAAAATGTAGGACCTAATACCTATTGAAATAATGGGTCTTACACATTTAGGGTTCTGTCAGTTCCACTAGGAACTTGCCTGGATCATTAGGTACCTAAATACCCTGAACAAATCTGGCCCATAACTGACTTGCAGAAAGATTTTCTATCTGCAAGCAAGGTAACAGGTAATAGTATTCCCTTACAGCATTGGTATAAGGAAACATTCATTAAAGATTATATCACTGCTAGATTTTAAAGCATGGGATGGTATATCGATATGTAAGACAGATCATTAAAAAATGTCATTACATAATATTAAGGGTGCAGTCATATCTAGAAAACTGCAGACAGTAGTGTCCAGCCTGTACCAGAGATGACACTGCAGAATTAAAGGTGCTTTAAAGACTGCGACAAAAAGGATTAACTGCATTGAATAAAAGGTTTGAACAGAACTAGAGAAGAGTTGAAAGAATGTCAGAGACTGAAAAACCAAAATGAAACCAAATTTTCAATCAAGATCTTAAGTTAAATGATCTTTTATGCTCACTGTTCTGGATCACCCGTACTTTGTACCAATTTACTTGCAGTCACACATTAGACTAACATGTTTTAGCCCTAGATATGTTCCTTTTCTCCTTTCATTTTGATGCACTATTTATCTATCAGATATTCTGTAGTAACAGAGGTATTTAATATTAAGAGCCAATATATGTATGTGTTTAATTTCAAAGCATATCTTTGTCTTGGCTGTTTTGTTTGTTTGTTTGTCCTGAGTTGGCCATCCTCTTTTCTCTATAACTACTGGTCAGATCAAAAGAACACTTCAAATGTCCATTGGAACAGGTGTGAATTTAATGTATGGCACTGCTTATGACTGAAGATTTTGCATGGATTTAATGTACTGATGAAATAACAACTGTTAATAAACTGTATGATAGAAGATAATAAAAAATGCAATGCATGACAGAGTTAAAAAAGTCATAAATACTCTTACAACATGACAGACTATATCTAACCAACCTGTTCTGGATCAGCAGCCTTTAGAATTTTTTCTGGAAATATTTTTCTATTCTTTTTTTCTTACCAGTTCTGCTTCACATATACTGCATTAGTATTTTACTAACACTTCATATTATCTCAGAGGTCTTTTGGACCAGGATTTCTTACAACAGCATCTTTGCATCACTGTTGCTTTGTCAGTATTCAAAAGTAAGGCTGTTATCCCCAAATGGAGAAATCCACTTTTGGCATGTGAGTAAAACAGTTCCATTAGAAATATGTAAGGTAAGACAACTCTTATCAGGAAAGAGAGCAAATCTAAAAAATAATCTCAGTTTTAATAAATCACTTTGAAACAGAGAATACAATGAAGAAAGACCACTAAGAAAATTGGACCCGAATCTTAATTACCACCAAATATATTACATCCCACTAATAGTATAAATTTATGTGACAGTTAATGTTTTGACAAAGACTGGAAAAACAAGAGCAATTAAACCCCTCATAATCAGCTTGAAAGTTTTTAAAACATACTTCAACATTCACTAACTAGAAATGACTATCACATTTTTTTATATCTAAGCAGCATTATTAAAATCCTTTAAGAAAAATTATCTGCCAGAGATTATTAGAAAACCAGTATTCTGTGAAAGATAATGTTTCTTTACTCACATCTCAGATCAGTGACAATATTTAGTTGACACCATATGAACACAGCTTTTAAACATGCTGTTCCTAATCAGCAGTAGAGAGAACTTGTATTTTGGAATAAAAATAACCAAATCACTGGGCAGATAATCTGCCCAGGTGCCACCTTCTCCCCTGCACATCTATTTTCCTTTCCATGACTTCAAACATTGAAAGTTTGTGGCTTATTTTGAATGTCAAACCATGATGATATGATCATACACTATAATTCCTTTTTAGCAATGCAAAGGAAATATCTTTGTCTTTTACAGTTCTAAGCAATTAGTGATGCATTTACATATGCTTCAATACTCGTATCTGTGATGTCTGTTTTGCTATGGACCTGAAACCCTGTGAAGTCAGCGATAGGCCCAATGAACTTTGCAATGCTAAGTATAGTGATGTTTGGTTCAGCACTTGACAGTGAAAGGAACTACATGAAATCCAGAAACAGTGTTGTATGTATAGCAATCTTTGCGAGACACTTTGTTTTAAAGGCTTGGCATGGGATCTTTTATTTAATTATATTTTTTCTTGCTTTAAAGTTCTTACCATATGTAGAATAAATGAGGCAAATAACAGTTTCATTAAATAACTATTTCATTTTGTTCTGTACATACCTTAGGTCCTTAGCATCTGTCATGTAGACATAGGAAGCAATGGACAGAATTCTGCTTCAAAGAGCATTTTAATTTTTCTCAGACCTAACACAGTAAGGTTCCGACACTTCACTTTAGAAATACTA
Organism: Melanocharis versteri; assembly: GCA_013397845.1. Lineage (NCBI taxonomy): Eukaryota > Metazoa > Chordata > Aves > Passeriformes > Melanocharitidae > Melanocharis > Melanocharis versteri. The sequence goes on along the minus strand of VZTG01009690.1, from coordinate 14,940 downwards.
ATAACACCTGAGATATTTCTCAGGTAGTGAACTCCAGAATATATAAGTTAAGGAATGTCATAATTACATATTTCCCTATGTTTCAAAAGCTGCAATGAAAATGTCCTTTTAGGAATAACATTAACATTTTCTTTATGAGAGGTATAATGTTAATATTATATACTGCATGAAAACCAGATCATTGCCTAAAGGAGTTTGTTCAAGACAAAGCAGAAATAAGGTAAGGTTGAAATCTATTAATTCCCCTGTAATCTTTCTTACAAAATCTTTTCCCAGCTGAAGTACAAAAAAAATTCGAATAGATCTGCTTCTGCTTTAACTTTGCTGGGTTGAATGATTTTGCATTGAGATCCACAGATGGCTCCCTGAAGCTGTGATTCCCCATTACATCTCAGCATGTCTGCAGTTCAGACACTGTCAGTAGAGAAAGCACTTGTAACTGTACATAGATTAACTCGCTTTTGTTATGTTCCTCCCAGAAAAATCACCTCCCATTCCCTTAGCCCTCAAAGTACATGTCCCTCAAAGTACAAACTTTTCATACAACACAAAACCAATACAATTACTGGCATGAGCCAAAGAGACTTAAGAAGAATGTTGGGTAAGGAAACCTTTTCTTCTTCTTTTCTGTGGGAGGGGAAAGCATAGGGGCTGCTGCCTAAGGCATTACGAGCCTGAGAAATTTTCTGTAAGTTTTAGGCAAAGTGACAATGATAGGAATATTCAAGCCATCCAAGCATTTCCTATGCAGTGAGAAAGTGAAGAGATGAGTTTTTTTTTTTAATTTTGTATCATTTTTGTCTTAACATTTCTGACTAGCTTGGTATAAGTTGGTAAAACTTAATGGAGAAGTATTGCTGATGTTCTTACCATTGTGTAATTTAGAACTTATATCCAGGGAGACAATAAAGGTGGAAAGGAAAATCTGTTATGTTATGCAACAAAACACTAATAGGAGAATGCATATAGAATGGGCAAAATTCATACAGGCAGAAGAAAACATCCTAGGAAAATGAGAACCTTAAAGAAGATAATTTGAAAATAATATGATGTTTGTATGCAAATAAGATGCTGATGAGCTCCCTTTTCTTACAGTATATTTAACTAATTTGCCATGAGGCAATGTAAAAAGCGATAACAGCGAGCTAGTAGAGTAGGGAACCTTTGAATGTTCAAAGGAGACATTCAATCATTTAAGACTCACAATATAATGTGGTGTGAAATTATTATAATAAGTTGGGAAACGGCCTAGTTAGCACAGAGGATGCTCCACTCTGCACGGCTGCTTTGTGCTCTGTGGAGCAGCATCCAGTGCTCCCTGCAGGTCTGCTTGCTCTGTACAGGCGAGCAGCTAGGCTGCCTCACTGGCAGATAAACCTCCCAGCAGAGCAGAGAAAACAATAGGAAGATACCTAAAAGAACTGTATGCCTTGCTATTGAAGTCACGCTTACATGGAAGTAGCAACTTTTAACCCAAAGGACCAAAAAGTGTACAACAAACTGAAATTCAAACTGCCCTTTATCTGTTTCTATAGAGCAGCATCTCTGGAGTCAGGCCAGAACATGTTGCCCTAAATGCTCAAGCAAGGATTGTTTGGCTCTTTTTTCCTTCTTTCTCAGTCCCGACAGGGAAAGTCATCCATTGTTTGTGAAAGCTTGTAATTAGGATGAGACAAAAAGAACTCCTAGAACACTTCTCAAATAAGAGTGGAACAACCAACCAACCAACTAACCAAAAACCTGCCACAAGGTTTATAACGCAAACAGTAACAAAAATTGATTTTGGTGAGGTTGCCTAAGCAGTTTTGATAAACAGGTGTTGAATTGTATTGGGGAGGAAAAGTAATGTATCAAAGGCAAAACTATGATTCGTAATTTAGTTGCAGTTAATTAGCAATGTACATTCTTATTAAAGTGCAGAAACAAGCAACAATTGCTTATTGTTTTTGCAAATCTAGAACTTATTTTCTCAAATTTTTATTTTAGTCTTTGAAATCTGTATAATGAGAGACACTTGAGGGATCCTCCTGTTTTTCTTCCATTTTCTGAAATTCAAGCTCTTTTTTTAGGAACTGTCAGAAATAAATTTAAAAANAAAAAAAAAAAAAAGAAAGGTATGCTATTACGAAGGACTGAGTTCACCACCATAAGTGAGCACAAGAGGAAGCAGACATGCTCATATGTCTATTTCATAGTTGTGTAACAGCAATTCAAGAACCTGATGCCTCTTAGCTGAAATGTGCTGATGGACTATAGAAAGTAAATTATTTCAGCACTTGTAATTGTGTAAGTTTGTTTATATCGTGGAATACCCTGAATTGTAAGAATGGACATGGAGAAATTTTCAGAAGCTGATATAGATGGTCAGCAAGCTCAGAAGGATGAGACACTGAGCAGATGCATGGTTTTAAATAGCCATGGTGATACAGTTGTTTGGCTGTGGTTTTAATTTTTTATATATTTCAGCATTTTATATAAGATTATTCACTCCACTAGTCAGCAGGAAAATGTTTGATTTCAGATGCAAAAATATGTTAGTGAGCTCAAAATCAGAAATAACCCATATATAAATGCAAAATGAAATGTGATACAATTACGGAAGCGGGGTAATCACCAGGAAAAAAAAATCTCTTTCATGTAAGAATGAACTCTTACTCTGTCAATTTTGAAAATGTTGCACAGTTTCATTCTTAGACTGTACAGTAACAGATTCATAGCCCCAATACTGAAACATTAGTAAAGTGTACACTTAAATCTCATTGAAGCTGGTAGAAAACAAGCATTATGTGAAAGTTTATCTGAAAAGAGGTATGTTTTCTTCTCCTAGTGAAAAATCTGATTCCCAGAAATGAGTTTCCAGTTGCTCTCTTAACAGCATGCATTAGTGAAACACAATGATAAAAATGAAGAAATAATTAGAAGCTTGGAAATAAATCCTTCAATCAAGTTTGATCTCAAACATTAGAATTTTTTTGTGCGGTCTGCACTGGATTTGGACCCATGCAACTTCTCTGAGCAGTTATAAAACAAACCATTTATTGCTGTTTCTTAATGTGCAGATATGAGGTGATATTACTTGCTCTTTTTCACTTTGCTATTTATGTAACTGAAAAAAATCTTGCAAAAATACCCCTTGAAATGGCATATAAATAGGCTTTTATGAATAATTATTCATTATTTCCATCTGTTTAAAGTAATTAAAGCAGATGATATTTGACCCACTAACTTCAAGATTTTATTTTTGTTTTTTCTCTAGCAAAGGATAGTAGCAATTCCCTTGAAGCCAATTTCTTACACAACTATAAAGAACTGAAGACTTCAAAGTTCATTTTGAATTGCAATATATATACTGAATCTTTTTGGCAACGTAGTGTTAAATTGCACACCGAAGTACCTGAAGTTTCACTAACCAACAGATAATGAAGTTGTTTAACAGATAAATTAAGCCATTCCATTTTTCTTCTGATCATTATCTTGAGAATGGTGCTACTTGGTTTGCAACTGTGTATATTGTATTACACCCATATTTACTAATTTTGTATTCATACAAGAAACTAAGCTAATGAAAATTCTGTACTGAGGAGGCTCCAAAATACCAGTTAATGCAGTTTTTGGCAACAGTAAGTCATAGTGATAACCAGGCCAAAAAGTTCTCTTTGTTTCTGTAACATCAGAGAAATGGAGATATCCTCAATCTTCAAGATTGCAATCAACTCAGCCATCTGCACTGTAATAACAGAGTTTTCTTAGAACCAGATTTAAATGGTTTCTCAAAGTGCTATAAACAACCTCTGCTTCCATTCAATCCAGACATGCATCAACCCTGTGAATACTTAATTTGCACATAACATTATGTAAAATGATCTTGTTAGTGTGCTTTTTAAAACAGATTGTACTGAGCTTAGACATAGCTTAAGCACACATGAGTGGGTATGATGTTTTTTTGTGAACTAAAATAATGCCAAACAGTACCAGGAGTCATAGAATTATTATGTGGTGGCACTAAGTATGTTGTATTGTTCTCTGTAAACCCCCCCCCCCCCAAAGTTTTACCATGAACCTGTACAGAGTTTTCAAAATGCAGGATGGAACAATCATGAGCAAAAATGTTGACACTGCCACCTTTTCTTCATGGAGAGCAAAAATCTTTGGGTTTGATAAAGGGCATTCTGTGGGAGGTAAACAAGGTTGGAAGAAATGATACAGGAGAGGGTTTTTTCTAGTTTAACACATCTGTGTCAACAGGCCCTGAGAAAAGATAGAGATAGTGAATATGAAAACATCTTTTGAGTCAAGACATTTCTGTGACATCTCTTTGCTTCCTATCTCTTTCTTACTTTGCTGAATGCTGCTACTGACCATGGGGCAGAGAGGGAGAAGCAACCACCACTTTTGATGGACCGATGAGCTGAAGCTTAACAAATTATCCTTAAACTGGTCCAAAAATTAAAAATGTTCAAAAACATGTCTAGCAATTGTGATTGATATTGAATTCCCTTCCCTTCTTTTCTCTTCTCACATTGAAACAAGCAACTGAACTAGTATGTACTTAGCAAAAGATGTTGTACTCGACTACATCTGAAATGTTTCCTTTTCATCCATTTATTTCAAATCTGGGACTTGACTTCATGACTGGTCCAACTGACCCATTTTTTCCCTTTGATTTTTTTTCATATCAAGGAAGTTCAAAGCTCTGCACAGCTTTGCACTTTTCTATATTCTCCTGTGTACTACAGTTGTGTGTATTAATCCTTCATCTTGATTAAGAAATCTTTATTTCAACCTTCAATAACTTGTAACTTTTCCAAAACTTTCTATGTAGATTTCTCCAGGCTCGTACTCCTCAACTTGGAAGAGCGTACTGTATTGTGTATCTAAAATGTTTCCATGAACTCTTAATTAAATTGCAGGAATCTTGTTAAGGAGGTAGTTTCCTTATTTTTTGTACAGTGCTGAGGAGCATTTACTACGCCAATGCCACTGTGTAATTTATCACTGAGCACTGAGTAGTCAACACACCTTCTAAAACAGTTACTTTCCCCTAGCACTTAGAAGCAGCTGCCTTTTAGATTAAATAGATCTATTATTTAATAATTCTCAGAAATGCCTCTCAGAAGATTAGAAAAGGAAGTGTAGAAGGTTATTTAACACACTCTGCTTAGAGAATTTAGATAGCAGACTGTAATTATCCAAATTGGAATTCAGCCAGCAGATGGAGGCTAATAACAATCTTCTGTGAAAAATACCATGCAATCTTTCAGGACCAGACATGCCAGCAACATCTCATCTGAAACATGACAAGTGCAAGAGCTCAGTATCTCTAGCATTTTCTTGGAATAGTAATTTAGTTCAGATTCTAGGAAGTGCTTCCAACAGAAACAGTACCATTTCCTGCAACTCCAGTAATACATTTTTAAGTCAGCTATTAAAGTACTAAACAGTCTCGTACCTCAAAAGTACTATGAAAAGTGCTCTGATTTAGAAAATATTTATGGTTCTTCTGTGTAGCAGAGAAGGCAAAATATACAGGCAGCTCTTCTCCCGTGGTTTTTGGGCATTGGTTAAAGCTGTCACATTGGAGAAGGGAATTCTGTGTATAGATCCATTAATCAGAAAAACGAATCTTTTTAAGTTTAGTCACTGTCAACATACAAAAATCTTCTGACAAGGCCCACGACCAAAAGCTATTAAAAAAATTTGCCACAGGACAGATGGTCCTTTTATAAACTTAAAGATGTCAACATATAAGACACAGTATAGGGCTTAATGATCACCTGCTTAGATGATGAATCAAATGTGGGGTCACCGCTTTTGGATTAGTGAGGGGTTCAGTTTTCCTCACATCTCTATCCTCAACAGAGTAAGGAGTATGCAGGGAAATTTCCAAGACTGGAGATGTAAACATCTTTTGGGTAATCAAATGATGTACCAATGTCAAGGTGCTCAAGAATGCCCTCACAAAATCAATAGTTGTCCAAACACAGAAGTAGGCAAGTTTTAGAGATTAATAAGCATATAGGAAAATATAACTAAATGATACCTGCACGATGCTGAACTTGGAACTCAGAGTTTTGACCTCAGACACATCACTGAAATTTCTTTTAAATTTTTGACTTCATGTTCCATAGCACTTCCACAATCAGGAAGAGTAAGACAAAGAGAGTAAAACTTATCCGCTACAGAAAACACTGATATACCCTTGTCTTGAGCACTGCCCAGAGTTCTAATGTCCTTATGTCAAGAAAGGCAGAAAGGTATTAAAGAAGATACAGAGATGGGCAAAGAGCTGATCTTGGAAGTGAAGTAGTTTCTTCATAAGTGAAAATAAAAATTCCAGGTCTCTTTTTGGAGAAGGCGGGAGTCTGGAAACAAGGTATCAGAGAGGTATGTTTCTCATTTTCATTCAGGATATTTTCTTGGACCTTTGTCAGTCATTGCTGTGGGAACCTTGGAGAAATAGATTTCATTCTCCCAGCAAACCACAAAGGCAAAAATGCTAGAGGATATTCTGTTTCCTTGAAGGACTACTGTCATGTATGAAAGCTGTTCTACAGGCACAGCTGTGTGCCCTGGCTGGTGCACAGAGATTGTGTGGAGCCGGAGCAAGGCTAGTATGTCTGAATCATCCATCCTAAGCAATCTTGGCAGAGCAAATACTGTCTAGTTTTTCAGGTGGTTACAGCCTGGACAAACAGGGGAAAATTTTCATGGGGGGAATGAAAAAGACACTGAAAAAAGCTCTTCCTTAATAGAATCTTAAAGACCCTATTCTAAAGTTGGCAGAGAGTGGAGTTTCTACGTTACAGAATTTGTAAATTAGAGTCCAGACAATGACCTTTCTCTCATATTATCCTCTACTTCCTCCTCCATTCAGTGCAGAAGAGTTTAGCACAGGTACACAGTATTAGGGCAGTGGAATGATAATTTGAGTATTTTTTGTTGGTTGCGATTTTTTTGCCATGTCGAGTCAATAAGAATTTTCCTCTATGAAAATACCTCATTATCACATTAAAAATGGTTAATTGTATCTGTTTAGTCAAACTTTACCAGAAAGGTGACTCAAAAAGATTGAAAAATGGAGGTTAAGTTAAACTTTTAAGCATCACTGGCTGCCTTTACATTTGCACAGATAATGCTACGTTTTTCTTCAAATAATTTTTTTGTCACTGCTGCCTCCACAAGTGGATGTCTGGAAGAAAATACAGCATTGCTACAGTTCAGCATTTCCAACACAAATTTCCTTTTTTCCTCCTTTCAAGAATTTATATATTTAACTGCATTGTGAAAGATTAGACAGATAAAGAAGCTTTCAGCAGAATCACAATACAGGTAATTAAGGGTCTGTCAGCATTTCCATTATGAACTCCATTTAGTATTAAGGGCTTAGCATTTTTCCATCATTTCAGAAAATGTCAAGCTGAAAGCTGGCATGCAGATTAGCAGCCTGGATGCAAATTTGTTTACACAAAATATTTAAATCTTCTCAGCTGTTTTAGATTTAGAGATCAGCCAGAAACTTTAAACTCTCAGGGCTTCTCGTGTTTCTGCCAAATTCTAGATCAAATCAGTTAAAAAAAAAATTGGTCAATAAACTGTTGACTCATTGTCTTCTAAAATTTTGATATTATTTACTTTAAGCTTTAAAAAGGATTTTAGAATTTTGGTCATCTTGCAACTGTAGTCTTCCTCCTGCCATCTTTATAAATGACTGAGGAATTAGAATGGGATTTGAAAACTATAATAAAACCTGGTATCAATCTTATCATCTGAAACATTGTTTTTGTCAACTCACTTAACTACTCTCATAAGAGAGTGAACAGAAATGGACCAAAGCCTGTGAGGTTTCTGAGAGTATCAATTAGACCACCTAGCTCTAATATCATTTAAGGGTACTAGAAAAAAAGATCTGGTGGAGTTCAACTGTTACAGCTTTTCAGTTTCATCAGTTCAGTCCCATGCAAGGTATAAACAGTTTTGTAGAGCTGTCACATCCTAAATAAACTCCTCTGTATTGAAATGAGTATTTTGCTTTTTAGTATCAATCTGCTCTGTTCTGCTAAAAGTCAATGACAAATCTTCAGTTCAGTGGGGACAAGCTCTAAAATAATCTACTGGTAAATATTTCAATAAGGTTATAATTGAATGGATGATCACTCTTTTTCAAAAGCACACTGCTCACTTGAGAAGTAAGAAGCTTTGAATGGTAAGACTTAGAGCCACCAAGAAGTGTGAAATAGAAACACTGTTAGGAACAATAATTGAGTCATCAATAGAAATTAAATTAAAAAATAGTATTGCCAGGTAGGAAAAAAAAAAGTCACAAAGATTGTAAAATATGGATATTCAAGTAGATAATGAGCATATTTATAATACTGATAAGAGATGGGAAAAGAGGAAAAGTCAATGATGCAACTTCTAAAAAGTGCACAATTATCCAAGTGTGCCAGATAAAAAATAGGAACCTTGCCCAGAGCAATCTGTGATTTAAAAGCACAAAAAAGGTATGGTACAAAAGAGGTAGTGCATATAAATTTTGTGCACATGAAGCACGGATGAAGCAGATGAGGAGAAACAGTTGATCAAATAAGTGTATCCATATCAGTTTGGCCAGAGGATGTTTACCTACAGGACACTGTGTACTAGCTTAACAATGCAAAATATTAAAACTTGTAAGAATGAAGAAAATGTTCTTCAGAAAACACCTCAACATTGCAATGCAGTTATGTTTCAGAAGTGATGATTCAATGCTCATTGTATTGTATACAATATTCTAAAATAAACTATCCATTTTCCATATAGTTACCTCAGATTTATCGTAAATTCTAGGAGGTAATTCATGTTTTCTTAATAATTACGGTGGTTCTGATGAGCAGATTCTCTCCTTGGTATCTGTGGCACACTTCGACTCTTAGATTTGTGTTAACTCAGCTGTCAATGGATTTCAAAGAGGTGACGAATACAGGAGGCCCCAAAGGGAGCAATTTGGAACAGTGCCTTTCACAAGTCAGATATACAGCAAGCTCTCCTGATTCCATTGGAATACACAAAGTCAATGGGAACAAGCATGTAACAGTATCCCTTAAAATCTAGCCCTGTTTTACCGTATGTTTTTTTTTTGTTTGTTTGTTTTTTTTTATATTAATTCTTTTATTAATCTACAATATTATGTAGAATCCAGAGTCCCAACAAGTCAGTTGTGGTCATCCGAGAATGATGATAGTAAAGGATACATGAGTAATATTAGATTTTTTAAATTTCTCTTACCATGTCACATGGACGTACAGTTTAACTGTATACATTATAGAGTTTGAAAAACCAAGAAGATATATCTTGGATTTCCAAAATATATCAAGTATTCAAATTTTGACTATTTGATTCAATGCTGTTCATTTACACACAAGTAAGTGTAAGAATATCTATTAAGTTTTGAACTTTCTTTAATAATGTGTTTTGAAGTTTTCTTGTTTGGGGTCAATGAGTATTATTTTGGTTCCCAAACAATAATCAGGTAAACAGGCACAATATACTGAAGAATGAAAAGAAATATAACTGAAAAACCACACTTCCAATCTTGCTTTCTTGCAGATGATATAAAATCCAACAAACTCCCTGAAAAATTAGTAAGTCTAATCTATGACTGTAAGGCTAGGAGGATATTTAATTTCCTAGCATATTACCCTTACATGATTATTACTTTGGGCCAAAAAAGGACTTTACAAATGACATGGAAACTGAAGAGAACTTTCTATATTTTTCTGCAGGCTTTATGTTTTTGGGACTTCTCCAGCGGTACTGTGGAGTGGGAAGAGAATTTGGGAAGGGAGCCCAGAAGTGCAGAGGAGGTTGAATAAATTCGGAAAAATTACAGGAGCTAGTTGATGAGCTAGATTTGAGTGTAGTAAAAATATATAGATAGAGCTTAGGAGAATGGTGGGGGTTTTTATGGGTAGCTTAATTTAAAAGTAGCTGAAAATAGTGTAGAAACTCATACAAATTTCAATGGACTGCAATTGTAGTACTAGAAAGATTTAGGAATTTTGAAGCATATCCTTAGGAAAGTTATGGAGGTAGGCATGCAGGAGTCAGCAATGCCACTGAACTTGTTCTATATTAAACATTGATTCTGTTGCTCATTTCTATATCAGATAAAAAGCTTTGCGAATCATAAGTTCTTCAGTATGTTTTCGAAAAAAATGTCTTCTATGGTTGATTGGTGCAACTTTCCACTGCTGACAGTGCAAATGCCAATATACTTCAATACACTAAACCAATAAAAACTCTCTAATCAGGTGAGAACTTTTGCGAGCACTACATTGATGCAAAGACTGCTCTTTTATTATGAATTATTAAGTATACGTATTTCTTCTCTTGTGGTCATTAAAACTGCCATGTTATGCATGGCACTCATCACTGCTGGGCTAACAGTTGGACTTGATGATCTCTGAGGTCTTTGCCAACCCAACCAATTCTGCCATTCTACGCAACAAGCATTGCTCAAGTCAGTAGGAGTCATATAACTGAAGTGTCAGCACAGATGTACTCGAGGGAAATCACAGAAGATGAGCACAGTCATGAATTAGGCATATTTCTTCTTGACAGAGGACACGGTTACAGGGGCCTGCTACCATAAGTGCTGGTGTGTCTGTGTTCCTGCATGCATCTGGAGATGCAAGAAAAAAGCACCTATTACCACAAAGCCAATGGACATGATTATGTGAGGTGGCCTAAGACCTATTCTTTTCCTCCCTCGATCATTGTTTAACCATGTAGGCTTTCCAAAAGTCAGGATTTGGACTTTTGTTTTCCATTGTACTTCAGTTCTTGTGATTTTGACTCAGCATATTAGATGTCTTTAAACTAAGGCAGTGGCAAAAACAAAGAATGTGTTAGAAAATAAATACAATAAAACTAACATGGAAACTTTCCAATTTTTGTGCTTTGGTTTTACTAGCTAACTCAGCATTTTCAAATGTAACTACATACTGGAATATATGAAAACCTGATACAAGTAAAACCAAACTATAATTAATTTATAATTAAATTTGAAGCATTTTAAACTGCAATCTGTTTTCTTAAGTCCTCCTAGTTCCTCTGCAGCTATTAGCAGCATTGGGCAAATTCCAAAATGTTTTACTGGAAAACAAAAATTTAATATGAAATCTCGAAACTAGGTTAAAAAATTGCTGCAATTCAGCATATATCTTGAAAAAAAACAGGACTATTCTGGAGTTCTAAGGACTACACCTGACATTGTATTAGCATACTATCATTACACTGAATCCAGTGGAGTCATCCTGAGAACTGCTGATGTGACCATCAATGAAATGTGGAAAGAGAATTTTCCGACTGTATCCAAATATATAATTTATTTTCCCTTAATAATAAACAATTTACTTGTGTAATCCTTAGGTTTATAATGCAATAAGAGTTTTCCAAAGACCACTTCTAATGAAAATATCTAGCACACATTGTGAAATATATGGCTTCTCTTATAATTAATATTTTTGAGTCAAACGAAGCCTCTCCTTTTGCCTTCAATGGGCTCAAACAACAGGCAGTATAGAGGCTCTTTTTATATCCTGTTTTATAACTTCTATTTACCTTTGGATCAAAGCTGATACACAGAAGCAAAAAATGCAACTTTTAGTATAGGCTTTTAAAAGAATACTTTTAATTAGACTAAGCTTCAGTTCCTCAATAAAACTGCACAGCAATCAAGAAAGTTAAGTATAGTAGACTGTGAAGTTTTCGTTCTGGGTCAGATTAAATAGTGGAGGAAAGGTTTTGTAATTCAAGTAGTTCCATCTTAACGCTATGTTCAGTGAGAATATCTGTAGTTTGCATTTATGTGGTTCATTTTCACTAAGGACTCCAAACTACACTTGCAGGTATCCGCTTGCTGGGTTTAAAAACAGTTCTATGAGGAGAAAATTATGGCAGAGGTTTCATTTTAACTGTGACTGAAATACAGCCACCTCTGAAATATATGTCAGCTTCTTCAAATGATAATACCAGTATGAAAATAAACCAGAAAATAGCACAGAATTGTTTCTTTTTTCTATACTTGAAAAGTGATTAGAGGTTTTCAATCTACTAAAAACAGTTTATAGAAATCACATTTGGTAAAAAAATCCCTAAATCAATATGAATAAATATGTCAGTCAATTCTTAATGTATTACAATCAGTTTTTAATTACTGGTTTTAGTAACTAGTGTTTTTTCTTTTTATCAAGCTTTTCTCCTAACGTGTACTCCTAGCTATCACTACTATCACTCTTCTTTTGTTAGTGAAATCAATTATGTGTTATAGTAGAACTTCCTTCTGAGGTTGGGAATACACAATAAATTAAGAGGCAATAGATAACTTAGGAAGCACATAGGTTTCAAGTCATTACCTGTGCCTTTGTAAGCTAACAATGCAGTCTGTTGAATTTCTTCATAACATAACCAAATATGTGGATATAATTTCTACATATATGCATATTATATATATGTATAAATATGTATAAACATATATGTATACATATTTCCATGAGAATTAAATCAAACAAGCTACATGCATAAAGATATAAAATGCTAATAAGATACATAAATATGGGAAACAGACAAAACAGAATTCAAGGTCAGAAAAAGTGATTCAATAGCTGTATAATCCAAGTAATCAACTCAGTCATTTCTGCCTCAAGCTTCCATATTCCTTCAGTTCTATTGCAAAGACAGTCTGTGTTATTTACAGGCCTTGGGGGGGTGAGAATTCATCACGCCAGGAATGCTTCTGTGGTTAAGTTACTTACAGTTATTTTTCTTATTTCTATGATACAATGCAAATGACACACGACACTATGATGCATTTGGTAGAATCCAAGGAGAAATGGGCAGTCCATCTCTCTGTCTGTGCTGGCTGCATCCCATCTTGTTGTTCAACAACAAAGTTCTGTGAGAGGACCAGCCCTGCTGGAATCCCTTGTTTGCCATTTTCCAATACCTCGGGGCTCACTCTTTATGAGTAACACTGTTCCTGAATCTATAAACTTGCTCAGCTAAGATTTCAGACCCTGGGAAGGACGTGATGAATTCCCACCATTTCCTTCTTTGACATTTACAACAGTACTCAGCATCTGTAGTGCTGAAATTATGAAGCCGTAGTAAATCTTACACGTTCTGTGAGAACAAATCAATGCAACAATGAATGTAAATCTTCCCAGAAAATGTAAACAACTGAGTGTAAACAAGTACAAATGTAAATGGTGTGTCTGTGTGTATATGTGTATTTTAAATAATCTTCCTTATAGTCCAATATCCTTCTTTATTCTACTTCCCAGAAGAAAAGCTGGCTATCAGGAAGGAGGTCTTCATCATTTTCTAATATTACTAGGCTTTTTTTTTAAAAAAGGAGGGTGAAAACTGGCACATTACATATCACACCCTGTTCTATTTTGGCCCAAGATAATTGCCAAATATTGTCCCTTGAATTTTAGATAAACACAAACATTATCTCTTTTTTTTCATAGAGAAATTGTACAATTTCATTGACAAGGAAACATTCTTCTGTAAAGTTGTTTGAAAGGCATGTGTCTAAAACTTGTAAGAGTTCTGGATTTTTGCAACAAACCCTAGCATGGAAATTACATAAAATTGTGAGGTAAGGTTTATAGCCTTGCAATAATTACTTTTATCAGATGCCTTTCTGATTTTTGACTTAAATATTGCTTCTTCAAATATCTCGCGCAGTAAGAGCTGTCTTAAAATTATAGGGGTTTAAGGAAAAAACAACAACTTAGACCAAGTTGTCTGTTCTCTGACTGCTCTTTCTCAGAAATTGCTTTGTAGTAACCGGTAAGCTAATTTCCCACAAAGGCTTTGTTCTATCCTTTCAACCTTGACCATTATGGTCAAAAACACAAGCTGAATGATACGCATCAGCAAGAAGTTGAAGCTGAGATGTCACAACCCCATGGAATTAGAATTTAAATTTCCTATTAGTGAAAAGGAAAAAACAAACAAACAAACAAACAAGCAAACAAATTTTACAGCAGAGCACAAAGCCTTTCTTATTCCTACCATTTCACTTTATCAGATTCTGTAGAATTGGCATTTTGTATATAATTTTAATTTTTTATAGATGCTTTCCTTTTACTTCTACTGTTTCTCTCTACCTCAGTATTATAATGATGGACTCACTTGGTCTTGCTTCAGAGGTGCTAACGTTCCCCAGACTCTTACTAAAGCCACCTGAAATTGTAAATGCTCAATACCTCTGAAAATCAGACAGCATCTAAGACACTTTTTTTTTTTAAAAAAAAAAAGGAGGGATACTAGGCTATCTTGTTCTTCATAACATTTTCTCTAGAAAAGTTGTCACAATCAGGCAAATTGAGCCATCCCCACAGAATATTTCAAAACTTTTTCAATTTTTTCTGAACAAGAATGTGCTTTTCTTTCTTGTTACTGGATACATGTGCATTCAATGGTTTCAAACCTCAGTTTTTGTGAGTTGACCTTCATAGCACATCAACAACAACCAATTTTATTACAAGTGTTCATACAAATCAGTGCTTTCAGCCAGATGAAGAGCTTAAAGAATGAAGGATATATATGAATGCCATGGTATGGAACAGGGAAGGAATGCAAGGCAAGGCAAGGCAAGACAAGGGAAAAAGGCAGCAGAGTGAAAGAGAACGGACAAGTGACAGGAACACAGGCCAGCCCGTGCCTTTTCAAACGTGATGTTTCAGAAGCAGCCTGTATCTTAGGGGACACAAAGCTGCTGGCTGCTGAAATCCAGGATGTGCTAGTCACTCTACTTGCTGTGTTTCTCCAGTCTTTCACCAGAATGATGCTAATTGTCACGGTTGGAGATAAAGGGCACTAAGATAGATGGGCAATTGATCCTGCTAGACTTGTTGCTCAAAAACGTCCCCTCCCACCTCCCCCTTCCCC
>VZTG01009689.1:2258001-2302202 GCA_013397845.1 Melanocharis versteri | reverse complement strand
TTTTTGTGTTCTTTTTTTTCCTTTTTTTTTTTTCCTTTTTTTTTTGCTGCAGGGTTGATGTGGGATCCACAGTGGCTTTCAAAAAATTCAGATTGGCAAAGAAGCATCCAAAAGATGTACAAGGAACAAAGCCAGAGTAGAGACCGAGGAATTTGCACATTTAATCATTTAATTTTAACGAAGCCATGAGGCTGTTTTGGTGGGATGGCCTGAGCCATCCCCACCTCCAAAAACCACCACCCGTGTTTGCCGTGCCACTGGATCCCCTTCAACACTGCCTCAGTCGTATCTGTTAGAACTTAAAAAAAAAAAAAAGAAAAAAAAAAAACACTTACCAATTGAAAATGCTGTCGTCTTTTGAGTAAGATGTTGCGTATTTTGCCTTTTCATTTTCCCCCCTCGACGGTAGCGCTTAGGGCCCTCACCAAACTCTCAGTAACCATGGTAACTGTATACATACCCATGCTGGCGATGGTGCTGAATGGTAAGTGGAGAAGTCCATCTGCCGTTTCACGTATTTAGCGCTGATATACCACGTGGATTTTTTTGACTTGTTGTATTAAGTTTTCTTGATGCTACATTTTTTTCTATATATTGGTACGCCTGTAATTGAGTGTACGTTTTAAGCAAGCCTGGGAGGCACTGATTGGATTGAGGATATGACTTCGTGCACATCTTACTCAGATTGTTAACTCCATATTGTGTTAAATAATGCACCCTCTTTTTATCCTTTTGTTAGCTGTGATTTTAAAGCTTGAATGATTTTGTTAATTCTTGCAATGAAAAAGGCTCTTGTTCCAAGTGTTGAATGCTAGATGTTGCTTTTCCAATGGTACTTCTCTTCTAAAGGGTTATGTTGCACACTGCTAAAATTCGTTTGTCCCTTTTTTGACATTTTCTTTGTTTCCTTGTACCTTGTCTCTTTCCTTTCTACTCCACTGCATGTTCCTTCATATAATCTTTTTTTTTTTCTGTTTTGAGTATTTATTGTATCAGTGTTATCATGGAATACAAGCATGCTCTTAAGTCTTAAATTATGCAGTACCTTTTAATTTGCTTTTAATGTCTTTTTATTAAAGTTTAAATGATATGATGTTGCTTTATTGAAATGATTTGTAAGTTAAAATGGTTATGAAAGTAAATGTAATTATAAATAGTATGATTTTGTTATGCACCTGTTGCCTTCTATAAATTAAATTGCATTTTATTTTTACATGACTAATAGCAGTAATAATGCATGCGTTTGATAGTGACACGGGCCCTCCCCGTAACCCTTTCTAATCCCCTGTTCTATGTGCTTAGGTAAATAATGCCACAGCACGTGTAATGACAAATAAAAAGACCGTCAACCCTTACACGAATGGTAAGTGCATGAGCCCCCTGCTCCGGGTGACCGTCCCCGCATGCCACACTCAGTTTTCTCCATGGGGCACTCACCTGCTCCTCAGGTGTCCCACTCTGTTGTGAAGCAGAGCGACACAGAGTCCCCAGGCAGGTGCAGAGGGTGCTTTATTGCAAAAACCAGGCCTCTTTAAGCAGTTAGGCCATTATCTGTTACATTCCATTTAAGCACAACAAATGTAATTCAACCAACCACCACACACCACGATGTGAACACGGAATGGTTATATAACTTGTTTTTCCTACCTCCAATTCAGCTGAGTCACTTTCCCATAGTCCTTTTTTACTTAGCTGAAGTAACAGGCCTGAGCCATGATTTTACAAGGGTAACAGGGCCCTTTTTTTGTGGGGTTTTACCCATACGCGACACCACTCTGCATCTCCTGCGTTCCCCGGGGCTCAGAGTCCCAACGTGATGGGGTTGGACATGAATTCTGCCTCTGCAGGGCTTGGCTGATTCACAGCCAGGTGGGCAGAGCATGGATCTCTCTGGCTGGAATCCCAGGGTTGGACCCCACTGGATTTGGTGTAGGACAATGGAACTGATGGGAGAGTGGTGTTCTCTCCTGGCTCTGGTCAGGGTTAATGCAGTGATGAGTGAACTGATGGGAGGATTCAGCTTGGTTTGAGGAATGCAGGTAGGGAGACCAGCAGGAATGTCTGTCCTGTAGAATCTTTTAGTACCAGGACACACATCTAGCCAAAGATCGTTTTCTGTGTCTTCCTTCCACAATTTGTTAGGAGAAGGGCAGACTGGTATCAGGTGCTGCTTCCAGCTTTTTCTTTTCCCATGGAAAAATCAAAATTCCAAGCTATCTAAAAATAAAATTAATTCTAACGCCGGCCTAAGTTGGTGTAATATTGTACATTAATGATAGAAAAATAATCCATAGTTATTTGAGGGGTTTGGAAATGATACATTTTAAAATGTTTCCTTTGGGGGTGTTTGATCATGTGCTTGAGTGTGCATTTGCTGGTTCAGAAAATTCAAATTCAAACAAGTTCCGAACTCAGCCATGTCAAAAATAGCACATGAACTGCAGTTAATTGCAATTATGCTTTCAGTTTTACTAGACTGTGTAGTTGTTGGTATTTGCTTTTCAATTTAATTCAGTTTTTCCCATCCAGTAGAAGGCTGATGAAAGGTGCACATGAAGGTTTCCCGAGGTAGATTAGATTCTTTTCCGTCTTGAAATATAATGAATCATATTTTCTGTATTTGAGGTCTCATTAGCGAGGTTTTACTAAAATCCAGGGCACACAGTGGCTTTATTTTTTAATGAAAGGCTCATCATTTTCTCATAGCACAGTAAAAATAAAACACAGGGATGGTTTTCTTGTGACATGATAATTGAGCTAGTTAAAATGATCTGGAGAAGGGTCTGAAATTCCTCATGCTTTCTTAGAAACTGTTTTCTTCCTCATTTTGTATGTAAATGTGAAGCTTGGCAAATTACGCAGATGGGAAAATCTCCTTGGTTTTTAGTGGTTTTAAAGCATCCCGGTGAATCTAGAGAGAGACATGAGGCTTGACTGGATCACATAACGAGATTCCGTTGCAATAGAGAGCTAAATTAACCATGTGCATATGAGACTGTGAACTCTGCCTGCTATATTGTAATGATAAAAGTAGTTTTTCTATAAATGATGATGCATATTTTGTATTCGTATTATCCTGAGGCTACAAAACTGTTCATGAGCAAATAACATGTTACATATCAGCACACCCGGGGCTGCAGGAGGGGAGTGCTGGCAATAAGAGGTGAGAGATTTTTAGCCGTGTGGTTTTAGAGGAGGTTCATGTCTGTGCCCTGCACTGCAGGATTACTTAGGTCATACATTCTCATTTATCAATATCCAAGACCAGGATGAGCAAAATCTGCTGTTAAGTGTTTCCCACTTGAAGTGTTTTGTGTGCCATTTTCCATCCTGTTCCATCCAATCTAGATCTCACCAAAAATATGAAATACCCTGTTCAGTGCATAAATAATTAGCATTTATTTATTGTGAGCCCAGACATCCAAGGTGTTGCATGCAGGATACTCTTATGCACACCTTTTGCCAGTTATCCACCAAGCACACCTTCTTTTGATTATTTTCATCATTTTTACTTTTTTTTTTATTAATGTCTGAAGTCCCCTAAAGTAAACACACAAGGACAATCACGTCCCTCTTGCATAATCATCACAAGCAACAAGGAATGAAGTGCAGACGTGTGAGGTGCTTCATTTAGTTTCATCAGTGCTCATACTATCACTCATCCTGGCATGGTTCGAGTCTAGTTCTTTATCATTTTGTCAGGAATTAACCAGAGCTAGAGCTGATTATTTATTGAAGATTATTGTTGTCTAAAGTAAAGGTCTCATCTTTTAAATAAACTATAAGGCCAGTTTTTTCTAGCAGCACGTTAAAGTTTGCAAGGATCTTCTGATGCAGGTAGCCAGAAACATTTTGTTTGCACATGCCTTTTTGTTTGCTGCAGAACCACTTACTTTTTAATGCCTCTCTTTATCTTTCAAAGTGTGTGTTGTGACTGGCATGTTGTTGGCAGATATTCAAAAGGTAGTTGGGGCACACTTTGTCTTCTATCAAAACGTCAGGAACTGATATTTATTTTAATTTAAAACCAAGATACACTCTGTTTTGTGTTTCATTCCTGAATGCAGCTGGTTGTTTGATAACAGGGCTCATGTTGTTAATAGGATTGCAGAAGTCAGTAGATTTCAAGGCACACAAAAACTTGATTTTTTTTTTTTTTTTTAAATATACGGCTTTGTTCAAATAACTAGTTTGCTTTTGTTTCCTAAACGGTCTTTTAAATAAGTATGTTTTCCAGTGACTTTTGACTCCCCAAATGAGCAGTTGCTGGGAGAGCTTTCCTTTGTGGGTTTATCAGTCAGCATGATTTTGATGGCTCACCTCGTGCTTTGGAGATACAACTGCCTTCCCGTTGCAAAGAAATTCAGTGTCGGGAGTGCTACATGATGGCAAAAATATTTGAGACATTTTTAGATGTTCCAGCCTATCCCGTTCACAGCTGTACTTCCTTCTGATGCCCATATTGCAGTTCAGGATGCTTACCCAGGGGTTGTAGGGTACAGAGAATTATGGGCAGGTACATTCAGAGAACTGCAGCAATAAAGGAGGAACATGAAACAGAGACCTGTAAAAGGATAAGTATGTTTTAAAGTTTTTAGTAGTGGTGGTTTGGATTTGAGCCTTCTGTTGCTCTAAATTTAGATTCCAAATCACATCCAGTGCCTATTAGCACAGTTAAATTCCTTCCCACTCCCTGTCCCCCCTACCTGGGTAGCAAACAGGAGGGAAGGAAATGGAGCCACAGGGTTCTTTCCTACCCAAGCCTTTCTCTGGCCACGGTGGCTTCTCTGGTCTATGAAGCAAAAATAATCCTCTCGGTGTTGCTGTGCCCCATTTTTTACCACAGCTTGTCTCCCCAGGGTCATTTCCTTCCCTTCAGCACACTGGACATGAGCTGCTCTGGGTGACTGCACAGGCTGGGGAGCTGGGTCAGGCAGAGGGTTCTTTCTTTCCTTGGCTGGTTTTTAAGTTTCAAGCTTTTACAGTTTCAACTCGAGAAGGAGATTAATATTGTGACAGTAAGAAAAATGCACAAAATTACACCCACAGCCGAGAATTTGCCTCCTCCAGCTGCTGCAGAAGGGTTACTTGGCAGCTGCTCGCTCGGATACATCAACTCCCATCACACTTGATTAACCCACACAGCTATGGGCCAGCACATTGTTGGCTGACAAGATAAAGTTAAGTTTAATTACTGTTATTTTCACGATGAATGAAGTATTTCCTCCATAGGCTTCAAAAAGTTAGATGAGACAGCCGTCACTGGGAGAGTGGTAAGGAGCTGAAATATGAGACTGCCTTTCAGCTGTGAAGAGCAATCTGTGTCTTCCAAGATTTTTTTTTACTTTCTCTCAGACAAATTGTGGCACTGTTAGTGTAACTTAGAAGCTGAGAGATGTCTGTCAGCTGCTTTGACAGCAAAAGCTGACAGATCTAAAATTCTGTCCAATCTTTCATTTTGGGTGGTGTTGATCAGTGGTCTTCTGAGGAAGTAATGAATTTGAAATATTAGATATTCCCTGACATATATAAAGTTAGATTTTTACCGAAAATCTCAAAATTTGAATGATTTTCTATCACACAAAATTTGGCTAAGAGATATTTTATACTCTGATGTTCCTAAATATAATCCTGTAGAATGTAAATTTGAAGGATCAGGTAAAACCCCTGTGGTATTTTCAGGAGGAAAAACATTTTAGCCCTTCTTAGCTGGGCATTTCCAGCTTCCCTAACCATCTTTTAGGTACACAGAGCACCTGCAGTCACTTCTGCAGAAAAGGTGTCATGCAAAGCTGCTTACTCTGAACTTACTCATGAGTTGGCTTTCAAAACCACCCTTCCCCTCTCTCCTGAACAATTAATTACTGGTAAATAGTTGCTGTGTGTGAGATAGAAGTAGCTTGAAAGGGTGGGAATAATTCATTTGTTATTGAGATTTTGCATTGCACTTTTTCAGCCTTATAATGCCCTGATATTTTATGATTTTCCACTGTGCTTTTGCATTACATGGTAAGGCCAAGGCAGAAATAAACCTAGTGTGCATTTAAATTCTTCTAATCTTGGCTTTTGTGATTTTGAAAAGCCTTGTTGTCAGTGTCTGGATTGTATTTTGATTCCAGAAGCACTTATAAGTTCTATTTTAAGTACCATAGCTCTGGAGTTTACAACATGCTTTTGCTCAGGTCTTTTTTTTTCTTTATTCCCGTTTACAAAAAGTGCTTCCCACTCCTCTGATTTGAGTGTGCTTTAGGAAAACCCCTAATCTTTCAGTTCCAATAGTTCAAAATAATTGTTCTCTTAAGGAAAAAAGAGAGTGTGGGTGGGGGGATGTTCTGTGGAGTTTGCAGTTAGCTGGGAGTGGATCTACCTGTGGCTGAGCAAAGCACAGTAATTGGCAGTGCACCACAGCTGAGAACACTAACGAGTTGGCAGCACTTTCTCTTGCTCTTCTCTTGCCCCTTCTCCCCCAGTCCCTCCAGCCTGCTTCTGTTTAGCATCCCCCATGCTCTGCACAGCCCAGTGTCTGCAGCCAGCCTGGGAATGCTGCACCAGGTGTAAAGTGTGAGCAGTGATTTGGAGCTGGGCCAGAACACAGGTACAGAAGGTCTGTGAGTCCTGTGCAGGTGCTGGGAGGACAGTGATTATTTAAGAGCGAGGCAGTGGCTGATTTGTACCCCTGGAGAGCTCTGCAGGCTGTGGCTGCAGGATTCTCTCCCGTGCTGGCTCTGTGTTTATCAGCTCTGAGCCTGCCCTTGTCCTGTGTCATCACAGGCACTCGGGGTACAAACACACAGGGACAAAGTCCTGGCATTCGACGGGACCCCACAGAGCTTCTCCTTCCTGCCACAACAGCCATTTCCAAGCTGTGGCTGTGCTTTCATTTTGCCAGGGTGGAATCAAAATGCTCCCAATATTTGATTGCCCCGTAATCCTCACTAACAAAGGCTTATCAGAAATGTTTGTGTCTGGAGAATGAACTGTCCTGGTCCCTCTGGATTGTACCAGAGAGGCAAAACAATGGCTAAGAACTCATCTGCTCTGTCCTAGAGGGTATGGGGATACCTGAACTAGTGCTGGCTTTTTTCCTTAGCTTCAGGGAGTAAATCCATGTGCATTTCAGCTGAGGTAATTCGCCTGGCCTTTTACTCCAGTACCACGTGGCTGGAGAATGCCTTGTTTCATGGCTTATTTCCATACCTCAGACTCTGATATTAGAGATCAGTAATCAAAGATGCCTATAAAACTTGAATTACAATGACTATTCTTGAAGTAATTTTGCCTGTATTTTCTATACAATAGTAGTAATAATAATAGTTGTTGTTATTATTATCACTAATTGCAATATTAACTGTTATGTTTTTGTTTGCTGCAGGCTGGAAATTAAATCCAGTTGTTGGTGCAGTTTATAGTCCAGAGTTCTATGCAGGTAAGGATTGCTCTATGATTGTCCAATTGGCCATATTTGATTTTAGTATTCTTTAAAACATGCAAAACTACAGAATCTGTGTTTGGTGTGAGGTTTGGTTTCTTTGTGTGATTCACACTATTTACAAGTCACTTATACAATTGTGATTCAAGATTTTACCTTTATCTGGGTGTACTAAACTTTACACAGAAGATATATGAATACCTTTTTATTGGAGAGTAGATAGTATAACATGAAATGTACTGCAATATCCTAGTCTTACATGAGATTTGATTTTATTTTATTTTATATTTCAGTACAGTCACTTTCTTTCAGGAATCCTTTAGTAAGGAACAATGGCAAAAAAATCTTATCTATAAAATATATATATATTTTGTATATACGTGTATGTAGACATACATAGGTATAGAGTATCTGCATTCATAATTTTTTCCTGAGCATTTTTCTTTACATTTTATATTTAGTTTTTCAGTTTGATGTTTTTGTATTTTAAATCTATATTTTCACCTGAGACCAGATTCTGATTCTGGTTGCAACTTGGAGTTAGAGAGATTCAGTTTTTGTCTGCTGGAAGTCACCAATTTCTAAATGTGCTTTAGGAACAGGATTGGAAAGAAACTTATTTGTAGTCCAAAACCCAGTTGATTCCAGAGGAATTTGAACGCTGCCGACAAACATCTGTCGGGAAAGCATTTTTCATGGGTGGTAGTTAAGCAGGGGAAGAGGTTGCCTGCAGAACCTGGGGAATCTCCACTCATGGGGATATTCGATTCTCCAGTTCACAAAAATGAAAAACATTTGTTAGTTTGAGGGACTCCAAGAGATGAAAATTGTTGAAAAGGCCACTGTTACAGATATTTGTGGTTATAAAAGTGCCTCTACTGAGATAGATAAGAAATGTTCCAATTAGGGTAAAAGTGGCACAGTACAATAAAAATACTAACTTGGCATTCATGGAATTGCAGTACTTGGTGTAGGAAGAATTTATTTCCTTGCTGATGTATATCTATGTTGAAAACAGGAATTTAACATTGATCTCGTTTGAGTAGTTAGTGAACCAACCCTGAACCTGCATAAATTAGAAAGTCAGAGTTATTAGTCATCTTATATAAATGACTTTGTGTTAATGACAAATATAATAATATTCCCATAGTACAGTAATCAATTTTCTAATACGTATGCAGAATTAACAATCTGACTTATAATTGTCTCATGAAGTAGGGCATGAAGAGTTCACATAGTTTGTAAATTAAAATCAATATTTTCAATCTCTCCTGAAGGTAATTTTCCTAATTTACTGGACTTTTCCCTAACATTTATTTTGTCTTTTAATTATAAAATGGCAGGCTATTGATTTTTTTGTATAACCTCCTAAAGTCCCAAGTGCATTTTTATTGCCAACACTAGGGAGGTGTTTGCCCTTCTTAATGAGAATCTTTAATTACCATTAGAAGAGTATTAATTTAATTTTATGAATTATGACACAAACTCCACCACACCTTTGCAGAAAGTTCCATCAAGGTACTTCATTTATTTCAGATTTTTTTTTTCTGTGTATACATGCAGGCAGGTTTATGTTTGGGTTTTGTTGGGTTTTTTAGTGCACTTTCTTCTTTCTAATGCATTTTCTTTATATTGACTAAAAGATGATATTTTTCACATTTAAGCATTTAAATTTTCTTTTAAACAATTAAGTTAAAATTGTGCAGATCTCTTAAAACTGATAGGAAATGAAACAGTAAAATAGAACTGAAATTCTTGCATGTTGGAATAGAATACTGTGACTTATCTTTGCTTTTGGGTTCCCTCCACCACCTTCCTTAGAGAAGAAACAATTGAATATTTGAAGATTATAAAATTAGAGATGTGATTTCTAAGACAGTCTGCTTGTTTGGTTTAATTGTTGTCTCCAGCACTGTCATGATAAAACTGTACCAACTTTTTCACAGCCAGTGCAAGAAGTTCCTTTAGCTCCTAATAAATGATGAAAAATTTGGCCACTTCTGAAATAAAGATGATACATTTACAGAGAAACTGTTGATTTAAAGTACCTTTAATCTTCATAAATAAGTGAAAAACAGAAGGTTATACAAAGCTGTCAGGATGGCACTGATGAATGGCAAATTCCCCCGTTTCTCAATTGCCGGCGGCGCCGCAGCCGCGAGGCTTCCCTGTATTGTACATCAAATCTGCCAACTCATTTCTGTGATTAAATATTCCATCAGCGCGGGCTGGAAGGCGGTAAAGCTTAACAAGATTCATAAGATGCACCACTTGAATACACATAACTCACTTCCTTGGATGGAGAGCACCCCGCGTGCACAGGAAAATTAGAATTGAGTTAAATTACTCCGTGAGACAAGATCAATAGAGAAAGGAGAAGATCCCCTAATGCAATGCAAATCTAAGATATAGTTATGTCCTGACAACTTGAAGCAGACAATTAAAGTCAAATAGGGAGGAACGCAATGTAAATCAACCCTAAAACCTTGAAGATAATAGTAAACAGTAGGACCAGTGACATGATTGTTATAGCTCAGGGTGTTTTTGGAGTGCACACTTCTGTGAAGGAAAACCTTTATTGAGGGAACGCGTGACAGCTAAAAATGGAGACTCCTAGATGCACGACAGACACTGTGGCAGGAAAGTATTATTCAGGGACTGCAAAATACTAGATATTTACAAAAGACTATGGATTTTTCTTCCTGGGTAGCCTTTCTAAGGTTGTTTTTTTGTGGCTGTGAAATGCTCATGCAGCAGGAAATTACAGCGCTCCGGCAATGTGGCTCTTTAGCCGTGGTGGCGTTGGTGTGGATTTCCAGGGACACGTTTGGGAAGGGCCCTCTGGAGACTCCTGCTGCACTTCCAGGGCCTAGCAAGGCTCCCTGATGGCCACCAGTTCCTGCCCTTCCCACCCTTCTGCTGGGAAGTCCTTAAATGATATTTCAGAGAAAACTAAAGGAATTTTTTTTTTCATTTATCATTTCAGCTTTTCACAGAATTGCACTTTTCTGTATATGATCATGGATAGAAAATCTTTAAAAAATTGACTTATGTCCACAGTTTCCCTCTAGTAAATAAAAGCATACTATTTAAGGGGGTTTTCCTCCTTGTGAGGAAGAAATGTTTAATGAAGTTATGATATCCATTTTTATCTTTTCCAGTAAAATATTTATTACATTCTTAGGCAGGTCCTAATAAGGAAATTTGTAAGAAGGACTCTGTGATTTGTCTCAGAAAGTCTTCATGGAAACTGGGATAATTTTTTCATCTCTTTGTATATCCATCCAGTTTTAAATACATCCCATAGTTTTCCTGTATTTAAGCTAGAGTCTGTTTTTTTCCCCCATACACTCATTTATGGCTAGGAAAATACAGATTTTCAGCTGGGTTTCTTTACTAGGTGTGCTCTGGTGCTTTCTTTGTTTCTGTGGTTTGTTATAATACCATTTTCACCTGCTTATTTTTATATAGTGTATATTTTATCTGTAATACCGAGCCTTTCTTTCTGCCTCAGGCAGTCTGACAGCAAAGTTCCAGGTTGTTCCTTTCAGTTATTGCAGATCTTTTTGTTTTTCTCTTTTGGGTTTTGGAATGATGAATTTTTGAGCAATCTCTTGCACTCTCCTTATGGAAATATAGAATATTGTTGCACCTGTGTTACTGCAACAGATCGGTCCTGTAAAGCAGATAGCTTGAGACATAGTAAGGCCATTTTAAAAGACTTTGTTATTCCTGGCATGTTTTGTCATTCCTCCATGTTTTTGTTTTACCTGTTGGAGAGACTCATTTTTGGCAGTTCCCAAACGCTGGGTGGGGGAAAAGATGGAATTCCCTGGGAATCTAGTGAATATTCTTTCAGAGAACAGTTGAATTCACAGTGACTCACATGAGAAAATATTCTTGGCCGGTCATAACCAACAAAAAATATTTCAGAAATTTCAAAATTTAAGTTGACAGTGGAGAAAGAAAGTACTGAAGATTAGAGGTGAAGAACCATTAGAGCAAGTCATGGAGCACAGCTCAATGGAAGGTAGAAGATCCCATCCTCCTTTTACTTAATGCACTATTATTTTTCCTGAATTTTATTAAGTTCTAGGAGTTTCAGGAGGTAGTTTCAAGTCATCCCACATAGCTGAGTAGTTGTATTCACTCCATAAATAGTCTTAACTCAGTGAAGACTATCTAAGCACCCCATTTCTTGGGCAGTTTTTCCAAGATCACTGGTAAAATTTTCCCCATCACTAAAAATGAAAGAGGGGGGAAGAGTTTGTGCATTTTTAACTACTTTATAAGACCTCAGAAGACAGAGAAGTTTTAGATGCCTGGGGCTTTTTGGCATGTTTGGATCTGGAAGCCAGCAGTATCCACCAACAATCAGATTTTGTAACAAACTTCCTTTCAAAAATTTGTTCAAAAGTTTGGAATATAATGTTATATATAATTAAGAAGTAAAGAACTACCATAGCAAAATATATATAACCATGCCCTTAAGTAAGAGGAATCCAGGAGAAGAGAGGATTCCTGTACACTTGCTAATACTAATTCTCTTTGTTCATGTCTTAAAGCATCTATTTCTGGAGTGTGAGAGCACCTGGGATTCATTTCATCTTTCTAGTGTTTCTCTTTGAATTTAAATGAGTCTTGCATAAGCTCAGCAAATACCCTAGAAACACTTCTCAGTGAAGATGTTTGGAGTTTGGGAAGCTGAATTATATGCTTGCACAGCAATTCTAATCCTGGGGTAAAAGTTCACTGTATGGCATCTCTAAAGCAGAATTTTTGTAAAAGCTGTCTGTCTCTACATAGATTTACTCATTTTACGATTTGATTGCATACACTTAGATTCAAACTTTGTTATTGGCTAAGCAGATTTTTCTAAATAAATATATTTGCAGTGGTGTTAGATAAGCAGTTTAAGTAGTTTTCTAACTACAGCTAAATAATTATTGTTTAATATTCCACCTGTGTTATATAGATGCTCCTTTTCAAAGCATAAAACAAAGCTGTAACTGTTGTTTCAAAAACTGTAATGTTAAAAGTACCATCATACAAATGAGGAGTTCCTAGGTAGATTAACACCGCTGATGACAGCTAATGCATTTCTAAAACTCTGTGGAGCTTTTACAAGCCATTATAGAGGAAATCCTGGTATATGAAAGATGAATAAAGCCAGTAGAAAAATGGAATTCAGCATCTGCACTAGCTATTTACTACTACTACTTCTAATAATAATAATAATCCAGAATTAATTATGCCTTATGCTACATTATAATGAGTTCCTTATTAAAAAGTATACCCTCGTGGAAACTAAACAAGGCTTATTCAAAGCTAATGCCAATGACTTATTTTTTTAAACATTAATTTTGTCAATTGGTTATATATTTAAATCTGGAGCAGGATTAGTCTACCTATATTCACCAATGTTTTGAAGTCTGCACATTTTAAAGAGAGCATCACAGATCCTGTCAGTATTCCCTGTGAAAGGTGTTTCTCTTGGATTTATGTCACACGGGATGTACTTAGGCTTTGATACTCTTCCTATGTGATCTCTAGAGGAAATTCCATAGACTTGCCTATTCAATTGTAAGTCTTCAACTATAGATACAGCTTTGTGCCAGAAGGTGGGAAATGGTTAAGAAGGGAGTTTTTGCTTCTTCAGTGTAAAAGTTTGTGAATTTTGACCCCAGTCCAGTATGGAGAACCATTTGATACTGGATTATGATGGATTTGTTCACAAACAGAATCCATAAAACCAGGAAATCTGTATTTGCTGAAAGCTGGAGTTCTTTCAAAATAGGGGAAAGGATGTGTTTGAAGGCGGGCAGTTGGACCTCTTTGCTTGATGGTAAAATCTTGCTGAGATGTAGGTCTTGATCTGCTGAGCATGTTTCCATGTTTCTCTTGATTTTACATAGTAGGTTTCCTTGTTTGTTTAGATATTTCTTAAATAAGCCAAAAGAAAACCTTCTGATCAAGCAGGAGCTGTACTGTCCTTTCTTTGTCATTGCATCGTTTCTAAGTTCTTGTGTTTGTTCAGATGTTTTTATTGTGCATATAATTGACCAAATTTTAAAGGGCTAAAAAAAGTTAAGTACTGTTCTTTACTCACAAAGAGAATCTTCAAGGAAAATTTCTGCTTGGACTTCTGTTATTTAAACATCTTTCTTGTGCTTAGTGAAAATGTGTTCTATGGCTTCCTGGTTGGTGAGAGACCTACAATGAGTTAAATAGCTGAGGTGACAGCCTCTCCAGACTGTGTGTGGGGTGGGTTTAGAGGCTGGATTTAAATCCAGCTCTTTTAGAGCTACTTCTCCTGTCTCACCAAATACTTGGGCAACACCAGTGAGCCTGGGTGGGCACTGCCTGGGCCTGAGCTGAGGCTGCAAGGTGCACTTTTGGAATAAAACTGGGGCCGTAATCCAAGTACCAGCCACAGATAGATGTAGAAAGCACTGGCTTAAGAATCTCTCAGAGGAAAATTTAAGACAAACTGCAAGGTCATCACTAAAACATTTGTTTGTTCAGAACCGGGTGGGATATTTGCAGTGCTAGATAAGTTAATAGCAGTTATGTGGAGGAATAAATTCCTCTGATTAGAAGAATAACCAAGTTAGGAAGATCCATGTGTTAGGATGGACAGTCAGGCAGCCAAACTGTCCTGAAATGTAAAGTAATAAAGTAATATATGAAATGTAAAGTTAATACAGTTAAGTGGAATGGAAAACAACTCTGCTCTGTGTTAAACCTTGATTACGTCTGTAAATTAATGCTAAAGCAGTTTAAGATTATGGTTGATTGTATTCCAAACATATTGCTAATGTTTTCTCTTCCATCTTAAGCATTTTTTCCCCATTTTGGGCACTGGATGACAGGATCCCCAATATGCACTGTAATTGCATTTTGTAATGCTTATTGAGAGTAACTTTCCAAATACAGAGTTTTTATTCATTTATTTGTTATGGAGGTAGCTGAGATGGGGGCTGTGATTTACAAGCTTTACAAGCTCGGTTGGTTTGGTGCTCTCAGGTTTTTCTTTTGGAATCTCCAAGCATAGAATTGCTTCTAGAGTAAAAGTGAGTGCTTTGGGAAGTTTGGAAACATTGCATTACCATTTTTGTAATGGTTTTTTATGGTCCTGAAATTCTGGAACATGCCTGGGCTAGGAAAGAAATAGACTAGCTAAAGCCAGGATTATACATGATGATTCAATTTTTGGTCTTTTGTATTCTCAGCTTGTCATTCAGAATAGAATTTTATTTATAAGTTAGAGCCAGCATTCACTGGCGTAAGCAAAGAGAACTGAGGGATTAGTAATTTGCATCTCTGCATCTAATTGCATTAGATTTGCATCTCTGTCTTATAGATTTACTGAAATAGGTAATTTACACAGAAAATAGTGTCTTGACACAATATGAGAGGATAAAGCATAAACACATCCACTTGTAATCCCTGCAGGGCCATGTTGAAGCTGGAGTGTTTGTGTTTGGGCAGAAAGGCTCCAGTTTCATTTATTCTGTGATTCCTTTCCTCTTGCAATCTTTATTCAACAGGCAGACATATGAATGCAACCCATTTTAGTTATCAGCAGAACATGAGTGCATTTTGTGTATTTTCAAGTATCTTATTTCAAGAAGAGTATAATTCCAGCTCAGAGTTTACTTCAGAAGTTTATACTTTAGAATTTCTCTCATGTTTGTTTCTCAAAGTTACAAGTGAACGAAAAATAGCCGTCATTTACCTACCTGCCTGCCTACCTACTATGTCTGCTAGAGGACCTAGAAAGATTAGGAATAAAGATTTGATTTTCCAAAGATCTCTAACAACTTCAGTGGGACACAAGTCCTAGTGTAAAATAATGGCAATGGATGGCACAGAATATTAGTTTATGTGCGCCTGAGGTTGTAGAGAGAGATCTTATACTAAACATATTTTGCAGGAAGTCCTGATGGTACCACTCCATTTTTATTTTTTTTTTCATGGCTAAATAGTACCTGTCCAGTTTTTAGGCTTTTCTGGTGACAGTGTGTGCATAAGGATTTACACTTGGATGCCAATGATAAAGTTCACTAAGGAGCACAGATAAACTCTCCAAGCATGGTGCAGATTTTAGGACAAGCCCAAGTTGAGTTTGTGCAATTTAGTTTCCGTTTAGTTCTGTTTAGTTACCAGACAAGGAATGCCTGTGACTGATTAATCATCTTTAAATTATTTTTTGGAAAGGGCAGCTTACTGCAATTGCTTTACTTTGTGAATGGAAACATTACATGAATTGTTCCTGCAATGCAGCCAGTCTGTGGGAAGGCTGGCCTGTTAATTAAATGGGAAACAAGTCAGTCCCACAGTGTGTTTTTAAGCAAGGAGAGATCCCTGTTACTGAGGGATGAGTTGTACGTCCTGCAGAGGGAAGAGGTGGGGAGAAGGGGAATTAGGGGGGATTATCTCATACTAGAGCTGCAAATTTTGTTGCTTCTCTGATTTTTACTTGCATGATATTGACCCCTTCCAATCCCAGTTTGTGACAGCATCCTGGATATAGGAATGCACAGGAATAACTGGGGAGAGAGGTCTGTTTCCCAAAAGCTGGGAAATGGATGATGCAGCCAGCAAAGAATAATGGAAGGGTGGCTTACAAAGGATGTTTGCTGTAACATTCATCGCTGTTCCCCGAGTCAGTGCCTCAGTTTGTTGCGTGTTTTGGGGACACTCTAAGAGGGTTGGTAATAAAGAAACACCCACTATGCTTAGAAAAGTGATTGAAAGGAAAATTAACATCTTAGCTAGAAGTTTTGGATGGAGAGATCCCAGGAAATGTCTTAGAGACGCATACCTTCGCTGTCGGGTTTTTTGGTGTGGATTTTTTTTCCCTCTCTCTATTTTAAACAGTGTATATCAGGTTATATGTGAGACAGGGACTTACACATAAATGAATGTATAGAGCACAGGTTCTCATTACCAGCAGCAAGCACACCCAGGCTGTTCAATAATTGAATGTATTTCAGGTTTGCTGTCAGAAGGCAATATAGGAACGGGTTTGGACTTAGGAAAATCACCTTTAGACATCAGCTACTTGAGATTCTCCTCCCTACCCTCTTGTTTAAATGAAACTATGTATAAGCTTTGGTGGGATTAAACATGGGTTTTGTTTGTGTTTTTAACATATTGGAAGAAAGGAGGCATGAGGTTTGGGGTTATGTTACTTTATTCCTTGTTCATAATGGATGAAACAATCCAGTGTATCAACACAACCATCCAGGAGCGGTTGTGTTAAAATCTCAAGGCTATTATTCAATTTATAGAGATCCCAGATAACTGAAGGCTCTCACAGAGCACTTCTTTTTGAATTAACAGTGTATTTAAAAGCATACTAAGTCTGTGTAGTTTGACTATTGATATTGAAGGGCTAGGAGAGCACTTAACTACTATTATGTATTCAAGAGAGAGGCTGTAGAGGCTCTCTTTAAATTCCCTAGTCAGAAGGGACAATAGAAGCTAACACACACTATTATTGTACAACAGGAGTCTTTTATTAGGTGTTTCTGATCCATTTCCTTGAGACATTTTGAAATAATCCATCACAGAACAATATTTCAGACCAGAACAAAAATAGTACTATTTCTGTCTGAAAATGCCAACGTTAAATTACACTTTTAGAGCAGCAAATCAAGAGCGGACATGGATTGCTTATGAGGATCCTTGATACACTTGCAGATCTCCTGATTTGTTCATGAGAGGTGCAGCTTTACAGTTTTCTTCATGCATTGAACACCAAAGTGTTTAGGACTAATAGTTGTTGCAAAAGGCCCAAAGGAAAAGAGTGATCAGGATGATCAGAACTAACTCAGGGAGCGCTGGCTATCATCCAGCTGGACTGGGAGAAAAAGAAAATGAGAAACAATCATTGAATTCAATAAAGAATGTATTTTTTAGATTTAGATTAGGCTCTTAAAATGACAGTTTATAATAATATAGACAAAATGAAACATAAATAGCTTCGGGTTTTATTCACTTTTTCCTGTGGATTTGTTTGGATTTCTTTGTTTGTAAGCAGTATTATAGAATGGATGAACTGGTACTTAGTTGTGAGAGGCAGTAAGAAGCTCCTTTTGGTAACACAACAGCAAAAACATGTGTAAAGAACGGCTGATTTACCTGGAAAGATGAGACTACAATGGATTAGAGTAATGTAATCACTAAATCTCCTTGTATGTAGTAAGTCACTCCGTTCCTGTATTACAAATGCTCATTTTAGCCACCTGTGCACTGAAACCCAGCGCAGCCCAGCCCTGGATACTGAGCTGATTAATTCCTGCCACTGAAAATGCTTCTGTGCTTGCCCTCATTGTGAAGGCAGCAGGTGGGTGCTGTAGAGAACTCAGCACCATTGTCACTTTCCAGTTCCTCCAGGAGCTTTTATGAAGCTGTGCTTCCTTAGGATTGCTGGAGTGAGAACATTTTCCCCCCGTGTCTCACTTTGTTATGTTCCAGGACAAACCCCCAGTAAGCAACTTCTGTCCTCTCCTTTTTCATAATTCCCCCCCAAATTCTTGGAGAATAAATACCAGCACTGTAACTTGGAAACTTTTGGTTCATGATCCAAGGTGCTCATGCCAGGTACATGGTGAGGTGGTGCACTGTAGGCTCAGGTTCTCTGTCATGGTCTATAAACTTTAAACCATTGCCAGGAAAGGTTTCTAGAAGTTCCATCTACTTCCTGTGGCAGGGGAGAGCTGGGCCCATAATCCAGGCCTTGCACCTCTGTTAATTTTACACCAACAGCGTGATTTTAGCTAATGGTGTATGGGGTTTTTTTCTGCAGAAAATGTTATTTCAATTTATACTTCCTCAAGCAATACCATGAGAGATTCCAACTCGTCGTGTAAATTCTTTTGAACTAATTGCAGATCTTTACTTCTGAGCTGCCTGTAGTGCTGGCTACACAGTGGTCCAGTGAAAAGCTATTTTTGACAGAAGGGGTTTAAAAATCCTTATAATTTAGTGGATGAGTCCACACGTTGATCCTTGGTGTTACTTCTTGGCTCTATGAATATTTGAGAAATATTTTTTGAGAAAATTTGAGTAGTTTTTTTAGCTCTGTTTTATATGAGGCAGTGAGTACTCCGTGCAGCACCACGAGCATGTTGGTGTTTCTGTAGATTAGTTTATCTGCATCATGTAAATAACTGTACACAAAAAACTTATTTTTGAAAGTATGAAAAAATGAGGGGAAATGCATTTAGTCAGAGATCTTGAAACCACTGGGAACTGAATTTCAACTATTCTAAAAATATTAATGACTGCACATCACTTTTTTTCCACAGCCCTGAATATTTTTAGAGTAATTATTTCTCAAAATAACTGTGGTGCTTCAGCAAAGGACCTCATCAAACAGTACATTCCTAATCATGGGCTGCAGGAGAAAACAGTGGAGGAAGAGGAGGATGAGTGGGAATAGTCTTTGATCTTGGCAAGTCTGGTTTTGTCCGTGCTGCCAGGCAGCATTCCAGGGGTGAGGGCTGGGTCTCTGCAGTGTCCCTGCCCCCAGGCTGCTCCCTCAGTGTCCCCTCTGCCACTGCTCCCTCAAAACTTTATATTTAAATCCTCTTCCTTAAAAAAAAAAAAAAAAGAAAAGAAAAGAAAAAACCAAGTCCTTTATTCAATCACACTAGAATTTAGTGTTCTGGAGGAAAAAGAATTCTTTTTTATTTTTTCCCATTGGGGAATTTATAGATTGTTTCTGTGTTCGGAGGTTTATCCAAGATCTTACTGTAAATAATTCAGTCTTCCCTCAGTTGTATGAATTGCAATTGAAATATTTTTAATACCAAAATTAGATGCAGAAGAAATAATCTTTTCTTACTAAAGTCGATTAAAAAGTTCAATATTTTTTCTAACAAAATCTAATAATAATGTTTTAGTTATCAGTATTAATTTTATGTACAAATTCAAAGGCAGATTGTCAAAATATAATTAGAAGGCTCTGTGCAAGAAATTAAATACACTCTAGTAGCACAGATGAAAAAAAGCATCTGTTTTGAAGTACTTTAATTAGAAATTAGATGACTAGAGTAGGGAATATTAGATTTGTACAAGATGAAATCAGAAAAAAAAATAAGAATTTTAGCTGCAACGAATAGGGAAATACCTATGGAACATGGAGGAAGCCAAGTGTTACTTAGGATTTATGGTGAATAATGTAAATAACCTGTAACCTTTGATTTCTAAAAATCTTTCACTCTGTTTTCTAGACATACTTGAAGTCATTATAGTTCTATTATTCTTAAACCTATTGAAAATGACTGCTTTTCCTAATGTGTTTCTCTCAGCTGGATGAATGCCTCTGGGTCTTCAGCTCACTTTCATTTTCAGGCTTCTGCAGTAGCTCAGGTTTTGAGGCATCTGTGGTGTTAAATTCTTCCATATTCCAATGTCCACATTCCTGGGGCCAAACAAGTGTGTGGATAGGGCCTGTTTATTTATTTATTTTATATTTAAACTGAAAATACTGCTGGTAATTAGGGTCTCCATAGCTGCATGATCATTTGCCAGCTTCCACACGGGGGCTGAAGGCTGAGAGAGATACCGACATAGTCAATGCTATGTTGTCTTAAAGTAAGAGGAAAAATGAGCTTGGGTTATGTTTTATCTTTTATATTAGTCGTGGATGGTTGGAAAAAAGGAAGCATCTCAAAATCCTGTTAGTTAAGGGTATGCTGTTGTCTGGGAAGGTTAGAAGCATAGTAATTAATGAGATTTTTTTAGTCACAGTCTTAGTTAAATTGCATAAATTAAAAGAATTATTTTATTATTCTTCAGTATTTCCAATATTTCTCCTTCAAGTGACAGCTGCAAGTAACAATCAAAGAACTGGTTAATGGCAGAATTTTTTTTTTAAGTATTTTTTTAAAAAATTCTGGCCTGGTGAATGGAAGTTGAGAATTGCACCTGTAATACTGTGGAAAACGTGCCTACCATTTGTAATTACTCCTGTCCTTCCAAACACATTGGTCTCAGCTCAGTGCAGTCCCACTGCATGTCAATGCACAATGTCTAAAGTTTCACAGATCTCCACAAAGATTTGATGGGTTTGAATTGTGTGATTCACAAATCCTGACAGCTCGAAGCATGTCAGTGTACGTGTGTATAAAATCCTGTGTGTGTACATACAGATATATGAACATATATCTGCAAAACCAGATGTTTATATCTGCAAAACCAGATATCCCACTTTTCATGGTGAACTGTATTCCAGAAGTGCAGAAGTTTCTTTCCTAGTTTGAAAGTACAGCTATTTCTACCTCTGATCAATGTTCAATCTGTATTCAGCTAAGACTGCTAAAATACAATTTTAAGAAAAACTGAGCTGTTTTATTTAAGTTCATTTAAAAGAAAAAAAGGAAATAACCTTAAACTTGTGTCATTTGTTCAAAATAAGCATTGCAAAAGTATTGGTTTAAATGGATTTGCTTACTGCTTTTACTTTTATTCCTTTGGGGAAAAAAAAAGTGTTTTGTTTTATTTGGTTCTGTTCTTAATCCTGAGCCCAGCTTATTTACTGGAAAGTAGCTGCTATTTGTGCGTTTCTCTGAGCAAAGAACGCTGAATTGAGCTGTGTCAGTGATCGCTCAGTGACAGCGGGAGCGATGTAACCCAGGTCGTACCTGGCCCGATGTCTGCGCTGGGAGTGCTGCACATGATTTTCTGCTGTGCTGGCTCCAGGAGCCTCACTCCAGCCAGGCCCAGGGAGCTGAGGGCAGCAGCCAGGTGGGTGGGTGCTCCCAGGGGCAGCAGTTTAGGGAGAAGCAGGGTGAGAGGGAGAGAGAGCAGCTGGGCGAGGCGCGGGGCTCGCGGTCCCCGCGGGGTGATGTTGGTGTTGGTGTTGGGGGGCATGTCTGTGTTCTGCTTTTTCCAATGTCAAACTGGGTTTGTTTGGGCTCTTTCTGCTCTGAAGCCAAAGGACAAAAAGCGCCCCCGGCTCAGCGCAGCGCTCCGGTTGTGACTTGATTTCTGTTTTGAGATGAAAACTGAGGTGTAGTTGAAGTGCTCCAAAACCAGATACCACTCTCTCTCTCTTTCTTGTAGGCAGGGTGCTGCTGTGCCAGGCAAACCAGGAGGGATCTCCCGTGTACAGTGCCCCCAGTTCACTAGTATACACATCCACAAGTAAGCTAGTGTTATGGCTCGTTTCTTGTTCTGTTTTTGTGACAAAAGCACATTAATGTGAATTAAGCCCCCTAAAAATGTCAACTTTACCAACAGCTCTTGTAAAGGTAAATGTGGTGTTTATAAACATATGTAAGTAATGTCAACAGATAATTCAGTGTTTGCAGTTGCATTTTTATTCTCAAAGTATATTTTATTTGAAAAAAAAAAAGAAAAAAAGAAAAAATTTGCATATATTGCGATGTTGTACAGAAATGGTCAGAAATTCTACAGTAACAGTGAGAGTTTTTGGAATCCAGTACTATTGAGTGCTCTGCATTTCATGTAGATGTTGTGTTTCTTCTTCTGTCCTGCTCACAACTGTGGTTTAATACACAAAGCATCTGTTTCCAGGCCACCATTTGATTGCGTCAGGAAGCAAATAGATACGAAATATTTTTTTTACAAAAGGAGCAGCCTGTGTGAAAAGGGGTATTTTGAGCCATAAAAAGCTGCCCTAATGAAAAGAGCAGAGCCAAGCTGACATGATGGATGCTGCCATCAGCCATTTTTCCATACAAAACTTTGGAGTAGAGATGTGTCCTCTGAAATTCCGAGCAGAAACCTCTTCTGAGAGTGTTTTAGATTGGATTGGTCTGGCATCTGGTGGGATGAGAAGCCTGGAGCTGAATGCAGGAGCAGTCACTGCTGCTCGCAGCAGCCCTGGCTCTGCGTTCAGTGCAGTCCTCTGTAAAGAAAATGCATGGTCTGATTGAACAACATTATCAGATATGCTCTTTATGAAGATTGTATTCAATCTAGAATGCAATTCTGCTCTCTTAGAGCTTATCTAGACTACTAAAATAATTATTTTTTTAATTAAAAGCAGGAATTGGGATGAAAGAGTTCCATAGTGATCATCTCTACAGTCATGTAATTCTCTTATGTCAAACATTATCAGTGGCATCCCCAGAGCTGCTGCTTTTCCAGGATGCAAATGGGATCCCCTTTAAATCAGGAGTCTGGAGTCTGCAAATGCACAGTGAACTAACCAAATGTATCAAGTGTTTTACGTTGCAAATTAAATTGTCAGTGAAGTCTGCATTTGCTTCTAGGTGCTCCAAGAATATTTTCTAATATGCCACCTTTCCCTAGCATTGGTTTTGTTTTGTTTTGGTTTTTTTTTTTTTTTACTTTTTGTAGTAACACAGAGATATGAAGTACTTACAGTTTAAATTAATGCTCCCTTTTGGACATTTTTTGTGCACTCCTTCTTTTTAACTGACAATTGTTTTCCTAAAAAGTGATCCAAACATTTCACTCATCTCACTATTAGGGAGCTTCTTTTAGAGAAGAGAGGGCACGTTTGTTATAATTTTCTGAAAATTGCTCCTCTTTGAAAGCTTTTCATAAGTTTACCCTGTTGCTCCTATTGCCTCACTAAGTTGTACCCTAGGAATTTAATTTCTGGGATTGCTGTTTCCATCAGATGATATTTCCACTAATATTGATTCTCTAAAGAGCAAGCTGAGCTCTGGACTTCACTGTTTCCATTATGTCTCCTGAGCCAGTCCCGTTAAAAAATCTTATTTTGCAGTTGTGCTTCTTGAATAATGATATCCTAACAAACACCTGTTTGTTTTCAATTATGCCAAATACATAAATAAACAGGCTTTGCCTACCTGCCTCCCACTGGGCAATGTGTAATACACAGTTTCATAACAGGCATTGCTGGTAGCCCTTGCAGTAGAAATTATTACACTTTTGTTCAATCTGTGTGTCGGCAAGTCATGATTTTTCCTGTATTATGTACAGAATTTCCTCTTGCCAAAATGCAGTTTCCCCTACAGGGTCACAACTCCTAATAACACAAAATTACTGCAATTACTAAATATTGTAATTAGGTTTTTTATTTCTCCTTATTACAAATCTTTCAATAAAGATGTAAAATAGCTTCATTTCTATAGGAAATTCCCCTAGAAGTGAATAGAAATGAGGGTTGACTTTTGTCTCATTTCTTTTATTAGTTTAAAGATCTTCTATATTCCATTTTTATGCACATTTGTAATATTGAAATTATAACTGATAAGTCAACATTAGTGTCTAGGAAACGGATACTTGTACTATTATCATTCCATGTAGACAACAATATTGCAGCCTTCCTTTTTGAATAATTTGTGAATAGTTTCTTCTGTTACTGCTGATATTGTAACTGTGTGATGTTTTACAACTGCTTACAATGTAAGAATTAGGAGATTTTCAATTTGTAGTTGTTTTAACAGAAGGGAAAGAGTCTGCTGAGATTTTTCTAAAGTGATCTGAGATACTCGAAGTTCCCTGAGTGCTAATGGCATTTAGGAATTTTTGAGATATTTGGAAGAGGATAGTCCCCATTTTTCAAAGTGTCGTCTAACTTGACTGTTCATCTCTTGCTCCTGAGTTGTAAGGAAGGACTGGAACATGGCTGTATTCCTAATTTGGCTAGCTTGGTTTCTCATTGAACTTTCTGGTTTGTAATTGTACTGGCCACTGGTAGTTTCTGATGACTCTGAGCACCTTTACTCGCTGGCTCTCCAGAACACAGACTGCAATTCTTGGAGCTGCTCTTTCCCTTCTGATATTGCATTTCTCCAGGATGTATTTTATGTATCACACCGTACATTTCCCAGCACAATGATTAGTTACACCTCTGAATATGTCAGGAGATGGAAACATGGCCCTGCTTCCTTCCATCACTTCTGGCCCTTCGCATAATACAGAAAGAAATGAGCTGTTTCTCCTGCAAGCAGTGGAACAAATCAGCGGCAATAGTCTCTCATGCCTCATCTGTTCTCTTGTGCTGAAGGAGAAGATGGGACCTGGATCAGTTTTTCATTTGCACATCTATTGTTGGAATAGATAATTTGTTATGTAGAGAGCAGAGTTTCAGCATGCCGATGCGTTCCCATCCCTGGCTGGGACAGCTCCTTTGGCAACCACGGCCAGGAAATCCGGGCAGGATGGCTGCTGCGGATTCCCACAGGATTGGATTCCCAAACCTTGCATTCCCACAGGACTGGCATCTCCAGGGCAGAACTGATCAACAGATTTCAGTTAAATCCTTCATCATTACCGTAATGCAGAATGCAGACAAGTACTGAATGGAGTTATATCCAGCAAGGAATGACTGGAATTCACCAAATCCCAGTGAGTCAGCACTCACCACAATCTTCCCAGAGGCCCAGGATATCTCACTGAAAGTAAATGAAACTGCACATAACTGACAGTCTCTTTTTGCCCTCACTTCTCTAGATTAGTTGCTTCCACAGGGAATTTTAAAATCCTGAAGAAATTTGTATCTACTGGTAAATAAGAAATGTATCAAGAATAGTTTCGGAACTTTTCCAAATCGAAGCCACCCATGAGTGCAATCCATGAGAATGTTAAGACCCTGCTGGAAAAAAGGAAGATTCAAAAGAAGAAAAAAAAGTTCTGTCCCTGAATGTCTGTATCACTGTTCTGCCAAGGACAGTAACACAGCTGGGTATGTATGGCTCAAAAAGGCAAAAATATGAATCTGAATTTCTGCAAGAACCCTTAAAAACTGTTTTGTGCCTATTTCCTCCCATTTTTCTACAATGTAGAAGTGCCTGAAAATGTGAATGAAGTAGAAGCTCCTGAGAGCCAAAGCGTGGGGAAGAAGGAAGATACGAAGCTGTAGAATTGTGAAGCAGTTCAGGTTGGAAGGAGCAGGCTGTGCCAGGGCACCTCTCAGGATGGAGACTGCACAGCCTTGCGGGGTCGCCTGTTCCAGTGACGGAATGTCCTGGCAGTGGAAACCTCTCTTGTTGCAGCTCCCATTTGCTGTCCCTTGTCCTCCCAGCGTGTGCCTGGCCCTGTCCCCCGCTAACGTCCCCGTCCTTCGTGGCAGGGCAGGGGAGAGGAGATGCGTTTCCCGTACAAACGCTCGTGCTCTGGGCTGGCTCGCGGCGCTCCTGGGCTCACCCAGCCCCCGCTGGTGTGGCGAGGCAGCCGCCTCGAGCTGCGCATCCCATCCCTCAGCAATGTCCACTTGTGTCCACCCAGGCCCCGTGGAGGGCCAATACAGAGAGATGGAATTGAAAACTGAAAATTGAAAGGGAAGTTCAAAGGCAGCTAAATATTTTTTACTCTCTAAATCAGCGCTTTGATCTCTGAAACTTTAAGGTTTTATTTTAGCTCCAAGTAAGCATTAAGATACTCAAGTTACTGGGTGTGTAGCTACCAGTGGATTTTTCTGAGCACGTATTGAAGGGACAGCTCACTGTTAGCTACATGATAGCTCACATATATGGTAAATATTTTAAGTTTCTCCATGCCTTTGTTAGAATATGTGCAGATGAACATCTCTATTTCCCAAATGTTTTGCTTGCCCATAAAAGAGAATTTTGCCTTGACTTCAATGAGTACATTTTAAACTGAAGTCAGTTTCAGCTTAGATTTCCTAAATGTTGAGTTGTTTCATCTTCAGCAAGGCTGCTTATCAGCTCCTAAATAAATCTTTCATACTGCAGTCAACTGATAGAATTAAAAGAAGAAAAATATGAAAATGCAAAAGCCGATATTAATTCATTTTATTTTATCATTCTCAAGGGCAAATGAAGTTGATGGCCCATTTTTTAATTGATATATTGATTACAGTTTTGGAAGAAGTGCTGGTGGAATTCAGCAAAAATGATTGAGGTGGTACAAATGCTTATAAATCTGTCCCACGTTGTTCGTGTTCTTTAATTGTAATTGTCTGATAAAACTTCCATCAGTTTCTGTAATTAACCTAATGGTCTAAATGAATTTCCAGATCACTGGTTATTCATTTCAATATAGAAAATGCCATTACATTGAGTTTAATTAATACTAAGTAAGTTCACAGTCCATTGTACCATTAGAATAGAATTTTATTGTTTTAACTGTTTAAATTATGAATATTATTTCCTCTCATCTTGTTTGTCCCATTTACGGACTTGAGTGTTCATTTTCTATTCATACTAAAATAGCATAAACTCCTTATAATTAAAATATTTAAAACCCAATGCTCTTCAAGCTCACATCCACAAAATATCAGTGTAGATGTTTTTTTTGTATTTATTGTTTCAACTATTTTTAAACAGAATTCAGTCAGTGCCAAACTCATAATCCCATGATATGCCCTAGAACATCTTATTTATCTTGATATTCCTTTCACAGAAGTACATATGACAGATAAGCACTCACCAGAGAATACTTTTGCTTTGCGTCAGACAGATATTAAAACAATAAACTATGTTGCCCTGGGATTTTAGCTTCTGAGCGACCAGGAAACAACAAGGCAAAGATGAGATGTTTTTGAAAGGTGGGAAGGCAGTTCTTTTGGAAAATTCCCTGGAAACCTTTGGTCCTGTAACATTTTTGACAAGAAATATTTTTAATGCTCAAGTTTCTTTTTTAAAGCAAATCAGGAAAACACGCTTCATTCCTTCAGAGCAGACATTAGATATGTCCCAAAATTATCCCAATATTCCTACTGTTCCATGCACTATGTGCTAGGAGAGAAGGAAAATCTATGGCACAAGCATAAAGTATTAATTACATGATATGGGAATTTTGTTCTCTATTAAAAATATCAGCACTTACATATAGCAGACATATGTCCTAGTTTTAAAAAGATTTCCTTTTTCCTGTTGGTGTTT
This sequence comes from Melanocharis versteri, assembly GCA_013397845.1. NCBI lineage: Eukaryota > Metazoa > Chordata > Aves > Passeriformes > Melanocharitidae > Melanocharis > Melanocharis versteri. The sequence continues at coordinate 2,274,950 of VZTG01009689.1, read as the reverse complement.
TGTTTTATTTCATAGGTGGAGGATGGTTCAGGATCTTGCTTTTAGAATAAATAGGGAAAATCATAAATATACATTTTATATTTATAAAGATCACATCCAACAATAGGATTTAGTGTATTTGAGGACTCATGTCACAGAAATGAAAATTAAGTCAAGCCTGTCTATGCACTATGTCCTGGCTTTAGAAATAGGTTCCTTGGCTTAGGAATATTAGTAAACCACCTAAAAATGCTGTATGAAACTGTTTTCATGTTTCTTGTTTCAGTGAAGACATTCCAGGTTTTATTTTCCTGTGGCGTTACTAATGGATTGAAGGAAGACCTTTGACATTTCTATTATGTTGTGGGATATTTTCAATACCAAGAAAATTACACAGGGAAAATAGAAATTTTCAAAAGGTGATTCAAGGTGTGCTTCTGAGCCAAATCGTTAGTCAAAGTGTTCTGTTTAGAAACCTTGATTCCGTTGATTTTGTCAGGTTTAATCTGTTGCACACATGTAATTACCTGAAAATTCTACTGTAATGATGGCAGTTTGCTGCCGCTGCAGGCAGCTGCAGGGTGGGTGCTCCTGGAACTTGGTGTGTCCTTCTCTGGGTTTTGTGTGTCATTCAATCCAAATGGACATATATTGCAATGACATCAATGATTAATTTGTTCTGATTTTATTTTTGAAGTTTTTCTTCACTTAACCATTTGGTAGGCTTGCCATTTTGAATTAGTATATGGGTCAGGAACAGTTTAAAAAATGAGTATTCAGGTGGTATAAATAATTTGCTAGCGCTACAGTATTTCTGAATTGAATGTAGGAAGGTTCTGCAAACTAAATTTTTAATTGGTCTGTTTTCTCTTAAGCTAAATTGGAATGGCAGGTCACTTCATCACCGATTAAATATATATCAGTGGATTGTATTTACACCTTGGTGGTTTTGTCGGCTTTTTATTGCTTCACAGGAAAAAGGTAGAGCACTCCTGCAAAGGAGGCTGTGATTGGGCCATTAATTAACCAAATTAACCATTGCAGGGCTGCAGTTCCTGACTGAGGGGGCAAAAATCCTGCCAAAGGGAAATGTCCATACATCTGAGGAGATTAATCACATATATCATTTCCAGGCTACAGAAACCTTATTACTGAACAGTTAGGGGTCAAACTATCTTTTGATATGCTTCCTGAATTAATTGCCTTTATTTAAGAAGAGAACCACCCAGTAGTAACCAGGAAAAATGTGCCAAGTGCCCTTCCTGTTTGTATGTTAATACAGTGGATTTAAGTGAAAGCTTAAATAAAGAAGGTACTAATAGAAAGTAGGAAGGGGATGGCTTTCCCTGATGTATAGAAGTGTAGAGAAATATTGACGTCATCTCATATTGAAATGTCTTTAGAAGGTTCTTAAACTCTGTTCTGGCCCATTGTGTTGGGCCTTGCTTTGATAGGGGATAACACCACTGATTTTCAAGTAAGATAAAAATAGTACAAAATTAAAAAAAAAAAAGTAAAACTGTATTCATATGAATTGCATTATATTCTTGATTTAAATATCATCCTGTTTTTAACCATAAAGCAAACCTCTTTGGGTTTTGTTTATTTGTTTGTTGGGCTGTTTTTGTTTTTGTACTGTTGCCTGAAATTCCTCCTACAGCATTTTTGATGTTCTGTATCAGTAAGCATTGTCTTTCTGTAACTATTCTCAGGATGACTCTCATTTTACTTCCTGTCTATCCATATTTTAAATGGTGACTTATAAGTCATCGCTAAGATACATTGTGTGTGTACAAAATCTGTAAACGTGGCTTTCATTTCACTCCCACAAATGCGTTTTCAGGTGCCTCGCTGTTCACCCTCACTCTCCTGTTGGTCTGTTTTGTGCTGGAGCTGTGTGTCTGAACCAGCAGGCTTAGGAGTTTTGGAAAGAGAGACACGTCCTGAATTGTGTCACTGACTTTTTTTTCCACTTATACACAATCCTGCGTGTGGGTAGTGGGAGATAGCTCGAAAGATGGTAAATTGTGGAGAGTATCTCTGTCCTTTAGTTCAAATAATAAAAGTTGTGTGTGGCCAAGGACAGTTGGGAACTCAGGTGCCTTCCCTTGGTGTCCTGCTGTTGGTGGAGACACAGCACTTGGCCACTGGCAGCACTGGGGACTAACCTGGGATTTAGGACTGTTTGGAATGACTCCTCTCAGAATGCAGCTAAATAGTGAGAATTACATGTAGTAATTGCATTTACTATGTACGTTATACTTACATAGTGAGAATTACATTCAGGATTATTTTGCATCATGTTCTGTGATGCAATTCTACATCAGACCCCTTTGTGCACAGTCCTGGATGCCACCTTCCCTGGCTCTGCATCCTGTAACCTCTCTGCTGTGTCACTCATTTTTGATACCAGACACACAGTGCTGACTGTACATCTCAAATCATCCTGTCTGTCAGACAGCAAGCTCTTAATTTTGTGCTTTTCAGCTTAGCCTGTAAGATTTGGGTTCAAATAAGGGTGCACTTTAGTGTCACTCTATTTTGTGATGGTTGATATTGAATCATGGCTCTCAGAACCATGCTGTGTACAGCAAAATGGGACCTGAATTTCACAAATAGTAAGTGCTTTTTAGGAATTAACATTTTTAGTATCAGTATGACTTTGCAGGTGCAGTTCTTTGTTTTGACAATTCTTCCATTATGGTTTGGGTTAGGTTAACAGCTGGGTTTTTCCTCTATTACTTCTTGCCTAAATTGTTCCCAATGCATTCTGACAATGCTCTTTCTACAGTTTAATAATTCTGTTGAGCTTTAGGAATCCTTGTGTCATCTAAACAGTATTTCTTGTCACTGTATAATTGACTTTCATAAACGTTCAAATTACCTAATTTTGTCATCTCTTTATAGCCATGCTACTCTTCATCCAGCTTTCCACAGCCATGGCCTTCTTCCTTTGTCTCAGAAACGGTGCTTTGTTAGACACAGGGGATTTCTTCCATTTGCTTGAAACATAGCTGTCTGATAACTGGGAACACCAGACAAGATATTGATCACTTTGATCATCTATATTTGAAGATTGTTCTTTAATTTAAGATCAAACGTGTCTCCTCTGATCTCTACTGTTTCTTTTCCTTTTTGGCCTGGATGCTTTTTTACCTCCCAAGCTTTTTTCTTCTTTTTTAGTTGTTTCCTTTGTGAAAAGCCAACTATTCTTTGTACCTCAACTATTTGTAATTCCAGCTATGCAGTACTCTCATTTTGGTTTTAAGTACGTCGTAAGTAATTTCACCACCAGTTATAGCTTTTTTTTTAATTCAAAGCTATAAGTTGGTGTCATTACACAGCTTTACAAGAAGAGTTCTCAATCATCTGAGCTGTTCCTTTGTATCCCTTCACATCCTCCATTTTCCTCTGCTTGTTCCTGGAAACCCCTTGATACCTTAGGGTGATGTCAGGCGGCTGCACGTGCAATCCAGGCAAAGAAGGGTGAGGTGTAAGGGAATTTCTGATAACCACAGAATCCCTAAATGACTGAATCTGAGTGGCTGAGGTTGGAAGGAGCCCTGGAGAACATGTTGTCCACCCCCTGCTCCAGCAGCAAAGCCTTGAGCAGGCTCTCCAGGACCACACTCAAACAGCTTGTGAATATCTTCAAGGATGGAGATTCCACAGCCCCTTTGGGCAGCTGTGCCAGTGACCAGGGAAAATCTGAGGCAGGAAGGTGAGAAAGTCCCCAGGCTTGGGCATCAAGATTTTGCTCAGAAGGTTATAAATGAATGGCACATCATGGTAGCAATATACATTGAAACCAATAGTGGATTGTTTGTGGATTTATTGTACATGAGAAGAGATTAAACAAAAATGATAGTTCCATCTAGACTTAAAATAATTACAAAGAAGTCAATGTATGCAAGTCACTGAAATAATGGATCAATTAGATCTGAAAGCAACTTTACGATAACCAAATGAAAAGTTTTGTTTGAACAATGAAGTGTCTTCCTGTGATTTAACCTGGGAATAAGCACATTAAATGGTAGGTTGCTCTTCACTGAAATATTTAGTTTATGTTTTTTTGTGATGGAAAAATCTAAAAATCTGATTCGTCCCATGTCTGAGGCTAAAATATTTGAAAACAGTGTTTTAAAGCAGTTGTCTGTCCCCTTTCTAGAAATATTTACATATGCACCAGTATAAAAAGTTTCACCAAATTTACGTGAAATTTGGTGCTAATTTGGATTTGACAGGAAACTTAATGCAGTAGTGTTGTGTAAAGGGATTCAATTACAGTGTGCAGTGTTTTGTAAGTAACTGTCTTGCATAAAAAAGTTAATTAATCAGAGCTGTGTCAATTTCCTTGTGCCATGTCAATTTGCAGCAAGGTAATTAATCACTAATCGCCCAGCGTGCAGCGAACTAAGGGACAATCTATGAGTCATTTGTTGTTATTTTTTTCCAAATAAATGGCACACAGAGCCATGAAGAAACACATCTTGCCTTTCATAATATTTTTATCGACAGTTTTGCATGTTGTAATAGACTGCAGCAACAAGCAGCTGTAGTTCAATGGAATATGAATATTAAAGAAACAAATGAGAGCAGATTTATAGGCCATTGCTTTTCTGTTATGTCAGTTTTGAGATTACACTGAGCAAATGAACAGTGAAAAATTACTCTTCCATGTGGAGAATGGTGATTAGACTTGTACATTAATTAGAGATTTTTGTTTTCCTTTTTAATGCATTTCAAATGAGAATGTCCTATAAGTAGGGGTTTCTCCAAAATACAGATTTATTCATTCCTAAACAACAGTGTATAATACTGGCATGTATTTTTCTACAATAGTAAGGAAATAATTGGTCTATAATTTTAAGTATGGTTCAAAAAATAAATAGCTTGTAAGAAAGAAATAGAAGTGACCAGTTGTGACTATGTTTGATCTATATGGGAAATTTCCTTTGAATGCAGTTAATTCACAACTAGATCCTAGGGAAAATCATCTCACAACGGTGACATGTGAAGAAATTTATTTTCAGTCTGTAATTTTAAACACTGTGAACTTTCTAAAGATTTTTTTTATACCCTGAATTTGAAGTGTGTGTATGTACATATATTTATGTATCATTGAAATGCCTTTTCATGTTAAAATCTGTATTAACAGAGCTTACATTTTGCTTGCAGTGTGCTTTGGTCTGTGTATTTAAATGCACAAATCCTCTTTAGCACAGTGTTTATAATTCTTTCAAAGAATGCCACTTAATAATACTTATTACTATTACAGTGAAGGGAAAACACAGCACACATTGGGATAAACTGCTGATTCTGTTCTTGAAATCTCAGATAATATCATATAGATTATTCTGCTTAGCCTTTCTCAGCATGCTACCCATTATATCTCTTTGTTTTTAATTTATTGTGTTTCCTCGACGGGGATCCTCCTGAACTATGGGAATAATGTAAATGTGTCTCCCTGTCTTTCTAGCAGTTAAACTGTGCCGCAGTAAATTAGCGATAAACCGATTCGAACACGATGTAACATTAAAATTCTTCCCCATAAAACATTTGCAAACTCTTGGTGGCAGATGACCTGCTACTCTGTGCAGAGGAGGGGAGATTAGGAGTGATGAGAGGTAGATCTGCTCATCCATTTTGATGGCACACCTTTCTTGGGGCATATGGCACCCTCATACAAATTCAAACCGCAGCACAAATGTGAAGAATAATTGCCCATTAAAGTGGCTGTATATTTTTATGGCTTTGATACAAAATCTGCCCCCTGTTGTTTTTTGCATCTGCTGCTCTTTCATCTATCCCAAAGCTTTAAAACTTTAATACACAGTGTATAACCCTTAAGTATTTTTTGCCAGGTTATATTCCTCTTTTTGGGAACTCAAGCTTTTCATTGTTCCTCCAGTCTTTGTTTTCCCAGGCCTGTGTTGAGATAAGGTGCCTACAAAGTGCCCCTCCCTGTCATGTTCATTTAATAAAAATTCAGTAAAACAAATGCTTATATTACATCTTCTAGGACAAATTAAGATTTGATTAAATTTCATCTGTGAACTCAAAGATTAAGTTTTTCTTCCTTATGCTCATATTTGCTTTTTCTCTAAAATCGTTAGTTAGCTAAATTTTGCTGATATACTACCATGAATCCTGTTAATTCCAAAGGCCTTTTTACTTGTTTAAATGTGGCAATTTGCTGGCCATATTTCATGTTTGAGATCTAAACTGAAGTTCACTGAAGAAGGTATCCTGACAGTGATTCCATGTTTACAAAATGCAAGAAGAGAAAACTTTGTAGACAATATTCATTGTAATAATACATTTTAAAATTTTCTCCTCCTAAATATAAAAATAGAACAAACAAGTTTGAAGAAGAAATCTTACCAGCACAATGTTCTTAAAACAATTTCCTCTAGGCTGTAGTAGATGATTTGTATGATTTTGGATAATTATACTAAGCAAAGCCAAGGATTTCTGCAGCATATTATTTATATTCTAATTTTTTTAACTTGAAAAATTAAAATTGCAGAGTGACTGTAGGAACTGAGTTTTGTGGTTGTAGTCTCATTCATATTTGAATAGCTGAATGAATATCTATAGAATGGATGAGGCCATTAGATGAAACTGTAAATTGTTTTCTATGGCTTGATGTTTGATTATACGTTGTCCTTAGAAAAGTCTTTCTTTTTACAACCTCATGTTATCACCTCCTATCATCAGTGTGCATTTGGAGAAATCTGCCTTTTCTCAGTCACAGATCAGAAGAATTCCAGTCATCAAATTACTTTGATGAATTTATGCTACTTTTGCTTAGAAGTGGGCTCAGATGCTTCCCTGCTGAGAGTCAAACACATTTTCAAACCCATTATAACAGCATTTCCACTGACTGAGTTTCAGCAGTTTGGCACTGAGGCACTAAGGAAGGTTGACCTACAAACTGTAAGTCATTAAAACCTCTACCCCTCCTGGCTACTATCTTCATTACTTTTGGGACTGGTTAATAGCATTTAATGCTTCCTGATGGGACAGCCCTTTTCATAAAATTCTTTTTATGAAGTCCATTCTTCAGTTGTGTTCTAATGCTGCCACTTCTGCTGGTTATTTTGGGGCGAGGATATTAAAAAGTTGGTAGCAAAATAAATTCTGTGGTTATTACATATTCCTACCCATCTGATTTCTCAGCTGGACTGAAGGAGCATAATGGGTTTTTTCTGAATCCAAATCCAGGGCGACAAAACCTGTTGATTATTTTACCTCTAATCTCAGTCTCTAATATTACTACCTGACAATGAAAAGTGTGTTTTCAGGTACTCTGGTATTTAAATGGACCCAAATCAATTTTTGGTATGGATATCATCCATATCAACTCAACTGTTAGACCTCACTGGATTGTAAGACCTTGCAATGCCGCTCTTAGTCCCATGTTCAGTTTCCATCATGTCTAATCCTCTTCCTGGCAGAACTGCACATCACTGCTCTGCCTTCTGCTAATTGCATCTTCAAGTTATTTAGTGCTTTCCTTTACTTTAGACATTTTATGCTCCGTGACTGTATTAAGAGAACAATGCAAGGCAAGCATAGCAAAATAATTACATTACTTCAGGCTCCTCATTCGAAATCATCCTTTGTGTTGCAGATCCTTTGAAAAACATAAAAAAATCACTATCTTGTCTTAGCATCTCCCGTGACTGCTGAGCCTCCCTTACAGGTTTTAAATTTGGTAAACTCTTATGAACTAAGTGACTCTCCCTGCTATTTCTGTTTTCTTCCTTTTTATCCTCTTTTGTGAAGAGAAAGCCTTCTTTCTCATAAAAATGTAATTTAAAAAAAGTTATTTTTGACTCATTCATTGATGGGGCACTTTGCGTTTCCAGTGACATTTCTTTGTGAAGGTATTCACTGTCAGAGATTTGAGGTCAGTGACCCACCTTGTAATTCTTTCCAAGGTGTGACTGCCATGAAGAATAAAGAGAATTTAGGATACATGCTTAATTGTTGCAAAATATATATTGTAATGTCTGTATGAAAGCTGGGTCGCATGCTACAATTCAAAGGAAAAAATGTTCACAGACCACATTAGGAGTTCATTCTTTCACAGAGGCATTTCCTCAGTGTCTCCCAACAATTCCTGTTGGTTTTAATTAATTGCTTAGGACCCTAAAAGAAGAGCTGCTATAAATATTGCCAAACGTAGATGTTCATTACAAAGAATTAATTACTGGAACAGATCTCTGGGTAGGACTTTGCAGACCATGTCTTGCAAGCCCACAATGGTGTTACATATCTTATATTGCTGGAGCTTAGGCTGTTTTTGAGTTAGCTGGATTTTCTCTACCACTTCTGTTCTTCTTGTGGAAGTGTGTTTTCTATCAATATTTAGAAAACTACAGATGCAAGTGAAGAAATTCTAAGGTTGTCAGACATTTTTTTTTTTTTTTTGTAATTGCCATTTAGGTCAGAGAAATTTCTCTTAATTTTGACAGTTTAAGAGTGTCCCTAAAGACTACAGTTTATCATTTAACATGTCCACTATTTCAGACATTAATTTTTAATTTTTCCTGACCATTCTCTCAAATCCATTTCCACCCATTTGCTTAAGCAGACTCTTCTGAACAGTGGTTTGTTGGCTTTGTTTCTTTTTATGTAGTTAGTTGTGGGGTTTTTACTTAAGACACAAATTAATGATCAATTTATTGGAGACACTTCTAGAAATGCCTGTTAGTTGGAAAAGAGTGGTTTTTCTGAGGCAGGCAGACTGCAACTGCACCTCACTCTTGCACAAAGATAACTGCCCTGGATTAGGTCAGTTCTCCATCTAGTCCAACACCTGTATTTGGGAAGGAGCAAAAGCTGGACACCCAAAGAAAAGTTGTGAGGCTGGAGGGAGTGTGTAGGTCTGTAGTTCTTTGAACATTATGTAAAACTATCTTTTGCATTTTCCTCTGCATATTGTATTAATTTTTATACAAAGCTGTATACTTGAAAAGTACAAAAGTGACATGGTTCCAGCAGCAGGTCATAATTCTGTCACTCCTGGATTTACACTGGTCAATTCTCAATCTTGTTGAATATGCAAAAGTATTTACAGCATCCAAATTCACATATATGATGTATATGTTGTTTTTCCTTAAAAGAAATGTTTTGCAGTACAATTCCTTTAAGACTTCTTAAATGCACTTGCTTGCAAAGTTATCAACAGAATATCGAGTTCTGCAAGTTCATCTTTCTGATTTTGGCACATTCCTTTTATATTCCTTTTAAAATATGGTATTTGCACTTTCTAAGACAGATCTAATTTATTTGCATTGCCATAAGGTTTGTTTATGTTGTATCACAGACATGTAAATCTTTGCAGAATTACTCTGTAACCTTTCTGTCAGAGAGAGGGACCTAGCAAAGCCCCAAAGCCACAGCAGTAAGGCAATAATAGAAAAATCACCATAATTACACAATTTACCTTCACATATTCAGCCAGCAAGGCCTAAAAGTTGTGAATTTTTTCATTCTCTTTCTTCAAATTCAAGGCTTCTTTTAAAATTTGGTGCTAAACGAGGATTGAAATAAATTAATAGTTCAGATTTGAAAATTTTTATACATCAGTACTTCCATTTGCTTGCTTTCTATTCGGGCTTTGCTAAGCAATATTTGTTTTATTTCTTTATTTACATACTGGAAAAAAAAATTAAACACAGTGAAGCACATCTGATGTAACCTGAGTGCCAACAGAGCTGGATTTATCTGTCTCACTGATGAATTCATTCATGAAATACCTGTTCTAAGATTGATGCAATATATGTACAAAGGAGAAATGAAGTAATGAAGCACTGCTTTAAAAACTGGCAGAGAAAGCAAAGTGGGAAGTTTTGTTTGGTTTTATTTGCATTTTATTATTATTTTTTCAATTAAGAAGTTATCAAGAGAGAAGTCTTACAGAACTTCTCAAAAGAGAGGTTTTACAGAACGAAAGCCTCTAATACTGTGTTACTGTTCAATTTCTGATTAAAATAGTTTAAGTCTCACATGGAATGGTAATTATTGTTCACAGTTCCAATGACAATATAAAAATGTCCGAGTTAATTTCTTTGTCATATGATTAAGTTATTCCTATTTGGTTGGAATATTATGTGGATTCAGATGTATTCCTAAGATATAAAACTCTTACCTTTGAAGGACTGAAAGTTACTGTTATGTACATGGCGCAACCCAAAAAAATGAGAAAAGAGAGGAAAAACTCTTTCCATTATTACATGGTTAAGAGCTGGTTAATAATCATCTCTTGAACAAAAGCAAAGCTGTGTTCAATTGGCAAAACCACTGGATAATTTAGATGACTTGAGGTCACTTAAGTCTCTATTGTCTCACCCCCACTCAAAACAGGGCTGACTTTAGAAGACAGATCCAATAATGTGATGCAAATATTTCTGTCATTATAAATTTTTTGCCTGAACTTGGACCTCAGGAGTCTCCTGGTAGCAGCGTTGGCTGAACTGGTCAACACTCCTTTTAATAGTGTCTTCTGAGAAACTCAGAGCCATATGTGATACTGCCATCCAAATTCCCAGTTGGCTGCCCGCTGTTTGCACAGGGAGATTTGTGCGAAAAGATGAGTTTAAACGCTTTGGCGACTCCCTCGTCCAGCTACAGGCAAGCTTTTACACCACCACGACCCCACTGCTTGCTCCAGAACATGGACACTGCACGTTAACCCCTGTTTTCTTCCCTCCGCAGTGCCAGGATTTCCCTACCCTGCTGCGACCGCGGCTGCCGCGTACAGAGGTGCCCACCTACGAGGCCGAGGCCGCACGGTGTACAACACGTTCCGAGCAGCAGCTCCCCCTCCTCCCATCCCAGCCTACGGCGGGTAAGGAGCTCAGCTTCCCTCACCTCTGGCTCAGCACGGATCCCGGGAGCCCGGGCACCGTTCCCGGCCCCGCTGCATGCGGGTCGTGCCTGCCCGGCACCGGCGCCTCGCACAGCCGCTTGAAAAATGACTGTAATTTGTACTGCCATGCTTGGTGGCCTTAAGCATTTCAGATGTCACATATTGTTATGTAAATGCTCCCGCAAACGGAACGCTCCGGAACAGGGAGATTGTTTCGGCTAAAGGTATATTTTTGATGATTGCAAGCATCTGGTTATTAAGGAGGTTGGATCGAGTTAACTTCTTTTTCTTCAAATTGCCTGCTGAAAGTTGTCTCTGCACCTGAAGGCTTAGTGCTGTGGTGTTTTTTTTTACATATATATATACACACATATATTTTTTTATTGCACTTTGCTTAGTTTCTCTAGTTGCCATCTTTGCCATGATAGAAATCTGGGGTGCTCCTCTCAGGACCATGGGTTTTGTCTATATTTGCTTAAAGAATGCCTTAGGACTTTGCTGTCAGTGACTGGCATTTACTAAAACCAAGTAGTAAACTAAGGAACCAAGAAGAGGAATTCATAGTATTAATTTCTAGAAACCCTAAAATCTTCTTTATTTCAGAAGATTGTTTGGGTTTTATGTATATTTTGTGGGGAAAGGAAGAAGAAACAATTTCTCCTGTAGCTCTGCAAAGGCTGACACAGAAAGGCTTTGTATGCTGTGTGTAATACTTAAAAACACTAATAACTTTGGCAAAAAATTTGCAGCTGTTGAGAAATCTGGAGATCTGGAAAATCAGGAAACTTAGCAGATCCCAGGCCAGAGTAGTATTTTGTCATAAAAACTTGAAGTTGATTTGCCACTACCTCTCTGTAGAGCCGCTGGATCTTACTGGAAATGGGTCAGGAAGGGTTGGCACAGGCAGTGTATGAAGGTGATTCTCTCTCTCTTTTTCTCTTTTCCTCTTTCTCTCTCCCTGCCTTCACTGAAATCCCATTCAGGAGCCCCTTGGCTCCCACTGGGGATGTCCCCTTGTGCAGGAGCTGCCAGCACAGCCCCTGTCCCCCCGCTCCATTCCAGTAGGTGATGAGTGCCCTGCACCAGTTCCCACAGTTTCTCAGTAAACCTTGCTTCCATTAAGCCAGAAGGAGCATCTTTTTCCAGATAAATTTGCTAATCTCATCAGCTGGCTTTTGGGCTGTTTTCAGGGATATTTAAGACAGGCAGTTTGGCCACTCCATCACATTGGGCAGGTATTATCTCAAAGAAATAACATGTTCTAAAAACTAAAGTAAAAATGATGCCACAGAATCAGGCTATTTTCTGAAAGTGTATTTTATTGATTTATTTGAGTGTTTTGTGTAGTTTATTAAGCAAAAGAGTATTACCACCACTGGAGGAAGACACTTTTCTGAAGTTTGCCTGAGTTACCTTTGGGCAAGGATGGTGTCCCACCAAAGTTATCCTGCTGTTGCCATACACTCAGAGTCAGTCCAGGCATTTGTACATGGCAATGATGGGAGCAAGTTTAGAATGCCCTGCATTCAGATTTCAGAATTCCTCAGCTACCAGATGGATGCTGCATCTAAAGAAAGTGGACTCTTCACCTCTATCTTGTTTAAAAATAAGTTCTTAAATTTGAAAATAAAGTGCAATATGTAGTGAGATAACAAGGTGGACCACTCAGTTTCATGATGTCGTTAACATCACACCTTAGTTAAATACAAAGTCGTAAAGGTATATACCAAAATAATTACCAGCTGTGTGTGGTAGAGTTTTTGAATTGGACAATACTTTTTTGGTTATTACTTGCAAAATGAGTAAATACTTTCTGACTAGTAAGTAACTTAAATTTGCCTTAATTTAAGAGGCCACATGTGGGTGCTCTATGTGTATATGTGTGTGGTATACACATAATTATAATTAGTGCAGTGACTCAGCAGAAAGAATTCCATTTCCAAGTGTACCACATGTACATCCTCATGTACTTGTGCAGCTGACTGTCAGCATCTTTAGCAGTGAGTTAGATGTGTGAGCACAGAGGGCTCCTGTTGTATCTCCCTGCCTAAGTTCTGCAGTCAGGCCCAGCAGTGCTCCAGCTGAGCTGGGCTCCAGGAGGTCAGCTCAGCACTCCCACTCCTCTGCAGGGTGGTTTGACACGCTGGCTGAAGCTCAGTCTCTTCATGCTCGTGCCAAATCTGGCTTCAGAGGGAGCCGTGCATTGCAGTGCTCACAGGTCCCATCTTCTCCTTGCTCTGATGGCTTCCAGCTCTCTGAGAGGAGCCCTTGCTAATCTAGGGCTCACCTTGCCAGGAAGCATCATCTGACACTGCAAAAGTTTTCATTTACTAAACCCTGTCTTAATTCATGTAGGCCTTAGTTCAGATACTTAGTTTTCTCCACCCACCTGTGCTTTACCTGCTTTCCGAATTGCTCACTTTTGTAATTCCTGGGTCAGTACAGAAGTTATACATATCGCTGTTGCACTGATCCGCGGCTGGGGTTATAAAGTTGTATTCTGCCATAATTTCTTTGGCCTGGCATATTAGATCTCATGTTGGTATCTTCACTGACACAAAAGTGTAAGGTGGAATTTCTGTGTGATCCTTCATTCTCTGCTCGCCTGTTCTGTGCTGTGACCCATCAAAGAAGCAGTAAGGAATTTCCATCAGAAAAAAAATACTTAATCAATGAAAATAAATTATGAGAATGGGGTTTTTGGTCACAGTGTGAATAGAAGTCAAGGAAAATTACTTAGATAATAAAGAGATCACGGAGAATGAATCAGCTGATTCAAGCAAAGCAAACAACTTGGAATATCATTTGTTGATAAGAAAAATGGAATAAGTTTTGAATGCTGTTTTGCAATTAATTTAGTAGCAATTTCTTATTTTTCACTCAAGGAAGGAGCCCAGCCATACAGCCAAGCAAACAGTTTCATACTTAAGTATTTTCAGTCATTAAAAAAGAAAAAAGACAGTTATTTTCTATAATGACAGATACAGTTTTAATAATAAATTTACATTTAATTCCATCAGTGTTTAGTTAGAAAAAAAATATTTCTTTTCAAGAAAGAACCTATGGGTAGTTGCAAAATATAAAGCTGAAGATTGCAATTCCCTTTTTTAAATTTTTCTTTTATTTCGTTAACCTTAGATCTTGATCTAACCTCTAGATCCTGTGATCATAAGGTAGGATGAGTTATGGTGGTTCCTGTTGGAAGGTGTCTCCTGCTGTGCCTCTCCCTTACTGGGGAGCAGCAGACAGGCTTTGCTGGGTCCCGGGGAAATTGCTGGGTATAACCATATTTAAGATTATAACCATATTTAAGGCCATTATTTTCTTATAAACCAAAGAACAGCACATGTGCTTCAACATGCGTCATTTAAAAATGGAATTACTGTTCATGAGATACATGGCACTACCCCAGTAATTAATGGATCCTTTACTTCCGAGCAAGACATTTCACAGTTCCTTGAGATAGCTCTTGGAAAGTACTTCACTTTTAGCATCTGTGGCATCATCTCTAATGCCTTGAAATACGAGAATGTGCAGCTTACTCCTAACCACGTATTATTAATGTATGTACCATAAAACCCCACCAACACTGAAATGAGGAGTAAAGCTTGCTTTGTGTGAGAATACTGAACGCTGAAATTTAGAGTTTGGAAGTCTACACCGCGTGGGGAGCTTAACCTCAAAATGGTGCAGCAGGAGAGGGGAATGAGATCTTTAGTCTGTTCAAGAAAGCCCAGAGTCATGCTATATCTGGTAGTAGAGCAGTAGTAGGTAGCAGGAGTAGTGAAACTAATGAGAAGCCTTTCTGTTTCAGCATCCTTTGCCTTAAATTCTTCACAAGTTTCGTGTGTGATGACTTTGCCTTCACATGTTCTCTCTGCTCCTTTCAGCTCTGATGAAGCTAACAGAGAATTTCAGTCTGTATCTCCTCCTCTGCTGCCTTTCCTGGGAAAGCAGGGTAGAGCAATATGCTTTTTCCTCTTTGAAAAGAACAGTTAAAAAAAACCCCAAACCCAACCCTAAATAGAATTGTGAATTCATGGGGAGTGTGGAGGAGAAATAACAGAGACTATTCAGAAACTGTTCCCCTTGCTAAAATAAACATTCTCAAGTTCTACTTGCTAACTGATTCAAAGTGAAAATACAGCTTTATTTTCCAGCCCTTATTCTGAATTCTAAACTTAAGAAGATTAGAATGAGCTACTACATCTACTCTGGTTGTTATGGGTTTTTCCCACTCTATAAATCCTTGGGCTCATGTAAACTTCCCCTTACTTTCAACTCTGTGTATATGTGCAATTGTTGGAACAAAAATTGGTTTTTGCCAGCACATACTGATTGATGTCTGCCAGCTTTGTTCTCTGCAGCAATGCCTTCAGTCATTATCCCAAAGCAGATAATGTACCTTGTCCATGGCAGAAACCGTTGAAACTGGAAAGACAAGAAACTGGAATTAGAGAACATTCTGAAAAGTTGAAACTGCCTCTTACGAGAGTTTCAGTTCTATATTTACAGCACTTAAATTCTGTTATTAGAGCATCGAAAGGTGTTGTTTTAATTCTGTCTTTGATTTAAAGAAGTCTGTAGTTCATCTCTTCCATCACTTGTCTCATGAAGGCCTGATATGAAGGGTTCACGTAAAAGGTGATTTCCAGACCAAGAGCTGGGCAGTGTGGGACAGTGAGGGGACCCTCCCAGCAATCAGAAAACAGAGCTGCTGTTCCTCAGCTGCTTTCCTGTAGCTGTGCTGGAGGGGTGATGGTGAGTGTGACCATCGCTGTGCCAAGGAAGGGAATGGGGGCCGTGCTGCCCGTTTGTTCCCGTGGATCCATCCCTCTGGATGAGCCCCAGGCTGGGTGTGCTGCCCGTGTTTTCCCGTGGATCCATCCCTCTGGATGAGCCCCAGGCTGGGTGTGCTGCCCGTGTTTTCCCGTGGATCCATCCCTCTGGATGAGCCCCAGGCTGGGTGTGCTGCCCGTGTTTTCCCGTGGATCCATCCCTCTGGATGAGCCCCAGGCTGGGTGTGCTGCCCGTTTGTTCCCGTGGATCCATCCCTCTGGATGAGCCCCAGGCTGGGTGTGCTGCCCTGGGCAGGACGTGTTTGGCTGAGGGCCCTGGATCCTCAGCTGCTGGGAGGTTTCTCAGCTCAGATTTGTGCCATCAAGGACTGTCTTTCTATGTCATTGATAGATTATTCAGCTCAATCCTTTTGAAAGATGAGGACAGAAAAATGATAATGAAGACAGATGTAGTTCTCCCAGGATATTATAAAGGTGGAATCTAAACTAGTAAAGAGTTTGTGTTAATATAGTTACAAAAAGTGATTATAAGACACAGAGATTTAAATAGAGGAGCTTAACCCATCAAAGTCAGATGTATAATACTTGATGGGGAAAGTTTCCTGTTTAGAGAAAAATAATTTCAGGAAATAATTGCCACATATTATGTTATTTAGGTGCACATTTTCTTATTAAATCAAGATTTCTCACTTCTCTGAGTTTTCCTTAGCACACTAAAATAATAAAATACAACTGAAGAAATCCCCCAGATTTGTTCTTTTTAATACCTCCAGGAAGCGCATTAACAAATCCATTCCTTGAGTGAAGTAATTCAGATTTCAGTGATGTGCCTATTTGAAAACCCTGTGTTGTTTTACAAGGAGCACAAGACTTACCTGTCTACCAAGATATTTTTTTTAATATCAAGTGTAAAAGGAGCTGTTGTAAGATGTCCCTGTGTGATGCTTTCAGTCTCTTCCCATGCTCAAGACATACTCTTTTTTTTTCTGTCTAGAGCTTCAGAAAGAGAAAAAGGGGTGATAAGCCAAGGAAATTAAACCAAATTACCANAGGGGACCCTCCCAGCAATCAGAAAACAGAGCTGCTGTTCCTCAGCTGCTTTCCTGTAGCTGTGCTGGAGGGGTGATGGTGAGTGTGACCATCGCTGTGCCAAGGAAGGGAATGGGGGCCGTGCTGCCCGTTTGTTCCCGTGGATCCATCCCTCTGGATGAGCCCCAGGCTGGGTGTGCTGCCCGTGTTTTCCCGTGGATCCATCCCTCTGGATGAGCCCCAGGCTGGGTGTGCTGCCC